>CM070833.1:13605448-14032948 GCA_036326025.1 Chrosomus eos
ATGGACAATCATTTTTTCTTACCTCACACTTGAAATCATGAGCTTTGGCATGAAAAACAGAAAGAAAATGGCCTCATGGTGAGGAGATCCTGAAACTCAGGGCATTTCTCTGTCACTCTCCGGAGGTAAGGCCAGTACTTGCATGCCACATCCATTGCAAAAAATGTAACTGGCTTACAAGCCATTTGCTTTTGGAGGTATAGGGGGTAGGCAAAAATCTCCCCCCTGAACATATTGAGGGCACGAAGGAGAACCCCATGACGACATACAGCGAGTTCCAGGCCCTCCTCGTCTGTTTTTCCTGAGGACTTCCGAGACGTTTCACGCGCTGCTGACCATTGCCCTCCACAGACACCTCTTCCAGAGACCTAAAACATGGAAGATGGTTAACAGCCCAAACTTGTTCAAACAAAGTCCTCTGTAGGACGTGGTGTTTTATAGGTAAATATAGTGAAGTTGTGCGAGTTTACATGACTGGTTGAGGTATGGACATAGTCTACAAATCTTGCGACGTCATCATCATTCGCGATGAACACGCCATCAAAGATGGCTTTTTCCTCTGATCTGAATAAAAGAGATACATATTAACTTTACATATTCATATGATTTTCAATTCACAGCAGTTACTTTCAAAGTAATGGACCGTCAATGCACACACAGTACCTTGCTGCACTCTTGAATCTGTAGTGCTTACGGTTTCCATCAACGGATACTGCAAGCATGTCTGGGCTGCATGCTGGGCAGTCAAAGTGGTCCTCCTGGCATAATTTGTCCACTTTGAATCGGACAGCCTCCCACTCCAAGAAGCCTTTCCGGAAGCTGTCTGCTGTGATGTTTCCGCTCTGTTTCAAAGAAGAGTTCAGTAAAAGAGAACAGTAAAACAGATCAAATTAAACGATATACAACACTGAAGTAAAATGTTCTAAATGGATACATTTTAGGATGTTTGTACTAACTTCGTAAACCATTCCTTAGAATACATATCAAAGGAAATGTGAAGACTTCACTCATACACTATACACTGGTGTATTTGGGGGACCTGGCCATTAAAAATACAGGACATTGTTTGACATTCAGTCTAAATCTATACGCAAAGAGGGCTACAGCTTCCATATTGTTTAGAAGTAAGCCTGTGCAATGTTTGGCCCATTAATCCAAGGGAAAACTTCTGGGATCAGGAAATGATATTGGGGAGAAGATGTCAAAGTCCGTAGCCAATGGAGTTGAAGTTGCGATCTTCAGAATGACCTGTTTTTTCAGAAATGTCTCAGAGCAAACTGCTGATGATGAGAGAACATGAGTTTATGGTTGTTAATAAAGGGTATAAATTTAACAACTTTTTTCCTAAACAGTGCAAATGTTCATGTGTACTAACATCATCATCATGCCCTCATAGTATTATTTATGGAGTTACGCAATTATTACCACAAATACTTACACGACCAAAACGAACAGTGCGTTGATCCAGCATTCTAAGAAATGCTTGGCTAGACATCCCTGGTGCTGCCATCTTCAGCTCTTCAAAAGAAAAAAGGACATCTGTTGCGTACACAGTTGAATAGTGAGAAGTGGCAGGCCAGTAGTCATTACGGATCAGGTCATCCACTCCAGGACTCCAAGTGGCTTCACAAGCTGTGCATCTAATATGAGGCAATCTGAAGTCATATCGGCCTGGAAAAAGAAGGAAATATATACACAAAGTTAATTCTGACAGACCAAACTGTGTCATTCTGACAACTCATATGGAAAGCTTTGACTAAGGATGGATCAGGAGGACACTTCTACAAACATTTTGTAAGGCACTCTATTGGAAGTCACACTTTTGTCACAGCAGGCAAATTAACTATCCCCATTCAAACAAAGGTTAATTGTTTTCCTCCACATAGATGGTCTCAGCCAATCTAAACAACACAAAACCTATTGACACCTCTGGATTTCCAGCCACGATAAAGAAAATTTCCTGCACAATGCAACATGTATGAATGTAACATATTCATGATTCGTATATGTGCATAATTGTGACGAAAAGTGAGAGGGAGTATATACGAGGTGTGATCAGCAAATAGCTCTGGGTGAAATTCTGCAGACACTTCTACAGAAGTGACCCCACCCAAACCCATAAAGTTCTTCTTACCATTCATTGTAACCACAACTATGGACTGTCCTGCGATGACACTGGACGATGCTCGTAGACAACCGCATATTGTCTCTGGCATCTCCAAAGGTACAAGACGCTCTTGAAAAAAAAAAAACACATGGATGACAAATGAGAATTAAAGAATAACATTTATTTACTGGCAACTATTTTAAACAAGATGTACTTGACGGCTTCATCGACCTATCAGAAAACAGTATTTCGTTTTTCAGTCAAGTCTAAGAATGTGACTTTTAAAAACTTACCACACTGGGTTAGAACCCTCTCCACAACACAAGTTGTGGGAGGCAATGGATGAAAAAATTCATGTGTCATCGAATCCCTGTTGTGGAACACTTGACCTCGGTGGACCTTGACATCACACTGGCCACAGAGGAATGGGTGTGGTCGGCAGTCACAACAACGGATAACGGCTGGACCATTTCCACAATGTTGGCAGATACGAGTGGCCGCATGTTGTCGAGCCACCATCGTGTTGACCAGTCGGGGTCTCTCTTTCTCCCACCACCCTGATATGAGGCTCTTTCGGGTCGACCAGTCTGTTGAGGCTTGAAATGCTGTTTCATCCTCATTTATGTCCTCACCCAGTGAGCTTTTAAGCTCTTGAAGGAAGGACTCTGTTAAAACAATGCAAAATATTTAAAAACAGTAGTTTATGTTAACAAAAGAGAATAGCATTGAACAATGGCCATTTTATAATAATTGAACATACTATTTTGAACCAGTGAAGTCAAAATAAAGAACACACCTGCAGTAACGGAAGGAAAGTCACTGGTCATTTCCGCACTGGTTTCCCGAGTCCTGACATGAGAAACACCAGTCGTTCGACCCCGGCTGTTACTGGGACCTGCTGTGGCAAAAAAAAGCTGTTGCTTTTTACACTCAATGACACAAACTTTACCTGATGCTAGGCAGTTAGGCAGCTCTAGCCAGACCAATGACTTGTGATCATATTGTGTATACCATTCCAAGATGCAAAACTAGATCTGCAGTCTACATTTTAAAACATTAATGTAAAAAAAATCGTACTTGATTGTTTCCGGGATGATCTGGGCCTGCCGTAAATAATGTTTCCATCACTGTCCCTCTTAATCCACCTAACATCTTGCTTGCTGTTTGATGACTGGCTGGTGGATGGATTACTGGTGGAAGGCTGACTGGTGGATGGTTCTGCTTCCTGGTGCATGCTAATGAGCTGTTGGAAGTGAGCTTCATGTTCAGCCTGATCGACAAGCTCACTCATCTCATTTAGGAGACGGTCCAACTCAGGATCAGACATGGCACAAAATATAAACACACAGGGACAAAAAAAAAAAAACACTCAGAGGGGGAGGGGTGTGGTGGGGTTGGGGGAGACAGTAAGACAGCAAGAGAGAGAACACAATACAACAGTAGAGAGAGTAACAAGATACAAGACAAATGTGGCTCTTAAAAGTGCCTTTTTTTCGATGTAATGAGATGCTGTTTTTTGTAAAAGGATGGGGATTAAGGAACCTGCAGAGAAAGAGAACAAATCAAAAAACAATAGATCACCAAACTATATATTACAATATGAATAACTACTAGGCTAGAAGTTAAGTAAATGCTGCTCTTGCTGATTCATGCAATCATAATATCATAAAAAAATGAATGACTTTAAATATAAGTAATTGTGTGAGCAAGGGTTCTATCATGATATTTACATCCTTGTTCTGCCTTAATTCAAATGAATAAACATTGTTTAACAAACAAACATTTAACAAACAGGAATAACATGATCAGGGTAATTGTACTTTGCCTTGCCAGACTTGAACTGTTATATATAATGTTACACACACACACACACACACACACACACACACACACACACACACACACACACACACACACACACACACACACACACACACACACACACACACACACACACACACACACCAATAACCATTCCCCCAATAATCCCTCAATAAGCATTTACACGTCCAAATTAAGATTATGAGTTAATTTTTATTTAAAAAACAACAAAACAAAAAAAAAAACATGTGCATTTATATATATATATATATATATATATATATATATATATATATATATATATATATATATATATATATATATATATATATATATGCCTACAACATGTTTTTCTTTTTATAAAATTGTCATTTTATTAATTTTTAAATGCTTATTTTATATTGCTTCTTAGACTGTTGTAAGCGACTTACCGTGGTGTAATCGCGCTGGGCAATGGTTTCTGCGATGGTCGCACATAGTGACGTATGCACAAAATTGCGCCAAAATATCAATCATAATGAAAAAGTAGCCAACAGTCTTAATATTTTATATCCTTGCTCAAAATTTTAAAGGGGTCGGAATAAATGCCTAAGTGAAGGAAACACGGTCTTATGTATCCATTTCATTTAAACACATATCACTTCCCAGAATGCATCCATCTCTTTGCCAAAGGATATGTCCTTATTAAGAAATAACATTTCTGCAGTATGCTATCACAACTTCATAATCAGTATTGAGATGAACGTTCTATAAAAGTAGCTGTTCCTCTTTTTTTTTTTTTTTGGCAAAAAAAGCAAAGTTGTAGCTATAGGCTCGCTAGCCATTGCAAATTGAAATACCAATACCATCGACAATTAAAAAATATCCCATTCACATATCGGACGACCCTCTACGTTGTAAGCGACGAATAGAGGGTACCCTCAACGTCGGCTTATTGACGTGATGGGGAATGACCAAACGGCAGTAGCCTATATCCCACCTAAATTAAGGCATGGTTTTAAGCATACAGCAAATATGTATGCTTAAAAAATATGCCATTTTAATTTATCCCAAAATTATATAAAAAAGAGAGAAAAAAAAGTCGTGATACCGATTCAGACAAGGGTTTCTGCCCCACGAAAATGGTCGCACCAATGATTGTAACAGTAGCCTATATGCACCGCACGCTACTGCAAAATACACATTTGCAGCATAAAATGAATCGGCTAAAACCATCCTTTCCAGCGCAGGCAAACCGTTGGATGGATAACCCCATTTCGTCAAAATTCAAAGATGAGGGATTTGCATTCACATATCGGACGACCCCTCTACGTTGTCGAGCGACGAATAGAGGGTACCCTCAACGTCGGCATATTGACGTGAGGGGGAAATGATGACCAAACGGCAGTGTTATCGAAAATTATAAAATATCCCACCTAAATTAAGGCATGTTTTAAGCATACAGCAAATATGTATGCTTAAAAAAATATGGCATTTTAATTTATCCCAAAATTATATAAAAAAGAGAGAAAAAAGGTCGTGATACCGATTCAGACAAGGATTTCTGGCCCACGAAAATTGTAACAGTAGCCTATATGCACCGCACGCTACTGCAAAATACACATTTGCAGCATAAAATGAATCGCCTAAACCATCCTTTCCAGCGCAGGCAAATCGTTGGATGGATAACCCCATTTCGTCAAAATTCAAAGATGAGGGATTTGCAGTCAAATCTATCGGACGACCCTCTACGTTGTCAAGCGACGAATAGGGGGTACCCTCAACGTCAGCTTATTGACGTGAGGGGGATATGACCAAACGTCAGTATGTGACGAATAGGGGTGAGACCGTGTTGATTTAATACATATGGTGCTTTGTAATAGTCTGGGTGAGCGGAAAGGCAGAACCTGATTTCACCATGTGCAACGTGTTCCTGGATCAACGTCTTTGTTGATTCCGGAACAACATTCCAATCAACCAATCAGATTTGAGGGACAAGTTTAAAGTTTTTGTCAAGTTTAGGCTTATAACCAGGGTTAGTTGCTTCTGGGTAGGTTTAGGTTTAGGGATATGGTTAGCACAACATTTTCTAACAAGAATGTTGTTCCAAAAACAAAATATGTTGAACGTGTCTAACTCTGCAAAGTCAGGACGTGTGTGTAGAAAGTTTAATTTTGTCTTGCAGAATTGACATTTCTATCTCCTAGAGGCATACATCTCCTACCACATAAATTTAAAGCTAGTGTTTTTAGGCTTTTAGTCCATATCATTTAGCTTTGAACTTAACTGTATGCTAGTATGCTACAGTATATGCTCAAATTCACATTTAGACAACATACATTATTTGGGGTCCGTAAGTTTTGTTTTATGAAATTAATACCTTAGTTCAGCAAGGATGTATTAAATTATGCAAAAACAAAATGACAGTAAAAACATTTATAATGTTAAAAAACATTGCTGATGCAAATCAATGCTGTTCTTTTGAACTTTCTTTTCATAAAAGATCCCTGACAACAACTGTTTTTCAACATTGATAGTATTTAAAAAAAAAACACAACATATTTTGAGTACCAATTTGGCACAAATAATGATTTCTGAAGGATCATGTGACACTGAAGACTGGAGTAATGATACTGAAAATTCAGCTTTGCCATCACAGGAATAAATTGGATTTTAAAATATATTAATATAGAAAACAGTTATTTTAAATTATAATAATATTTCACAATATTACTCTTTTTACTGTCTTAATGAGCATAAGAGATTTTTTTTAAAACAATAAAAATAAATCCTTACCAACTTTTGAAAGATAGTGTACACATATACATTGTACAGTCTTTTTCTTTCCGAGAAAACAAAGCAAATTTTTGTCCAATCAATCTTTCTAGATTGAAAAAGATGCTCATGCTCAAACACAACACATGATGTTTTGATGGCACTACAGGGAGAACGTTTACACTTTTTAGGAGTATTAACCTATACAAATAGCTTGTGTGTGCATGAGATAAAAGAAAGTGTTTTAATCATCAATTCCACAGGGTTTTTAGCACTATATGATTGCAGACAGATCTACCAAATGGTACAGTAGTTTTGTACAGTTAGTTGTCATAAAGTAGTGCTGCATTTATCAGACAGTGGTTGTATTGAAACATCTTATGATCAACAGATTTAACAAGGTTACCCACAACTGAAGTGGACTTCAAATATTATTATGGTTCTGTGGCCAAAACCATTGGTTTCAGTATTGTTCAACATGTTAATAAAGCCAATAAATTGTTTGCCTGTATTTGTAACTCCAATTATGTATTGTCATAATGTTTTGAGTTGTTTGTCTCTGATAGTCAAGAAATGTAAAAACTGTAAAATTTCATGTCGTATTATGAAACTAGATTAATAGTTTTGTAAAAATTAAAATAGGCCCAAAAATATTCTCACATGTCCTCTATAAAATTGTTTTGATGTATTTCTCCATTATGTTTTCACAACCAAAATGTGTCGCACTTAAATCCTTCATTTTGTAATATATGTTTTTTTTTTTGTCTAAAATGTCTTTAACGAAACCAGCCTAAAAGTTCACCTTAATTTAGTCACCCTCATAATGTTCCAAACCTGTATGTCATTCTTTATTCTTTTTTCAACAATGTTAACCAAACAGTTCTGGTTCCCATTGACTTCCATTATATAGACAAAAACACTGAGACATTATTCAAATTATTGTCTTTTGTGTTGACGACAGAATTGCAGTTTTTGGGAGAACATGAGAAACCTTGTATTCTTTCCAAAGAGACTTACTGATCAATTTTTGTTTTTTCATTGCAATGTTGATTCAAATTCAAGCTCTTGTATATAAATGACTCCCGTCCAACTGAAATCTAACAAATGTATCACTCATTGTGCTGTTGGCTCTTTTGCACTGTTAAAACATACCATGCTGGTGCAATGTTACTGCACTGCAGAAACAATACCATTGTTTTGTCTCTCATGTCTCAAAGGCATTTGTTTTTGTTTATTTATTCTCATTTGCATACTTGAGTCATTACCTTTGTAAATTGTATAAATGTTGAGGAGATTTCTGGTCTTACAGCGTTATGTAATAATTTACCTTATACATAATCAAGTTTGAACAAATGAAGAGCAGCCAAAGAAAGTTCATGTTTATGCAGAAATAAACATTTTGATAAATCTGTTGTATGCTTTAGTTTTCTTTCCGAAACTGCTCTCTCTAGTGAAGTGGTTTCAGCTTCACATCACGCCCACGGGCCGTCAGTCTGAAGGTCTGGCTATGCAAGACGAGGAGTCGAGTAACTTTTACGCAGCCTCAGAAGTGAAGATCTGATGCAGCGAGTGACTAGCTGGGTCTTACAGGACAAACCATTTGGGTTAAATGGCTTGTAGACTGCAGTGTTTACCAAGAATAAAATACAAAGATAATATCAATTTTGTTGTATTTAAAGTTAACTACTTTTATGCTCAGATTGTCTACTGATGTATCATCTATTACATCTGTCTTAAATAGATACTAGTCTACAACCATCTATGTACAGTAGTTGACTCACCAAGTCATTTGCAATGCTACCAACCCCAGATGAGATTGAAAAGCTGTTCAAAAATTATCTACACAAACATGCAAACACTGGTTGATATATATATATATTAAATTAATTAAGTGCTATTGCCATAGGTGTTAAATGGAGCAGAGTATTTAGATTCATACATGACTGATTTAAGTTTGCACCATTGTAGACAGCTGTTTAAATGCTCTACTTGCCGATGCTGTTATCGGATCATTTGTCAAAAGCAAGTTAAAGCTCAAAGAAATTATTTTAGTTTGACACAATTGACCCTCTTGCAGCCATCTGCTATGTGTTATGGGTTATAGAAAAAAGTTATATATATAGTATGAGCTATTGTTCTGCAGTTCTTGTTGTTCCCCCCTGCTATGACCATTATGAATGAAAAGATGAACACAAAAATAAGTACTCTGAAAGTTATTATTAAGCACACTCTGAGTAAATTACAATGCTTTGTTTTAATTGCATTACTTAAATTTCATCACTCAAAATATGTAGAAATGCATATAAAATTATGTTTGCAAAATGCATTTTGATGACTCCTGCTGTGGTTATTCTACGAAATTGGGTCATACAATTTTTAAAGCACATTTTTGTATAATTTTAAACATGTGAATGTGTTTGTGTTAATAAGCTGCACTATTAAAATGAATACATTTTAATATTTCTTGGGATGTAATTATGTTCAGGAAAGTAACAAGGTTGACTAACCTTGAGTCGGGAAACTACTCAGTGCTACTTAGAAAGAATTTTGCTGCTGGTATTTCCATTTTACAAGATCATCCCTTACTCACCAACATAAAGAGTAAAGATCAATAATAAAAAAGAGTTGACCTCGTCATAGGTCTTTCATTCACAAAAATATAAGATGATGATTATGATGATTTATGGAATACTATTTACACTTTGTATAAGAAGGACACAAATTTTGTAAAATATGTTTAGTTAAATATCATGGTTTGTCTCATGACCGTGCGGCATTATGAACTATGATTATGATCATTATCATCCCTCCTCTGCCCATTGTGTTTGTCAGAACGCCTCTCATCTAGACACTGATGTCTAGACCAGACCTTAATCTTTACACCATTATGTTCTATTTATGTCTGGTAATTGTTGTCATCTGATGGTGAATGATCAATCACAGACAGTGCAGTTGGACTACAAAGCCGGCAGTTGTTTTAGGGTCACATCATGTACCCACACTGAGAAGAAAGACTGTCCTGTTGGGCCGGCCGTTCACAGCAGCCTACATCACTGCTGACAAAGCCACCGCTCACTCTTCACCAGGCCACAGCCACAATGTGCCATTATGGTAATAGGATTATAATGTCAGTGATGAAGTCACATCGGTCAGAGTCATCAGGTTACTAATGTGAGTCATGATGATCCGTTTGGTTTCTTAGTTCAGATTATTATATAGAGTGAGTAAAAGAATGAGAAAGCTACTCAGGATGATTATCACGAATCCTTATTGCAAATGAAGTCGGAATAATAGCATAGCTGTTTGTGAATTCAGTTAATTAGTCTTTATGCCTGTGTGAATATGTTGCCCACAACTGATGGAGCAAGAAAAAAGGTTTTAAAAATCATACTCTGCAGTCAACGCGCTTCCAGATGTGTATCAGTGAGTAAAATCTGTTGCACAAATTTCAGTTCCCATGAATGGATTTTTCATTTTCATAGCAGGTGGTGATAATGTTTGTCTTGTAATTGAAACTAGGCAAAGGCAAGACTGCAACTGCAGGGGTGGACGTAAAGGTGCTGTGAGACATATCTTTATGGAATGGCATGCAGAAAATGATCCTAATCCCAGAAATGTATCGCTGAAATAACTATCCTGAGATATCACTCATCTCTGTGACGGCCCTTGTGTATGTAAGCAGTTAAATAAACAGTAGGCACGAAACGGGGTCAGAATTTTTGTTTAGCCAATCAGAATGCTTTTGAGGTTCTTTTTGACTGAAAATATTTTTTCTCATTCACAGGAAGAGAAAACGGAAGCCATACATAGTCTATCAGAGTGCAAGTATTCTTCCCAATCATTTTTCCCATAGGGATTTTTTAAAAAGTCTTCATTACAGAATTATAAGCTGTAACTCCGGCTAACCAGCTACGAAGTGAATCACAACTTTGATTTGAAGCAAAAAAGTATTGGAAAATCAGACAGAAAGACAAAGGTAATGCTACTTGAAAACAAAGAAGATGACCGGTGCTGCTGGCGAACAGCGGTCTTTCAAATCGGCTTTGGCCGCGACTCTGGAGGACTTGGAGTTAAGCTTTTCTTTGAGAAAAGAACAAAGAACGGCACTTAAGTCATTTTTAAAAATGGAAGACGTGTTCGGTGTTTTGCTGACTGGATACGACAAAAGTTGAATATATCAACTAACTCAGCTGGTGGGAAAACTCATGGGACTCAATCAGCCACATTCGTTTGTTGCTTTGGTTGGTTGTAGCGCTATTCTATTGCGTGCAAAGAATTTGAAAGACAACCATTTATCCCGCCCCTCGGAATGAGGCATGCCAATGGTGAGTTCCCAGACCTAACATCTTGATGTGGGTCTGGCTTGCCAGGCTAACATTCCCCCAGTATTAGCACTAGAAGTGCTTCACAGTTTGGATCACTCTGCTTGCGACGACCGTCATGTAGACATTTAATCAAAAACATGTTTCTTCATCAGTTTTAATTATTATTCTCAATGCTTCATGGGATTGTAGTTCTTTCCCTCACTAAAGCTGTTAAGTACAGTTTGGTACCTTTGTATTTGTAACAAGGTTAGATGTTGTGGGAAGAAGGAGGCGGGAACCGGCGAACATTTAAAGATTTTAATAAATAAACACATACAAAATGAAAATAAAGGCGGCAGTCCCTCACGGACGACTGCTGCCACTTGAAACAAAACATAAAATAAAATCCAAACCTGGCCTCTCTCTGTCCTTCACCGTCGTCACTCCTCCTTATGCTTCCCTTCCTCCGTGAGAGATACGAGACCGGTGCGTCGCGCAGATGTCGCTCATCAGCAATCACGCCACCGTCCTGCTCGCCACAGTATTTTTGTCTGATTTTTAAACACTATTTTGCCTCGTAGCTGATTGGTTTGGTTCATGGCTTATAACGAAAACTTTTTTGAAATTCTCCTTTGGAGAAATAAATGAAAAAAATACTTCCGGATCCAACGTCGCTGAAAAAGTGAGTGGGCACTGTTGCACTCTATTTGCTTGGCACAACTCTCTGATTGAGAGGGGCAGGTTCAAGTTCAAAACGGTGTGCAACGTTTTGCTACGGTTTCCGGGTTGAACGTCATGTTTCGGCATGCACCGTGTGCAACAGGGTTTGAGATACGTTTTCTCTTGTTTGGTGGGTGTGTCAGAACTGCAGTCCAATCAGCAGCAACATGGATACAAAGCACGTGGTATTAAAGTGAACTCGCACAATGGGTTCAAGGAAAGTAATTTACAAATGTGTTGGATGCAGTTCGGTATACGCAACAACTGAGGATATTAGAAGACATGTTTGTCGTAAGTTTTATTGTAAAAATATAGGATATCAACATATGATGTAGATGTTTATATTTTTAGCTTCATTGCAAGTGTATGACATTTGGTATAGAAATAAACAATGGTACTTAAGTGCTTTTTCTAAAAATGAGAAAGAAAATACAGGGTATTAAAACAGTATGAACTACAAATAAAGTCAGTATGAGGCTAAATAGATGTGTTTTAGTCTGAATTAGGTAAGACACAAAGAATGGCCTTCTCAGCTGCCATAGTTGCAACGCTTGCGTCATCAGAACAGTGTGTTCAATGCATCACCGTTTCTGTTTAAAAAACGTTGTGCAACGTTTGTGCCCAGGAATTCTGCTGTTGAATGCGATTCTTTAAAAAAATAATGCGGTCAGATATTTGAGCAAAAGTATTTACCATAAATTAACAACCTCTTACAGTAGGTCTATCTTTAAAGTTTTATAAATAAGTTATTGTTAAAAATAAATAAATAAATAGATTTTTACTTACAGAAGCCGGTTATTGCACTCTGTAAACTCGAAGGAGTTTTCATGAGTTTGGAGCGAGCAAAATGTGTGCTACATGGGAAGACAGAGGGGAATGAAGAGGCCAAAAGAAGACGAGTGTGAACATCGGTAAAGCACTTCTAAGCAGTTGAAAACAGCTGTCCTTCTGATTGACAGATAACATAACATGGTTATGTCAAAGTAGTTGAGCTGTAGAAAGATGGGGGCGTGTTTTAATCAATTGTTAAATCTGGTGCAAGTCTCTAGAATGGCTTGCATCTTTTACAGTCCCTTTAAGGGGAATGTTTACATACCAAAAGTTTCACTTTAGTCCTTTAGGATCTTCAGCAAACTCTTCTGGTTGAGTGCTGGGACCTACACACTCAACCTATCAGACCTCTCTAAACAAACAATTCACTGCATATCAAAGAAACGCAGCAATCTTCCGCATACATATTGTCCCTTGCATTTCGAGTCTCAAACTTTGCCTCAAGACACTGATCAGACTTGCATGAGGTGAGTGTTCATTATTGGACGGTTATGGATGCTGCCATGTTAAAGAAAGCTGTTCTCTCCTGCCGATGTGTGTGAGGACCCCACATGCCCGAGGCTCCTGAGCCTGGCCCCTGCACCACACAGCATGAGCCAATATGAGCCAAGCTGCCAGTTCTCTCCATGCTAATGCAATAGTATTATTCCATAAATGTATACATATTAAAGCCCATAAACTGTGCACACAAAAATTATTTGTAGATATGATCTAATTCGTGCATGTCTGTGAGGAGCCACATTCGTTCATTAGTTGGAAGTTTCAAGAGCTTAATTTGCATATAATCAGTCTAAATAACAGTGGAGAAATCTGCTGAAATTCAAGTGGCAAGTTAGGAGCTAGGCTACTTTTAGCCTTAAGATGTTTCATGGATATGGCCTCTGGTCTTTTGCATGTTAAATATAGAGCCGTGTTACTCAAGATGCCTTCAAAGGAGCGAACAAAGATGAGCATAGACAATGTCCATCACATATTGATATCTAGAATGTTTTTTTTCTTCTTCACACTAACTTTCGGTCATTACAATTTAATAACACGCCAACCATACAAATAATTAGCAATAGGTTAACTGATCACCTTAAAAGTCCACAGATATTGCTGTCAGTTTGTAGTTCGTACAGCTGTTCACACATTCTCTGACACGTGGATGTAATGAGACCTGTTTATTTGTTAGTTAATGTGACGTTCTATATAAAGCCTATTAAATGCACCTTTAAATTTTACCCAAAAATGTAAAATAAAATAAAAATTATTTGACTGCTTTTTCGTTTACTGTTTTTTTTTTTTTTTTTGGAGACATGCTGATGGACGTTTAAAGAGGACATTTGCAATGTGGACTCAGCAAACCAGTGCATTTTCTCCTGTCTCAAGGTAATTATTTGTTTGAATTCTTTAGGAAGTGTTATTTTTGTAATATTTATAGTATTTATTCATATTTTCATTTAGTTTTTATTTTATGTGTTCAGTTTTCATTTCAATTTCAGTTTGAGTTTAAATAGTTTTGTTATGTGCTTTTGTCCTTTTTATTTTATATTATATACTGTATAGCTTTCATTTTTTTTTTGATTCCAGTTTTTGTTTTAGTAATGTTTGTACTTTAACTTATTTAATTAGTTGCTTTCCAATGCAACAATTCTATTTTTTTTTAGATTTTCATTAGTATCTTCAATAGTAAATAGTAATTTTAGTTAACAACAACAACAGTTGTTTTCAGAGGTTTGCACTGTACTTGTTTGTTTGTAAGTATGCAGGTTAACAAATTAAGAAAGTTAAGTTCAACACAATAATTATTTTTTGAGAGTGCAAAAAACGTAAACCACATTCAGAATTTTGCTAGTTGGATCAAATTAACTTGCGTTGGTCATTTTACAATGTTAGTGGTAAGTGCTGCCACTCTATCAGTTAGTCATTATGTGGGTAGTGAGTGAATGAGTGGAAATAGTTTAAAACTCAAGGCCATTGTGTCCACTTTACTCAAGCTGATCATTAAACTGCACAAAATACTGACCTATAATCCAACTCTATTAGACTGCTCTTATTTGGTCAACATTAAAAAGCCAGCACAGAGTTCGCTATCAATGTGTTTATTCATTTCTCATGACATTACAATGATATTACAGCACAGCAGCGCATTATATCTTCTCTTCTTTGGTATAGAAGGTTACTTGCTGCTTTTCTTCCACTTGTGCAGACCCAGAAATGGTGTATTTCAGATTGTGCCAGTTAATGTAATCACCAAGTTTGTATTTGGTCTTTGCCTCCATGTAGGTCTTAATCTGACGGGGGGAAAGGACTTGTTTGTGCACGTGCACATCCGATATAAAACCTGTGAAGACATAGGATTGCTGGAACCCTCCATCATATTGGGTCTGATACTGGCCGAGTGTTATGACAGGCGCATCTTTAAAAGCTACCTTAGGGCCCGCCACCTTCCTAATGCTTGGTACTTCATTCACAAACATCTGTGCAAGACCACTGGTGGCATCCCAGGTCGCACACACCGAGTTCCACTGATTTAAAAGGAATGTCAACCCTTTGAATTGAACATGGGTGTTATGAATCGACATCTGGTATTGTTTGAGGTCAGCTGACCAAGATAAAAAAAAGTCTTGAGGGAGGGATGGCGTGGCCAGAGAAAACAGACATGGGTTGGCGGTCAGTTGGTCAGAGTAGAATCTCAAACACACGGTGACTCCAGACAGATCCATGGATTCATTCGGGTGGAGCTTCACCCAGCTGCTGGTGGTCAGCTGTGGGAATGTGATGACCTTCTCCCTCAAACATTTTTGGTCTGTTTTCAGCTCTGTTGGTCATGTAATAAGATGTTTTGAAAACTTAAGGCATTGAAATCTCTTTCTTACAATGTGAACCCACACTGGTTGACCCATGATGCTACAGTAGTTGATTAAAGAGCAAATATGCAAAGGCAAAAATTAGATGAAATAATGAAAGCAGTCTAAATTAATTTTCTTTTAGATGACCCCTGCATTTAAAAAAAAAAACATATTGTTAGTATTACATTGCTAGTAGCTACTTACGGGATAACGCCAGACCACAACAGACAATAAAGACAACATATGAAGCGAGCCTCTGCATGGTCATCTTGGGTTGAGTCAAGCACGAGAGAGGTAGCCTGTCTGAGCTCTTCACTCGGCTCTTTTTATACTACACTACCGTAGTGAGGAGGTCACAGCATGTTAGTGCTGATTCGGCAGTTCGGTCACAAGTGTAGATAAGGAGAGGGGCTGCACGATTTGGCCAAATAACTATGCAACACAGGCTCACAGTGCTCCTTGCACAAATATGTTACTACCACAATGTAATGTTTTTTTTTTTTTACTATAGTGCATGATTTGTAAACATAATTTGAAGTGTTTTACGTATTTTTTTACGTTTTACGGAGTTATTTTTCAATCTTTACTCTAAATGACTCAGAGACACTTCACTATATAATCGGAAAGGATGAGCTGCAAAATAACTACACCATAGGAGGTGGTCAATCCATTGTATTTGTTTTTTATATTATTTTATATTGCATTTATATTTATATACATTGTATTTATAATTAATATTAGGATAGACTAGAGATATTATCTTCTGTTATAATTATTATTATTATTGCTATTATTTTTACCTATTATCCATGTAAGACGAGACTTGTCTTTTGTGTGCATTTGCTTGTCAAATAATGTCAACCATTTTGTATAACATCTTTGACAAAAAACAAAACAAAACACAAGTTTGTGAGTGTGTGCATGTGTGAGTGTGAGAGTTAGTGAGTGTGTGTGTGCGAGTGTAGAGTAGAGAACAAGTTCTGACGTTCAAACAAATCCTGTTATTTTTTCTGATTTGTAGCTATTTTTCTTTATTTTTTATAAATTATTTTATTTTTCTGATAGCTCAGGTCCCTTTAAACAAAAATATAAATCTTTTTGTGCACTTTATTTTTAAAAAGCCTATATATTTGGCTGATGTAAAGCATACGTGTATGTTTTTTGTGTTATTCCATTTTTTTTTGATTAAAGGGTTGGAAAGCTTATTTTATTTTATCTGATTCATCGATTAATGAAAAAAACTAAACACGCTTTTAGCGCCACTCACTGGATATTTCACTTTGAAACTATTGCGAAACGTGTACGACGCAACGTTTTTTTGCGTTTTGGAAAAATGTTGCCACTTATGTTTTTCTTATGCTGCAATTGCGATCTGGGACATGAACTAAAAATGGAGCCAATGGAGTTGCTTTTTAAGAGTGACTTGGGTTCAGTCTTTATAAGAACCAACTAAGACCTCTTTCAGTGATCAAATTGAATAGAGTAAAAAAGTAATAAATAAATTGTCTTTGCATTGACTTTAGTACTTTTTGCGGGACTGTAGTTATGTTTAGTTTCTTTTATGATAGTGTCTCAGTCCACATCAGTCACATTGGCGTTTTACAGTAACTCAGTTTGATAATATATAATAGTAATAATAATTTATTATAACTTTAACTCTAATTATAAAAATGAAGATGAAAACACTAATGATGTAATACATGTAATAATAGTTTTTCTGTAAAAATACAAAAATGTATATTTTATCATTATAATAGTAACTTTATTTCACACTATAATAGTAAAGTTACAATACAAATATATTTGTTTTAATGTCTGAAATTTTAAACCCTTGAGCTCTAGGGAGATCTTGCAGTCTTTGTGTTTATTTGACAACAGGTTTACACAACTTTTCTTGTCCCAAATCTGGTGAAATGCTGAATATGTCTGTCCACAAAACAAAACTGGAAATTATGCAAATGTTACAATATAGTGAACCTGGCACACATTGCGTTCTCAAATGTACATTATAAGTTTGCAGCATTCACTGTGAAACCACGACATAAACTGAATGTGTGTAAATAAAAATAGTGCCGTGGTTCACTCAGAAACAGCGAAACTATTCATTGAATTAATTAAATCTCTGCATTTTATGATATGGTTATTGCACAAAGCCACAGTGGCTTTTAGCCCTCAAAGCAGCTTTCACTGACGTATTGCTGTCTCCTTTTGTGAACAAAACTATTGCCTTTTCTATTTAGGCTAAATTATTCTTATACATCCTGCACATAAAAAACAAAACAAAATGAAACACTCATCACAAGAAGAGACAACAACAAAGGTGAATGTGTCAACATTTTTAATCGTTTTCATAGAATACTTTTTACATTTTCACAAGCTAAGAAGAAATGTGACAGATTGTGGAGGAGTCTTGTATTTGCATTTTAAATGCTGTGGAGCAAAAAGATGTGGATATAGAGAAATATAGATTTTACAATGTGGGATTCTCACTTTCCTGCTCCCATCTGAAGCATACAGCAACTTTGTGTTGCGTTCAAAGCCAGAAACACCAGCCCAACGCAGAATGCCTGCGTAGAATCCATAATCCACAGAAGCCTTTATTGCATTTCCATCTCTCATGCTTGGTTTTTTAATGTTCATACTTTTAAAATTCCTGGTAAAAGACCACATTACAATAAATAAACCCATAATGCAAAAAGATACAAAAATAAGAGTTTCTTTCCCTTTTCTTTTTGGCTTACCATAAAACAATAGCATAGTGTTATAGTAAATAAATGGCTGTTGTACATTTCCTTCATTTGAGATACTACTGGACAGCAATAATAACAGATGTAAGTCTTCAATTTGTACTGTTATCTCTAAACAAAAATATATACTGTATATATAGTTACTGAGAAAAACAATAAATCCTCATCCAATATGATAATACATTGTACAACCAGATCCCAATTCAAATATAGCAGGCTCTATAAACATAGTTCATGTTGAAGTATATATATGTTTGTGTTTTTTTTTATGTAGCACTTAAAATGTCCTGTAAATAACATGAAGTACAACAATACATCTTTTTTTTTTTGTTCAAAATGCCACATGAACCAAAGCAGCATGTCATAGACTCTTTTAACGTGTACCGCTGATGTGGTTTAACTGCACATGCCTCATACTGACATATAGAATTCTCACTGATTTGAAGTATGGTGCAGGATCACTGATACTGACTCTTTCAGTAACTTTTGTATAGACATACAGTACAAAAAACTGGCTACATTATATAATACATACATGACTAGTTTGCATGTTTAGTTTGGGCCAAAGTATGAAAATCCCTGTCAAAGCAACATCAGAAAGGCAATATACACTTGATAGATACGCAGATGCCGGTTGGTTTAGCCTGGCGAGTGGTGATGTGCAGTTTTTACAGATACTTGTATATGCAATTGTAAAATAGAACCTTGACATATTGTCCGATTAAGCAAAAATCAATAGCTTTCTAGCCTAAGTCCATGTTTACGCTGTAAATTATTTTGAACCCCCAGTTCTGCTGACATATCCATCCAGTCAACCTGTGACCTCATGTTCAAACAAAGACAAACAAACAGTTTTACGCATTCACACGTGCAGCCACACACACAAACAAATAGGCTCCTTCATGTTCGATCAGACAAGCTACTGTCCTTTTGGTCATTCTTGGGTTAAGCTTTTCACTTTCTATGACTAGATGTTTTGCAAATGTTTTTTTGATATGTTTGTTCTACAGACTGGCCAATGATGCTATAGAAAAACTACAGAGGACAAGCACAATTTGTCTAATTTTCACCAAAATGTCAACCAAAATAAAAGAGAGACAAAAGACAATTTGTGTAAATAAACAGTGACCACATCTCTATAGTGTCTTGTTCTCACTTTTGCTGTTATTGTGTGTACCACTGAGCAATGGATGGTGCACACTGCATCTTTAAGTACACATACGCACAGATAAGATTAATCTCTACTGCTGTGACAGGAGTCCTTATGATTTCTGGCCCTCGAAACACCAGCGGTTGCGTAGACGGCACAACATCACATGGGAATGCTGCAATGAATCCGAGGCACTCTTGCATTTCTTTCACGTTTCATCTTCCAGCGCAAAATCAGGAGGGAAGAGACAGAAACTCGAGTACACCAAGACCACTTAGTTTCATTGCATCAACAACACCAACAAAAGCTCTTAAAAACAGAACAGCGAGAGAAAGGGAGGATGGGATGGGCTAAGAGAGAGAAAGAGAGAGAGAACTGAGTACAACAGATTGACCAGGAACAGCGATCGACTTTGTACAAATTGTGACTGTCCATGTTTTATGTTCTTCGGTAGCTACAACATCGCCGCGATGAAGATGCAGTGCAAGGAGGTAGCCAGTAGGAGCAGCAGAGAGCTAGATAAAGACACCTGTCGAATGGACGAATTCCTGGAAATGTCATTGGATGAGCTGGGGTCATCGATCTGTGGGTCCTTGGAGGAACATAACAGTAAACATGTGAGAAAGCGGGTAAGCAATTATTCTTAAAGTTAGATAAATCACAAATGCACATATTTTTCCATTATGATGTTTTACCTTGAACTCTTCTATCAGAAATTGTGCGCATATGTGCTTGGCTTTTCAAGGCTTTTAATACACCGTAGTGAGTCTTCTTTTTTTAAGTGACTTTCACCTCGCAAACAACTGCTAATGTCTTTGAAACAGAAGTGTCCAACAGAACAGCAAAAATAAAAAAAAATAGTGATAAAAAACACTTAAAATTCTTTCAAAAATAAAAATGCCATTCTGTCTGAGTTATATCAAACATGGGTTTAGATGTCTAAGAGATTAAAAAGCTCTTTGATTCTGCAATAAAATTATTCGCTGAAAAGTGGTCCTCATTTTTAGGGGCTGGTTGGACCTGCCGTTGCAACACTAAATGTCATTCTAGCATATAATGTTGCTTTTATTATGTACAGTGACATTTAGTGAACTTTAAAAGGCAGAAGATAAGCAACGTTCACATTTTGCCATCGCCCACCGCAAAGATCATGTGCATACCGGGCAGGAAGGGCCCTCTAGTGCCGGGTCAAAGTTCAGCAGAACTGGGCTAATGTGACATGAGATAATTACTGCTTTATCTTTGTTTTCATTCATTATTATTCATCCTTTCAATAGCACTTGACATATATCAAATGTATGTCTAGTTTGAGATAAGCATAAAAAGAAGCATACTTACCACACATAACACATCTATTGTGTTGTTTGTCTTCTGCTTCTGAGCCTAGAAAGGAAAAATAAAGCTCTATTAAATCAATTTTGATTGAAATTAAATAATAACATCTTGGACCAAGAAAATCCTTGCCAAACAACATTTTATATTGTCTTATAATGCACCACAATGATCCACACCAGATAATCATTAACAAAAAACTCAGACTGCTGTTTATAGCTGTTAATTGCCTTGTATTAGTAATGTGCTTTATTATGCTATTGTGATTCTGTCCTCAGATACAGTGTCAATATAACCATAGAGAAGTAAATGCGCATGCAAGTTGATATAAATACTAATCATAGCCGGTAGGTTACTGCAAGGTTCTCATTTGAGGACACCTTAATATTTCTCACAAACAGTAATCAAATTTTAGCATTTTAAATGTAACCCCTCCAGTAGCATACAATTAAGTATGGATTTCACATCCTTATGTGTGTGTTCTTGTTGTGCATAGGCATGTGTGTCTACGGAAGTGAGAAGCGGTGGTGATATAGGAGAGCTGGTGACAGTATAATGAATGGATTCCTGTGTTGGCGGTTCGGTATCCTCCTGAAAGAAGCCGACTTGAATCTAAGCCAGAGCCCAGCATGATAAAGCAATGCCTCGACCAGAATGAAACATTATAAACAACCGCATTTACGGACCAGCAAAAATACTGTAGGATTTGAGGTTTAATATCAATGATTAATTTCTCCCAGAGTGGTCCTAGCACCCTTTAAACATTTTCAAAATTGAAGAAATAAACCAACAAAATCCAGTATAATTCTCAGGCACAAAAAAAAGTTGGATAATTGTTCTCTGAATACATCAAGTGCTGTTTTAATTACATTGAAGCAAAAACGCTCCCGAAGTGCAAGATTTGTCACTCTAATAGTCCAAAAAAAGGAAAAATAGAACAAAATTCATGAAAGTGGCCCTTAATCTCACTGAATCACTTGACAGCATACTAAGCAGAGAGTTTCTCACTTTAATTGTATATTTAGATCATGAGTTCACACACTGAACCAAGAGATCTGATTTGTACGGCTAAAGCAGAGCATTTAGTAATTTAGCAAATGTGCTCAATACTTACATTTTGACACTTTTACACAAGATGAGGTATTACCATATGTCTCTTTGCTTTGAGGGAGGTAATGCACATCTGTCTCTGTCATTTTACCTACACGAAAACACGCAAAGGCAAAAACCCTTTCTACCATGTAACTAAAGGGGGACGCAAGCAGTACAGCTGGCTGTAAACATCTCAGTTCTAAACGAGAGTGAGAGAGAGGCAGTTTGATATGCAGCAAAGTATTTGCATACTGGAGTCGTCTCGCTAGTTTTCCTGGAGGTCAGTTGCGTGTGCTGCGATCATTTGTAACTGACGAAGAAAGACTGACAGACATATCCCATGAGTCTGCACTCCCTGTATCTGTTCTTCTCCTCATTTTCACATTGACAGCTGCTCCCCCTCAGAGGACTACGTTTAGCAGCGAGGCTAATACAGAAACATGTAAACTCATTAACTTCACTTTCTCCTGCTGCTGTGCTGCTCTCTGTTGGAGTGTATGGGTGTGAGTGTGTGTGTGTATGTGTGTGTTCGCCCTAATGTCTGTGATTATATATTTTCGATGTAATTTTCTGTGCAGTACGTACGTTACCTTACATTTTTGCTGTTTTATTAATCATTTTGTGTTTCATAATTGTTTTACTCTTTACATTTTGCTGAGAGACATTTAGTTATATTGAATCATTTAGCAGACGGTTTTATCCAAATTGACTTACAAATGACAACAACAGAATAAGTTAAACCAACAAATGGCAACAATATGTAAGTGCTGTGACAAGTCCTAGTTCGTCTAGCAAGGTATTTTTGTTAATAAATAGAAAAAATAGAATAGAAATGGAATAGAAAGTGTTAATGGGCCAAGTGTTATCGAAGAAGAGACATGATATAGCATCTAACTAACAACTAAAATGGGAAACTTTTTATGCATTTTGGTTGTTCATCTACACAACGTTGTTTTTTTGGGGCCTGAAAATGGAAACTTTTGAAAATGATTTCAAAGTGCAATTGACTCCATGCAAAATATGAATTTGTGAAAATGGTGATATAGTACCTGTTCATTCAAGGCGAGTAGTGTTTCTTTATAAAGTGGCATTGCCATCTATTAGCCTAGCATGCATAATACAGCGTTTCTAGTCGTTTTTGACAACATGCCCCAAAAGGTCATTGATAATAGCTTTTTTTGTAAGGAAGACTTTAAGGTTTTTACTTAATTTACTTTCAAAAATAAACCTACCCCCAAATATTCAGTGGAGTAAGAAGTGACAAATCGGTTTCCCCTATAACGTAGTATACTGTAGCTCTCTCAAATCAAGCATACACAACTGAAATATTCCCTTCATAAATACCAGAGGTATTTATTTCCTATTGACACATAAGGACCACAAACACATAGTCTTTTTTACAACCTTGCATTCCCTGGGGCACATACACCAAACCCCACAATACATACATGAAACTTGAAGATCTATGTCTGCAATAGTTGCACTGACCTGCAGGCTACCACAGAACTGGTAGAGGGAGTTATCAGCCGGGTTGAGATGGTTGATGTGTGTCGCCGGCTCTATAGCATTAGGTGATCTTTCTCGATCCCTGGCCCTCTGGGATGGTGTTGTTATAGAGGTGGTGGTTTGCACTGGGGGCATCGGCTGCCACACACTCACGTCTGTCCCATTTCCAAACGCCTGGATCGCATTGCCTACATACAAAGAGCAAAGATAGTATTTCCCTTATATTAAAAGAGAGATATGAAATCTTCAATAATTAATTGGAGGGTCAATAA
Organism: Chrosomus eos; assembly: GCA_036326025.1. Classification (NCBI taxonomy): domain Eukaryota; kingdom Metazoa; phylum Chordata; class Actinopteri; order Cypriniformes; family Leuciscidae; genus Chrosomus; species Chrosomus eos. The sequence goes on from CM070833.1 coordinate 13,628,919, forward strand.
AGAGATGCACACGATAAACACTGTGGATAGGTTTTCCTCCTGTTTGCTGTCAAAGGCCCAGGGCTCTCAAGTCTCAAGCATTCACTGTGAAACACACGCATTTCAACCAGTTCACTTGCTCACACGCCACACCTTGTATTTATAATGCTGAGGAGTAAGGGATAAACTTGTCCCACTATACAATTAATGGACGAGGCGCAGGCAAACAGAGGGAAGTTCTCTGCCGAATTCATAGCAGCTGTCTCAAGTTATAAAGAGTTAAAAGCCAGCTACAGGCCAATCAGAAATTAGAATTAGTTGTTTCCACTGCAAGCAGGTTCGTTACTAGGCAACATGCGCAAATACGGAGTGGAAGTTGGAAGAGCAAGATCTGATCAATGCGGTTTGCGGTAGGAACTGGAGTTCCCTTTTGAGAGAGGTAACTCAACATTGCGTAGCTACGCTGCGGGAACTTCTCCCTTCTCCACTTTTGTTGAAATCGCATGAGCTTACGCCAGCTTGGAACAGCTGGGCAATTGTCACAAAGTATGCGAGAGTGCCAATGTTCTCCCGCCATGCACGACACCGCTCGTGCACGATCAGCACACCTACGCCAGATTTTACAACCTGAATATACTGTCTGGCATCTCAAGTGCTTTCGATGAGTTAAATCCCTTACTCATGTATTGTGAACTGTTCTAGTTGTACGCAGTGGTTACCGCTATATGCTGTTGACTCTGTATATGGCTACTAGTGTTTAATACAGTTGTTACCGCTAACACCGTTGACACAGTGCTTATTGTGTTGTGTCTGCCCTGGATCAGTGCAGCCATCGCTTTCATTGCGTTTGTATATGCAATTTTGATAGGGTTGGGGATGATGTCTCATTGGTCTAGTTCCACCTATCAGATGCGAGCACTCCTAGCAGCGTGGCTATTGGCTGACCGTCTGTCTCTTCCGTGCCTGGTGTAGCTTGGCCCCGTTTTCCCCGGGCTTATCTTTATTACTCTCACGGCGGCATTAAATACAGTTCCTACAGCGTAGCTACGCATTGTTAAGTTACCGCTCCGGTTACTATAGTATCCTCGGTTCCCTGAGTTAGCTGCCGTGTTTGCTGTTCGATCAGCTGTGCAGCGTTCAGTCGTGATTCTGACGCAATTGTCAAGCCCATGCATTTTATACTGCCCGCGAGCCTGTCAGTATTTGCATACTTTGTGACAATTGGCCAGCTGTTCCAAGCTGGCGTTAACCCATAACAAAAGTGGAGAAGGGAAGAGTTCACGCAGCGTAGCTACGCAATGTCTCAATCCTGCCTCTCAGGGAACTGAGGTTATGATAGAAACCGGAGGCGTTTTTTTTTTAGCATTTTGATTTTACGATTCCTGGATGAAATCTCTTGCCTGTGATCAAAGACTGTGAGAGCTGATGTTGAGGAATATAGTCAAACACTTGCTAAATTATTTTTGATGCAGTCAAAAACTCTCCAACTGCTTTTAAAGGGTAGCCTGACTTCGTCATACTCATATTCTAGTCTGAATGCGAGTCTGATACTGCTCCATAGAGCTTTGATTATGAAGCGTGTCTTAACCGAACCAGGAAAAAAACCCCTCTGCACTCAATTGGATAGACCTACAACCAATCAGAGCAACGCTATTGCCCATTTGTCAACAGAACTCAACTGCACGCACTCTGGAAAAAGTATAGAAAAAATAATGAGTGTTAACTTTTTGCCGGTGTTGCAAAACTAATTTAATGATTCGCGGAGTATTTGCAAACACGAATAGCATTTTTGAAAGAAATACGTTTGATGACGTGATGATTAAATAACTGCAGATCATCTGTCCATCATCGTATAAAGCCCGCCCTGGCAATTTGATTGGCCCAATGATTTCTGAACCGAGCATAATTACTCCTCAAATGGATCGAGTCCAGACCGAACTTCCCGACCAAAAAATGTTGTGGGCGGGGTTCGGGCTGGCATCCAGGCTATTTAAAGGGGTCAGCGGATTCAAAATTCACTTTTATATGGTGTTTGCATATAAATGTGTTTTTGCAGTGTGTGGACACAACTACCAAACAATGAAAAAAATCCATTCACTTTTTTTTTGTCCTCAAAAAGCCAAAAAGAAGGTGAGCATTTGCTCATTATCATTTAAAGAGACATGCACCGAAACAGGTCACTGTGAACAGAGCTGTTTTGGGGGAGGTATAAGGTGTTGTTTTACACAACCATTTTAACCAATTTTAACCAAAGTATGTTACAAACTTTACATGAAAGACTGAAAGACACCCCAAAGAATCATACCAACTTGTGGAAAATGGGCATCCAATGATGACCCCTTTAAAGGTGACCAATTTGAGCAGATTTGGAAGGCTGTCTACAATTGCCAAAATGGTTTTAGTTCTTCCCAACTCGCATGCAGATGCAGAGAGAGTGTTCTCGTGGTGGGTTTGAACAAAACCAAAACTAGGAACAGTTTGGCTCTTTTTTGATGCCAGGGGTAGGGGGCTCCCACTTAAAGCACTGTGGCTCAAGGCCAGCCGTTTTCACAGTCCTGATGGATGATAGCGTTCCATCCACCAGGACTGTGAAAATAGCTGGCCTTGAGCCACAGTGCTTTAAGTGGGAGCCCCCTACCCCTGGAATCAAAATGTGCAATTAACACTTACAACACAAAACACCATTCATAACCTAAATGTGTACACACTTTTTTTTTTTTTTTGATTTGTACTGTAATCTTGTAATTGAAAAAAATATCGTTCAGGAACCGGTATTGGTATCTATATAATAAAAAATTAATGATACCCAGCCCTACTGACAGGCTCTTGCTCTCTTTGCCATCTCCACTGAAACAGTACAGACAGCACACTAGTCTGTGAAGAGTTTTTAAGGGGTACCTATCATGGAATTTTGAAAATTACCTTTCATGTAGTGTGTAACATAGATCTAAGTGAACGAAAACATCCTGCAAAGTTTTAAATATGAAAGTTCACCGTATGCAAAGTTATTGTCTCTCAAAAGTAAGAGTCGACTCTGAGTCGCCGATATGAATCGATAGACGAACGATGCATTTTTATAACTTTCGTACGTCACTTGTACAAGTTATTTGAATAAGACACGCCCACTCATTGCGCGCGCCAGAAAACAGTGAAAACAACATGTCGACCAGCTGTTCTGAAGTGCGAATCAAAAGCGAACTTTTTTTTCACTGCCCAGGAACGAGCATGTGAAGAATCTAGAGTTTATATTTACAACTATACCACACAGCTATAGCCACCTTGAGCTGTGTTCGTGTTATTTTAATGAGGATTCCTTTACAAACATAAATGCTTTCAAGTGTGGATTCGCATTCGCGAGTCGCCTGATACTGAAGGAAGGTTCAGTACCAAGTTTATTTGGATCGGCTTCATCCTCCGAATCACAACCTGTAAGTACTGTTAATAATTGTTGCTTTTAAGGGTTTTGTAGCATGCTCAATAAGTGTGTGTGTGTGTGTGTGTGTGTGTGTCAGTTACGCTCAACGCAGCTTAGGTCTCCAAGCTGTGTGTGTGTGTGTGTGTGTGTGTGTGTGTGTGTGTGTGTGTGTGTGTGTGTGTGTGTGTGTGTGTGTGTAGTTACGCTCAGCGCTTAGGTCTCCAAGCTGTGTGTGTGTGTTTTTTGAAATATGTAAAATGTTTGTCGTTGTTATTGGAGTTGTCATAAAGAATAGAGCGTATTGTAGTACTACAGTGCTTTATCAATATGTTTAAGCTTTGGGTTAACGCGGAAAATAACTGACTGGGTCATCTGACCAATCACCACAGATTAGCGTCACGCAAAGGCGGGGTTTGAAAAATGAGTCGTCAAACGAATCATTTGGGAATCGCTGAGCAAATCAGGTAAAAATAAATGCATATTATAAGACAACAAAAGTGTTTTTTGTCATTGCATGCATGTAAAACTGTTGTTTGGGACTCCCAGAACAACATTAGGAACATTTTAAATGCCATAATAGGTACCCTTTAAGTAAAACCCAGTATGTTTGGTACAGTATGTGCGTAGTTGTTGTGTTGTTCTTTATCAGAAATGTCCGCCCTCTCTCATAGTGCTAAGTTCTTTCTGACGCTACGCTACCTCTTAATGTGTCTTTTTCATCTCCTCCTCTAATTTTATCATACTCAAATGTAAATAGTTTGAACAAACACATGATGAATTTGGTGTTTCTATTTTTAGATGCTTTTTTCTCCATCTCTCTAGGAAATACTGGAAAAGACCCACAAGGCTCTGAGCGCTTTGATCATTGTTTTGAGTCTATGAGCCTTGACACATTTTCTTCAGCAGATGAATCATGTAGTTTCCTCTCATGTGTATGTCTCTCAATGAGTCATGTTCTTTGAATCCACTCTACACTCCACCAGCTGATGTCTGGAGACCTTTATATCCACAAGGTTTTATGTTTCAAAGAAAGGAAAATGTACGACAATATCAGGCTACTGTCTTTTTTTCTGATTAAATGAAGACCAGCTTAAAATAAGCACATTTTTCTGCAACACACATTAACAATGTGAAAGTGTTTGTGTAAACTAGATAAATAAATTAATGAACACACACACACACACACACACACACACACACACACACACACACACACACACACACACAACACACCACACACACACACACACACACACACACACACACACACACACACACACACACACACACACACACACACACACACACACACACACACACACACACACACACACACTCTCTCTCACTCTGTTATGGTCTATACGCGTATATTGTTGTGCTTTTGTTTTGTTTTCCCTCCCTCTCTTGTATGCCTCCTATTCGTTCTCAGATTCCTGTGATAGGACGTGTCAGCTGCTGTCAATCATCATCAGGGCGGCTCTTCTGTGTCCAATCTTCTGTCGCCTCGCTGTTTTAAAAGACTTCCAGCACGTCTCGTTTGGCAGCAGTGTGTGTTCGTGTTCAGTGTCCTGAGTTGCGTACTGTGTATCAGTTTAATCGAATCACAATTGTGTATGTGTAGTCTAACATTTATTTCCTTAGTCTTTTTTGTGCTTTAATGTTCTGAGTTTAATGTTCTTTAGGCCTATGTGGGAAAAGAGAACAGGTCAGTAGATCGCGCGATATACATTGTGCCTGTAGTAATGTCAGGTGTTACACACTAGGTTAGAAGTGTGCGCCACCCTTTGTATTTTTGTTTGGGGATTTGGTTTATTTTCCACTTTTTCTTTTATTAGGTTAGAGATTGTGGGGAATAGTTTAAGGGAATTATTTTGTTATATTTGGTCCTTTAATTTGGCGTCACTTAAGGTCCCTTTTCCTATAATTATTTGTATGTTCTATTTCCTTCTGTGTGTTTTCATTTACATTGTATATAGCTCACTCACTCACTGTATCTAGTGGCTTCAGCTTTTTGTAATAAATTCACGTTCCCAACACTTTTTTTCTGCTGTACCCAATCTACTAGCAGGAGTGTGATATCTGAATGTTGCGTTCCATCTCCTAGACCTTTAAAGATCGTCACACACACACCACACACACACACACACAACACACACACACACACACACACACACACACACACACACACACACACATAAATATAAATATTGTGTGTGTTACATATGTATGTATGTATGTATGTATATGTACGGATATATATATATAAATTACATGAACACTTTCACATTGTTACAAAACTGCTGTTCTTTTGAACATTCCAATTGCCAAAGACTCATAAAATCATAAAAATATTGCCTTGACTTAATGATAGTAATAATAACTTATAATAATTATAAATGTTTCTTAAACATCAAATCAGCATATTAGAATGATTTCTGAAGGATCATGTGGCAATGAAGACTTTAGTAATGTTTGCTGGATATTCAGTGTTTTCATTATAGGAATAAATGACATTTTGAAATATATTAATTTAACATCAAAATATAACTGTACTTTTATATAAATGCACCCTTGGTAAATATAAGATTATGAACTAATTTCAAAATATAGCCTATATTTTTTAAATGTACTGACACCAAACTGTGTACTGTATATATAGACCGTAAAATGTATTTCTTACTTATTTTCATTCATTTATATAATAGTATTTCTTTGTTTTGGTGTTTTTAAAACACTTAAATTAGATTTTGAATCTCAGATTTTCGGACCCCATGTGTCTTTTAGATTGGGCCAGTATGTTTTTGGAAAGGTCTAATGCTGTACAACAGTTTGAGTATTTCCAGCAAACTCAAAAAGCAATGGTAAAGGTGAATATTAGAGGCGAAATAAACATTCCCAACTTAATTTTTTTTAAACTATTGAACAATCTCACAGTTTTACTCAAGCTATCTGTTCTGCTGAAGCTTAGCTTTGCTTCATCCTGTGCTGAGGACAGCGTGTTCCAAGGGCAGACAGACGTATAACGCTCAGGGGCGAGTGTAGGGTGTGAGGCCAAAGCGCTTCGTCATAGCCTCCTAAACACCCAGATACTGACGGCGTTGGGAACAAACCTCCAGAACTGTCAGGATGCCTTAACACTGAAATCCGGTAATGAGACACGAGAGAATGAGGTAATGAGAAGGAGAGAGAGAGAGACAAAGAAAGAAAAATAAAGATGCAGTTTAACCCAGTTTAACCTCCTGAAGAGTCTCCTTCAACATCCCCTCAAAGCCCTCAGCACTAAAAGAAACAAACCAAATTAAGCTCAGACTGTTCACAGATACACTCTTCCTACAGTGAATCCACCCTGCCCTGTGGTGGCACATGCCAAACAGTCTGATCTGAAGATCTGAACTATTTGCTGTTTTAATTGAAATGGTTTAGAGAAAGTTTTCCAATTCCTACATTTATCATCATTTTTTAATCACTTTTTTGCCTTCAGTGCATAATTCAAAGTAAATGGTCCTGATGTGAAACAGTTTGCTGTCCGCATTTTTAATAGTTCAAATATTCCATGTAGACTCTCAATCAGGTTGGGAAATAAACTTTTTTTGCCCACCATCCACAGTGGCTAAATGGTGAATTTGATCAGCTACAAACAGCCATTCTTTAAATAAAATATATAGAATTTATAAGTATATTTATATTAATCCAATTTATTTCCACAATGTCCTGCACAAGAAACTTAGTTCAAGTGCTTTCTAAACTGATCCCTTCATGGATCTTTCAGTACAAGCCCTCCCTGAAAGCTCGCTCTTTGCTGTTTCCACTTTGTCTTTCACGTACTAAGAGTTTACGAGAACAAAAGGAAACACTAGGTGCAGTTAGGAAGTGTAGTGAGCGAGAGACGTACAGGAGAAAGGGTAAAGAAAGAAGTGCACATAAAAGGAAGATGGAAGGGCCTTTTTAGAGGCAGAGGTAAAAACGGGCTGACAGCCGGACAGCTAAAGGCCTTGAAAAACAACCTGCTGCAGTCTGAAGAGATGGACAGAGCAGAGGGAAAATGAGACAAATGGACAGTTAGCAGAGAGATGGCATGGATGGACGCACAGAGTATAATGGAAAGAAAACAAGAGAGAAAAAAACGAACAGTAGATATGAAGAGTGTTATTTCAAAAGGTCCTTACAGCCTACAACAGCAAATTAACCAAAAAACCATACAAAGACATTGACCAAGCAAATAAATATAGTAAAAAAAATAGGATAAAAAGGACAAACTTTTTCAATGTTTTCCTTATTTAATTGCATTTCATTATCTATGAAAACGTCTTCTCTTCCGCTCTCTCTCTCTCCTAAATGCACACATATACAGTACAGACACAAAGTCAGAAACATTCACACACAGAAACTTCTTGTCAGCGCTGCCCTGCAATTTGATCAATAATATAGTTTCACATCTGCAAAACTACATGACATTTCTCAGTATCGAGGAGTAACACCGAACTCTGTTGAGACCAATCAAGCAATATATCAATCTCTATCTGCATATCAAGCCTCTGTTATCTAGCCTGGCTCCGCCTTCCTACGTACTTCCGCTCAATTTTCATTTTCCTTCAGTACTGCGTCTGGGATTGTGCTGTAGTCTTTGGTTTTCTCCGGTCAATTTTTTACCGGGCCAATCAGCGAACAGAGGGAGGGGCTGAGAACGATGACGTTGATGTCGTGCGTTATTTTGAGTTCAGTAATGGCAGCGGAGAAAGATGCGAGCGAAGCCATTTGGTCCATTGTGGGAACGCTGCCGCATATCAAAAAGTTAAAGCTGGTTTTAACATAGGTTAAAAGGTAGTCAACATGGGTATTGTTGGTGGCCATGATGTTGTTGCCCTCCTCCCCACGGGGTTCGGGAAAAGACATACGTCACGACCAAACGTTAGCGATTGGTTATTATGGCAGATCCAGAGTGACTCTGGGCAGATCCAATAGTTTTAGACTTCAATAGAGTACCCGCCTACAAGAAAGTTAACGCTTGTCAATGGAGCAGTGCCACACTCTATGAACAAATGAAATGTACGAGAGTCTGGTGGGACCAGGCTATCTGTTATCAGCTCTTAAATTATGTTTTGGAATTAGAAATGGAAGCTTGGGATGAGATGCTTAAGAAACTATTCCTACTCACAAGAGAGTTTTAAGGACAAAAACCCGACAAAAGCCTTGAAATAAAACATCTGAACAATGTATTGAGTTGTGGTAAACGTTGTGTAAGCGAATAGCCTAATTGCCTTTGGGCCGTTAAACTATTTGAAAAATAACGCATATATTACCCAAGGTGTTTTTATTTGCTTGGTCAATGTCTTACATATAATATAGCTTACATATAAATAAAGCAGTCACTTTTTATTTGACCTTACTTTCCTAAAGAGCATGCTTTAAAATGTTTTAGTAAAAACAAATGTAGGTAAATCATTTTATTATATAAATAAAGTCGACTTTATTATTCCTAGTGTTCCTAAGTGAAAACACTGCAAATTGTTTAATGGGGTCCTATTATGCTCATTTACAGATTCATAATTTTGTTTATGGGGTCTACTAGAACAGCGTTTCCCAACCGGGGTGCAGTGTAAAAACTCCATTGCTAAAATGGGTAATAAAAAACTAAAATAAATGTACCATCAATCTCGGATCGTCGGAAGCCTCTAATAACTACAAATAATGCACACAAATTTATAATAAAAATGCAAATCATAAGTTACATTTTACATTATAAAGCTGGCTCTTTTTCATGGCTTGTTGCACTTACAGTCAAATCTACACACGAAAACATTGTCACAACGTCCGTCTTGCCGCGTAAATATTTATGTTTTTATATTTTTCTTTCTGTCATCCTTTGGCTAGCGTAACATTATATAATCATGTTCTTCTTCATGCAAATGATTTTAAACCATGCAAGCGCGAAAAGACAAGAGAGAACTCGCTGTCTTAGAATGTCCTGCTGACACACAGGAAGCACAGATGGACGAGCGTCGCGCGCCAGAATAGACTTCTCTTCCGTGCTTGAATGAACAATAACACACAGTTATGCCAAAATGTCAGTTTTGTTGAGTATCCTCATGAGAGCAGACTTAAATGAGTTAAATAAAGTCTTAAATTTGTTTAGAGTTGTGAGAAAATGGTACGCGTGTGAGATTCACATGTGCTGCAGTGACAGCAGAATCAAAGAACACAGGTAACAGTGAAAATTACTCACTGCTCTTGACCAAAGAACACTTGTAGCTTTAATAAGGATTAATCTAGATTTAATTTATAATTTATGCAGTGAAGACTGTAAAGTGTTTGATAACTTTATTCAATGTCTGTGTCTTTCCTGACATCAGTAGCAGTAGTGATACTGGCCTTCATTCATTTAAAGATGCCATTAAACAATTATTTCAAATATACTGTCTTTATGTTGTTTCTATATTAATTTGGGGATTAACTGTGAAATTATTACATTATAAAATATATTAAAAACAAGCTATCTTGTGCAATTATAACAAATTTATCCCAATATAAAAACACAAATACACTGAGTGAGCAAACATTTAGGCCTAGGTGAGATTTGCAATGGTAGTTGAGCAATGTTTATATATGAATACAGGCCTTAATTAAATATCATGTAAAGTGATCTCTTCAAAAGAAATTAAAGATTTCCTATACTTTAAATGGATGGACAAAAAATGTATAATATTAAAAATATCTATATGTCAGTATACGGCAGTTATTCCCTGTGGTACTGAAAATCGATACATTTCAAGCTATAGTATCAAAGTAGTATCGTGACAACACTAGTGTAGGGTGCCACATTTTTTTTTTTTACATTTTCAAAGGGTGCCTTGACTGAAAAAAGGTTGGGAAACACTGTACTAGAATGTGTTTACAAAATGTGATGTTCAACACACTCAATACTTATAATTTAATTGTTGTAGCAACTGTTTCCACCCTCTGTCTGAACATTCTGTTTAGTTTTGGTTTCTTTAAAATCTGCCTACCAAAAAAAATCCATTCTGTGCTGATTGGTCAGCCAGCCCCAGTCTGTTGTGATTGGTCTAGCGCTTAGAGCATGTATACTCTAAGCTCTATAAGTGCTATAGAGCACTATAAGTTTATCAAGTGACGAGAATACTTTTTGTGTGGAAAAAACAAACAAAATAACGACTTTATTCGACTATTCCAGTGTTTCTCAACCTCTCCTGCAGGGACCCCCTGACAGCCCATGTTTCTGTTTTAACCCTGAAATGGCACACCTGATTTAATTAATTAAAGGCTTAATGAGTAGTTGACTAATTGATTAATTGACTAATTCCTACTCTTCCTACTCTAATGAATTGAACCCTGGTGTGCCATTTCAGGGTTAAAACAGAAACATGGCCTGTCAGGGGGTCCCTGCAGGAGAGGTTGAGAAACACTGGACTATTCCATTACTTCCTTGTGGGCCTGAGACGAGAGTTCAAGAGATTTCCAGGACGCATGCGCGAGAACTGAGATGAGGACGTAGTAGAAGTAGTAGAAGTAGACCATCCTCATCTCAGTTCTCGCGCATGCGTCCTGGAAATCTCTTGAACTCTCGTCTCAGGCTTATTATAAACTTATAGTGGAGCCACTGTAGGCACATGAAATATTTAAACATTTTCTTCAATGACTTTTCGGGCCGTCAAGTTTCAATCCCTTAGGAAGCCTATGGGGGAGTGATCCACCTCACAGATTTAATCAAAAATATCTTCATTTGTGTTCCGAAGATGAACGAAGGTCTTAAAGGAGTAGTTCACTTTTAAAAAAACTTTTGCTGATAATTTACTCACCCCCATGTCATCCAAGATGTCCACGTCTTTCTTTCTTCAGTCGAAAAGAAATTAAGGTTTTTGATGAAAACATTCCAGGATTTTCTCCATATAATGGACTTCATTGGGAACTAAACGGTTCAAGGTCCAAATGACAGTTTCAGTGCAGCTTCAAAGGGCTTTAAAACGACTCCAGACGATGAATAAGGGTCTTATCTAGGACCCTTCGAGTCATGACTCGAAAAAAGATTTGTTAATTTTGATGAACGAGTTCGAACAGGAGAGTCACGGACACTCATCACAGAACAGAGCAAGGCGAGCATTTGTGCTTATAAAACTTAAACTTTGTTATTTATTTTTTAAATGACCGAGCGTTTCGCTAGATAAGACCCTTATTCATCGTCTGGAGTCGTTTAAAGCCCTTTGAAGCTGCATTGAAACTGTCTTTTGGACCTTGAACCTTTTGGTTCCCAATGAAGTCCATTATATGGAGAAAATCCTGGAATATTTTCATCAAAAACCTTAATTTCCTTTCAAATGAAGAAAGAAAGACGTGGACATCTTGGATGACATGGGGGTGAGTAAATTATCAGCAAAAGTTTTTTTAAAAGTGAACTACTCCTTTAAGGGGTTGGTACAGCATGAGGGTGAGTAATTAATGACTTAATTTTCATTTTTGGGTGAACTATCCCTTTAACTTTAAACCTGTTGGTAGCTTTAAGTACTGTACTGAAGTAGCCTACCTGTATTTTTTATTTCTTTTATTTTTAGTGTTTGAATATAGTGTGGCAGTCTTTCATAATCAACTGTTATTGTGGACTATATACTGGATAAGTATTTGTTCTCCATTTGAGTGAAATGTTTTTAGGTTGCTAATTGAGCAAAGTGCTTCCATATATTTTATTAGTATTAGTTCAAGAATAAAATAGAATAAAATAAAAATATCGGATTGTTGGAAATTGGAAATATCGGTATAGGCAAATAGCCAAAGCTACGGCATCGGCATCGGTATCGGAAGTGAAAAAGTGGTATCGGGACATCCCTATAAGAAACAGTGCTTACTGATATAGTTACTGATATAGAGAATAACTTTTACTGTTTTTATTTAATTGGGCCCTAAACATTTTGATTTGGTTTTGCAGCAAAACATATTCAAAATGTTTAGATCTCATCAAAAGACTGAAAATGTAAAAAAGAGATCTATTTTTTAAGCTACATGGCCCAGCCCTAACACAAACTCTACATGTAAATCAGCGAGTGTGCCTCAGATTTGACTTTAGACAGAAGCAGGGAGAGTCGGGGCCAGAGCAGTAACTCACGCAGGCAAGTGTTGTCAGTGAAGAACTCTGTGAATCTGTCGCATTCCTCTTTGCTGTTGCCGCTGCTGCTGCAGTCGCAGAATGGAGACACGCTGATCTTGGGTGAACGCAGATAATTTGGGGTCATCACCGTACCTGGATAAGAAAAGAATACATGTTCCAGCATTCTTTAGGAATATTGTATTTTAAAAATTAAAGCATCAGTTTCGAATTTTAAAGCTAAAGATATGCTTAATGTGTGCCTTGTCATCTTATATTAGCCGTTATCTAGTTCTCACTGAGCTTTCTTACAAAATAACAATTTTGGTGCAGTGTGCCTCATAAAAACTATACTGTGGGGATGTGACACTGTTAGCCCACAAAGTGAAACAGTCTCCCACTGGTAGAACAACAACATGAGCTAATCACAGATTAATAGCTGCACTGCTGTATTCCCGTGTGTCCAGCTGCTGTGTAGTGCTGCACACACAACATTGGGAAGACTTCCAGCACAAGCAAAACATAAAGAACTAGAGAACAAACTCGTTTTCACATAGGCTTTCTCTATATGTCACTGTGAACTGGCAGTCACCTAGTATTAGTTAATGATCATATATCATGGTCTGTCTGAATACTCGATTCTGATTGACTGGGAGGTGTGTAAAATTGTTTACTGCACAGGTACAGTAGTTCCAAGTCAGTTTAATCACTGTTCTATAATAATGTGCTGCTTTCATTGAAGCACACACAGAAACAGGAGAACAGAAACATGTTGTCAATGCTGCCCTCGAGACCTTTATTAATAAATTAACTTGTTAAATCATTAATTAATCGCTACTGAATCGCTACATTATATTATTACTCAGCAAGGAGGAAGTAACATTGCTGTTTTTGAAGTAATTAAATCAAACATCAATGAAAGCTTTAGCTTGTCAAAGCGGGAAAATGACCATGGTATAAGCGGGATAATTCATGTCTAGCTGTGCATTAAACAATTTGAATGTTTGATTTGAATGTCTCCGCAGGCTCCGTTTCACGTTGGGTGGTTATTTGCCTCCACGTTGTGCATTTAAACGGTTTATTGCACAGCTACCTATGGATTATCTTCAAAACATACCTCAAATGAAGTTATATATATTTGCAATTTAATTACAAAAAATATTTTTTTACACTGTTCAGCATGAAAGATACATTTATAAATGCATTGTTTCTCAGATGTTTTGTATGAACTTGTTTATCCAAGTTACAAGACAGACTCACCAATAAGACCAGAGTACGACAGCAAGCAGTCAGCGTAGTTCTCCTTCAGACAACCAGAGAGAGAGCGGGGCTCAGACTGACAGTTAGTGAAGAAATCAGCCAGACGAGACCTGAAACACCAAATACACACTTTATATAGAAGAGTTATCACCTTTTCTTGACATCTATTCTGGTGCAATGAGTACTAGCAACATTACTTTATAATTAAATACTGTTCATTATAAATGAAATAAAACATGTTGCCAAATCTGTGTTTGTAAAGCAAACAACACACACATTTCTTGGCTGTTAAATGTGTTGGAAGACTCTCAGCAGCAGTCTGTCGTAGTGTTTAAGGACGGAGAAGGAATGTGTAAATGAATGTGCTGTGCGTGTGTCCTAAGACCATGGTGTTGGAATAGTGTGGGATCTTTGCACAACAACACAGAAGCTGTTGGTACAGCTTGGGGCTACACCTAGCATCAAAATGATCATGGGTACATAAACAGGATGGATACAAAGAGAAAGACAAATAATGAGAAAAAAAAGCGAGCAGAATGGAGAATGTGAACTGTACAGACCCGGAGCACAAGTGCAAATATATTCCATTTATTTGTATAAGTGTCTGAATGTGCCCCCAGAATGCCAAGCGGCGGCTCTTCTGATTGAGCAGGGTCATTAGCTGTCGCTCTCTCTGTGCCTAAAGACGTTTGCTTGGCAAAACTACATCCACGTTGTGCCAATGAATCCTTAACAAGCCACTTAAAGGACTCTGGGGTTGCTTCCTTCCTGCACAAACCAGATTTAGGGCTGCAGTTTTTATTGCTAGACTTCAATAATCACCTCGATTGTCCTCGAAATGTGCTCTCCTCCCTTACCTTAATAAACGCTTTATTTCCCAATAGATGCAGCTTAGCTGCTCGTGGCCATTTCTGTCCCTAGTGGTGAATATGTGTTATTACAGATGGCATGTTGTGATCTTGCCTCTCAGATTCAGTGAGGCATTTCTTAGCACCTCTAAATAGCTCATTTTGCACTGCCATGTCTTAATACACACAAGATGCCGTGAAGTGTGGATGTATGGACTTTACTTCTATATATGTTATGAAATGCTTCTTTTTTCTGCAGTTTTTAATGTAATAATATAATTTAAAAAATATGATATACTATTATGACAATTTATTTTATATATGTAGTTGTGTTGTGTTCAGAATTATTGTTCCTCTTGGTAAATACAGTATGAGCAAAGCAGGCTGTGAAAATAAATCTGCATTGTTTACCCTTTTGATCGATAATCCAAAAATGTACAAAAATCTAACCTTTCACTGAAGTAAAGTGTTAATGATTTATTATTTTATTAGAACTTCATTAACCTAACAATATTAAGAAAATGCTCAAGAGAATAACATTTTGTAAGTTTGTTGCCTTTTTTAAACCAGTTCAGACCTGCAGATGTAGTTGGTCTTGCATGATGCTTGCAGTGTCAGGCAGTTGGGCCTTTCCTTGTCCTCATATGAACAGGCTGGCACGATGGTCTGGCGTCTGCGCTCAGAGCAGGCCGACTGATCCCCTAGAGGACAGGAGCAGAAGAGCATACCGTAGCTGTGCTTGGGCGGCACCTTGTCGAAGAACTGTCGCAGGGCCTTGTGGCACTTCCGTTTGTTACAGACTTCAGCCGTTGAGACTCGGCTTGTGCAGGGGCTTATGTAAGCCGAACGGTATTTCTTACAGGTGTCGTTTAGGTTGCAGGCCTTTGCTGCATTCAAGCAGTTGTTCTCCTTTGCTAGCGCGGGCTCACCTGCAAAGACAGAGAATACACAATATGACTAAAATGAATTGGTGAAGTGTGTTCCTATTGACTGTAGTGTACAGTATTTAACAGTGTTAAGTTTGACAGCAAACTTTGATTTAGTTTTAATCATAGTCTGTCATATTTTAGTCATTAAACTATTTTTTGATTTTTTTTAGAATATCATAAGATTTTAGTCGACAAAATCTATAGTAAATATAATGGTTTTAGTTCGATTTTAATGCATAAATTAAGCATTACTCTAAATTTCCAAACTCCATCCAATACACACAGATTTAACTGCTTTTATATATAACATGTCTTTATATTAAAATGAAATAAAACCACTTCTCATGAAGAAACAAGAACATGCTCTTCTTTTCAATTAATGATATATGCATTATTTATAACAAAATTGCATTAAACATTCTTCAGTCTTCCAATCAGACATATTTATTTGCATACATTAAAAATAAATATTCAAGTTATTCAGTCAAGGTCTGTCTGTCCATCACTTTAAGGCGAATACACAAATCCAAAACACTGATGCACATCCAATATTCTCCCAACTGTTTACATTTAAGACATAACCGACTGTTTACGTGAATACTCGCCAAAACTTATATTTTTGGCATAATTTTGTGTGGATTAGTCCATTCAAGCGTGCAAAGATGCAAAAGAGAATTCAATTCAGTACTTGTACTGTCTGAAATTCGGCTTTTTGAAAGACGGACTCAATTGAGCTCTCTATCGCGTCTTTATGCTTTTTCAGATTGATCCATATATGTCTGCTCTTTTTCCCAGATGTTCACATTGATGAATGTTTTATGAGACATCCGACAAATTTATCCCAACTTATATCCCGCAGGGTAGATCAGCACGTTACAATTTAATTGTGCTAATCAGAAGCCAATTAGAATCAATAGCCAAATACAGACACTCTCTTTCTGTCAATCATTTTGCATGTATTTTAAGGCGGGGTTTTGCAGAGAGGGTGTGTGGTTGAAATGAGCATAATCAGCAGCTTACATCACTTTTAAATATGTAAAAATGAATAAATAGCGACAAATATAAGTAAACTTTTAAAAGTAAAAAAAAAAAAAAAGATTTCATAAGAAAAATAAAAAAAGAAAGCAGACAATGAAAAACAAAGAGTCTGATACTATCCACAGCGAAACCCATGCTCCACCAAAAAAAAAAAAAAAAAAAAACTTTCATTTGAATAACCCACGGCACTGTCAGGCATGTGAATTAATCATCCCTATTTCTGCAGGTCTGCCAAAACACAGAGGCTGTTTATAAGGAACCTGTTTTTTGTTTTAGGCTGTTTTTTTATGTTAAACGAAACTGTGCTCGTCCCTTTGGATCCCTGCAGCCTAAACAAACAGTCATCTTGGCCGAACAGGGGAGTCATCAAAAGCGGCCGGCACGGCTCTTCTCTCGCCTGTCAGCTGCGGCTAATTGCTGGCTTTCTAGCACATTCCACCATTAACTAACATTTCTGGAGACTTGCTGAGCTACAGCAGCAGTTTGGTTTATAATGAGAGCCAATTAAAAACAAGAGATGGGTTGTATTAGAGAGAGGGTGGAGCGTACATGTGCATGTGTGTGTAAAGCCAGTGCTAATAAGATGGTTGTCTTTAAAGGGAGCCCAGGAGGAGACTGTATCCACAGAGCCTCTAGCAGCAGGAGGTGATGTCATTTGCTCATGTAAGTCATGTTGGATCAGACCAAGGCTAAAAACAAGTGTATGAAATGGCTTAAGCCACTTTTCCACAATCTCCAACATTAGTGTACAATACGTTTAATGCATTTTGCCCCCTAGTGGCAGTCGCACAGAAGTCGTGAAGCAGCCGTTTACCTTCACTTCTGTAAAATGAATAAATGATGATTTTATGAAAATATCCACACAAAACAAATACGTCTTAAAGAAAAGCACAGTAGGTTTTATGTAAAAATTATAAAATTATTATTTCTGCCCATTTTACAGAAGTAATAATTAGTAATTCTCATCTCACGCTCATAGTTTTGATTATAATGCATCACATTGGGTCGCACATGACCTAAAAAATTCCCATACACAAGAACTCATGCATCTCCTGTATTACTCTCAATTCGAAATGAATGACATCCAGTCTGTATTTGTTGGACATAGTGAAAAGGAGGCTTCGAATTATGCACAATGCAAAGCAAAATGTAGTAATATTTTATCAAACCGTATCCAAACTTCAGCCTCTGAAATGCCTTACATAATGTCATAAATCCCTCTTTACCCTTTTAACCCCTTCCAATACCTGACTCGTGGTATGTAGCTTTTCATGATCTAATAAATCTTTTCTTGTTGAATATCCTGCTTCACTCAAATTGTGTAAGTAAAATGGACAGGTAACAATGTTTGCGGTATGCTTCTGATAATGATGCACAATAATAAGTAGATAGATAGATCAGTGCAGAATGATGACGGACGGTCTTTACTTCAAGTTAATGTCAGTCCGTGCTGAAGTCAATAATATACAAAATCATAAAAAAGTTTGAGGCCAGTAAGACTTCATCAAAAAGAAATAAAGTAAGAAAGTAGAAATTAACAATCAGCAAGGATGCATTAAATACATTTATAATGTTACAAGAGATTAATTAATTTTTTTTTTTTAATTTAAAAAAAAAAAACTCGAACTTTCTATTCATCAAATAATCCCGAAAAAAACGGCATCAAGGTTTCAACTAAAATATAAAGCAGCAAAACTGTTTTTAACATTAATAATAATAAGAAGGAATGTTAATTGAGCATTTACCAAATAATCGCAGCCTTGGTGAGCATAAGAAACTTCCTTTCAAAAACATAAAAAAACTCAAATCTTTAAATAAATATATATATTTTTTTATAAAACAGTAGTGTATCTTAATGTGATGCACTATGACCCCTTGACCTTCCATAGAACTAAGTAAAACAACACCGCTCCCGCACCGCACACAGAAGCATGTACACACATTTAAAGTCCATCTGCCCAGACAACATCTGCCCATTCAAGCCCTTCGGCACAGAAAAGTCTCTCTCTGTTTTGCTCTCTGAGAGTGGGTGCTTATCTTTGTGTGGAAGAAAAAGTGGAATGCAATCTCGCTTATTCATAAACAGTGTGATGTTCTCAGTCAGAGCATCAGACATGCACACACACTTTCACAGACACTCAAAGCCAAAAAAAACCCTCTCTGCCGAGTTACACTACTGTCAGATGTCATCATTAAAAAAAGACATTATCTATGTGTGTGTGTGAGTGTGTGTGTGTGCGATGTGCCCTTCTGATCTGATGCCCTGAGGCTGACAAGAATAAAATACCTATTCTGTGGCTTGGCACAAAGGGCTTCAGGTTGAAACAATCCTCTACAGCTGTCTGCATCCTCCACCTTTTGTATGAACCCTTAGTGCCAGATGTCACACAGAGGAGACTGACCAAATCACACATGAACACACAGACATACAATCCAAATAACCAGTGTCTAACATTTAAACTCATCAAGCACCACATTAAAGTAAAAAGGGGCTATGGCGGGTAAATAAAACATTTACTTGCAGTTAGCTGGTAATTTTGTGAAGTATTGTTATAATACAAGTTTTAAACCCAATTGGCGGGATCTGCGGGAATTAGTAAAATTATGCTAAATACAAGAACTATTTAACCGGAGCGAATGAGATGCGTAAGTGAGAGGAGGCGGGGGTGTTTCAATTCACCATCGGAGAGAAGATAGCGAGAACGCGCAGCTGATGTTTTTGCCTGTGCCGCTGGACACAAAACGGACCAGCACATAATCGGAAAGACCTGGGCCCGTATTCCTAAAGAATCTTAATGCAAAAAGTAGCTCCTAGTGACACAATTCTAAGAAAATTCTTAGAAATGTGGGCGTTTACTCTTAAAATTAAAGAGAAAATCCTAGTAAAGAAAAAAGTAATTCAGAAAGCATCTTAACCCTTAAAAGAGGTCTTAAGGTCAGAATTGTTAGGAGCACGGACGAGGACTTTTAAGAGGCTTAAGAGTTTCTTTAGCAGAGGAGAAAATGGCAGAAAGACGAAGAGGGAGAAGAAATGTGTTGCAGACAATGGATGACAGTGAGTTTGGTACATTAAAACCAACATTCAAACCACCACTTAAATAGACACGCCAGCAATCAGTGTAATTGGAAAGAGTGGAACAATTTTTATCATTATAAGCCAAACAAATACCTTATAGGAAATAAACAGCATTGTAAATAAAGAAAGGATTTATATACACACATATATATATATACTATGTGTGTGTGTGAAAACGGTCAAATAGGAAAAATTATGCATGTAATTTCAAAGTGAAGGCTTAAAATAGACCCTACAGGTGAAACTGGAAAAATTAGAATATCGTGCAAAAGTTATTATTTTGATGATTAACTACAGCTTATGAAAACCCCAACATTCGAAATCTCAGAAAATTAGAATGTTACATGAAATAAAAAAAATAATTTTTTTTTTAAACATTCCACATCTTTGGAATTCTCTCCCACCTCACATTCGTCACCTAGACTCTCTTCAATTCAAATCTCAACTTAAAACTCATCTGTTTACATTAGCTTATTCAACATAGATTTTCATCGGGATTTCATTTTACTTACATTTTTTGATTGTACTTATTAATTTGATTTTACAAATTATATTATTGTTGGGCTAGTATTAATGTTCTGTTTTAAATTTGCTCTGTAAGGCGTCCTTGGGTGTCTTGAAAGGCGCCCTGAAATAAAATGTATTATTATTATTATTATTAAACACAGAAATGTCAGTCCTCTGAAAAGTATAATCATGCATATGTTTATAGTTATATATACTAAATATATTAGTTTCATCTTTTAATTTTAATTACTGAAATACATGAGGTTTTGCACGATATTCTAATTTTTCCAGTTTCACCTGAATACTTAAATCACTATTTTTTTCCTTCTTGGACAACCAACCAATCACAGTCTTCAAAAGATTGTGTCATACATAGCAACGGGGTCAACCCCGCCTCCTCACTAAGATAAAAGTTTTTGTCTTTTCCTTACTCAGAGTTGCTCTCAGATCGACCCCGAATCGCTCTTAAGCTAAGACTCCTCAGCCCATTCTCACCCCAAGGCGTCATCTAACTGACGCCTTGGGAATCAGTTTGACCATGCTTCAATATTCGACGTTAAAGGTACCCTTTAGCGTCAGTTAGTTGACGCGATCCCAGGGCGTCATGTAACTGACGTGTTACCCTTAGCGTCAGTTAGATGACGCCCTCTACCCAGACCTAAACCTACCCGCGTCATCTAACTGACGCTTACCCTTAGCGTCAGTTAGATGACGCCCTGGGATCGCGTCAACTAACTGACGCTAAAGGGTACCTTTAGCGTCGAATATTGAAGCATGGTCAAATGTCAGTTAGATGACGCCTTGGGGTGAGAATGTGTTGGACTCCTACGTAAAATTTTTAAGCTAAATTAAGAGTTTTCTAAAGGATTCTTAGATTCTTTAGGAATACGGGCCCTGATCATGAGGAAAATCTTCCGATTCTGGTCCCTGGCAGTCGATCGTGCATCTCTAAATCACACATTCACCCCACACCACACACACACACACACACACACACACACACACACACACTGGCCATCTTGCCTGGTAGGTAGAGCATGAACCCCCTCCCCTACTGTGTCTCATCTCTGATAAAGCCTAAAATTGATTAGTGTCTCCTATTTCCTTCCTCTTTTGGCTCTAATTTTCAATTTACAGGAGAATCAGTCTGAATAATGACCTTGAATGCTATTAGCAAACCTGAGTATTTACAGATCTGCTTCTTGTGTTTTATTTGGACCTCAGTTATCATCTGTTCTTTCCTTGAGCCAGTACAATCCAAGTGTGGGTAAGCAACGTTTTTTTTTCCCAGATTTTTATTGATTTATATTGATTTACATTAAACAATAAATTTGAGCTGTAGCACAGCAGATAGAATGTGTGTTCTTCAGAAGGAGCTCACATAATCTCAAAGGTGTGTGTTCCTGTAGCAGCTCAACCTGCAAAGTACATGTCATGCACTAGCAACAAGGACATGGGCCGATTCTCAGATAGATAGATTGGATGAATGGTTGGTTGGATGGCTGGATAGTAACAAGGCAAAAAGCTCCAAAATATAAATGAAAACAATTAACTTGTTTGCCAGTGTGTAGCAATACAGAGAACATACACGTTCCAATTCAATAAAATGAGAGCAAAGGCACTGTAGTCACTTTTTAATTCGCTCTCTCTCTCTCTCGTCTCTGCTGTTTTAACATACTTTCTCTCCAGGATCAGAAAACAGAGGCCTGATTAAATCCTAATAAAAGCCTCACCTGAGGGTTAATGGGAAACGTACAGTGAAACGAGGAGGGGAGGCCAGCACGCTCCTCTCATACTTTATCTGGAACTGTAATGTCACCAGCGATTAGCAGAGAGGTCGCGGATTTGATTAAAACACCACCGTGATTAGAACCTGATGTCCTCTTGAGTGTGTGCATGGTGTGTATGTGTGTTAGTCTCTCACTATAACTTTTATGTGCCTTTTAGGTGATTGTTTCTATAATCGTATCTTTATTTGCTTTCTCTGCAGTCCAGTGACTGAAAACAAAGACATTTTAATGAGACTAAAAAGATGGGAAACATTAACAAATACTTTGAATGACACTAATGATTTTCTCTCCCTGTGTTCATACAGATGTAGATTCATCACTGGAGATGTTTGATAATATAAGGTAAGGACTGTGATTGATAATGTGTTGTAATTAGTCAGCTATATAGGGGCTCTGCCAAAGCCCTGTGCAGTCCTTATGAACACCTTATGAATAAAATAAATACAACATCATGCAATAAAAGCTACGAGTAAGGTGGATCTCATTGGTCTCATTGGTCCAAAATCCTAATTTCAATAACTGTACATTAAACATTAAAAATATTCTTACCACCGGTACTCAGTACAAGAGCTTTTTCCTTGTATACCATCAGTGAACCAGAGAAGCCACATGGTTGGAAAGAAGACCCTCTATTTCTCCTGTCTTTTGGTTCTTTGTAGTGCTTAATAAACTCTCTGTTTCTGCAAACAATCCACCAGTGTAATAACGGCAAATGAAACAGTAGCCGTCCTATAACTCAAGACCTCTGTAATGGATCCCTGAAGCCCTTGTTCTGTCTCTCCTCACTCTTTTGATCAAGGTGGCATGCTCTCGGAGAAGGACATTCCTCTAAGATATTTCTTCAGGGTGCATAGGGTTTCGGCAGTGATTGGTTAAATCCTAGGGTAATGGTGAATTTGGTAAGGAAACCGGCGTTGACAAGATTATGTTGGCTTCGAAAATATGATACTTAGTATTAGTAACGGTTTGAGTAATTCTGAGTAAACTAGCAATTGATGAATTGGCAATGTGATTAGCCTGAAGGATTTATGAGCAGTACCCATTTTATTTTTAATATGTCAGATATCTCCACTCACACCAAAATGGGAGGTTGTTTGAGAAGTTAACATCCCTCACACACATACACACTCCCTCCAGCTTTAGCATCACCATCCTGCTAGAACTCTCGAATGATGAGGATTCATGGCCCAGACTCCCTGCTCGATCCTGGCCCTGTACACAAACATGATCTGTGAGGCATTAATATGCACAGCCCCCCCCCCCAGCCTGTCACAGAGATATACTGTTCTAGCCCCAGAGTACCGGCACACTAAGAGACCGTTTCAGGGGAAGTTATACTAGTGAGAATCATTAGACCTGCTGCTGTATTTGCATGGATGCAAGAGATAGCGGAGCTGTGATCTATTTCCCACAATTGGACGTGATGAAATAGAGCATGCAAACAGAATTTTGCTGAATCATAGTTCAAACAAGTACCCTTTGACCATGTACAAATAAGAAAATAATGTTCTTGTTTGAAAAATAACATAGATAAAGTAATGCTTTTTTAATTCACTGTTTAAACAGGAAAGAGTTTAGAATATGTGGTCAATATAAGAAAAAACTGACCAAGTCCAAAAAGTGTGGGGCCGGTTAGTACTTTTTTCAAAAATGTCATAATTTGAAATATTACAATTTCTATTTTAAAAATGTAATTTATTCCAGTGATTTTCATAAGCCATTACTAATCTTCAGTGCCACATGATCCTTCAGAAATCAATCTGATAGGCTGATTTTGTGCTCGAGAAATATTTTGTCTTATCAATGTTGAAAACATTTGTGCTGCTTAATATTTTTGCCGAAACTTATATACCCCCCCCCCCCCCCCCCCTAGGATTCTTTGATGAATAAAGTGTATAAAGTAACATTTATGAATAAAAGTCTTCATTTTATTTATTTATTTTTAATTACTGACCCCAAACTTTTGACTGTTTATTTATAGTTTATTTAGTGTTTATTTATTAATTAATGGAGGTCCTTCACACTAGGCAAGACAATATATTGTATCACACATTTCATACAGTGGTAATTCAATAATATAAGTTTAATTTAGAAATATATTAAAATAAAACATAAACCTAAACACTTTTCAACATATATGGATTTTCATGTTTTTTCATTGATTTCATATAAATGTGAACATATATTGAATTTATAATTGCAATATTTTACCTCAACTTAAAGCTGCAGTCCGTAGCATTTTCCCTTTTTGTCGCCATCTCTGTTCGAAATCTGTAACTGCAGTGATTCGCGGAATTATCATCTTTACGTGGGTTGTAAATCGGCATGAAACAGCGCGGATGAACACAGTGTTTTGAGGCGAGTGCTGCTGTCAATCACCGCGCTGTGTGGATACTGTCATTCAGAATCACAGATTCACTTTTTGAAAGTTTGACCAACATAAGAATTTTCACCGGAAAATTTCTTCTGAACAAGTAAGTAACATCCATTTTTGTTCTGATCAACTAAGGGGGAAAAAGCATTCGACATGACAAGCGATCGTTAGATTTAATCAGCGCGATTTACAGCAACCGTGCAAATCATAGCCTACTTTGTTCTCAAATTGTTCATGTTGACATCAGCATTGCGTGGCTAACGTTATTTAATGTGTTTTATGATTACCTGTGTAGTTCAGAATTCATATTCTCCATAACAGCTAAAGGAGAAAGGCACAACAAAGGAAACTCCATAACTGTGTGAATTAAGAAAACGTACTGTTACACGATTGAACTATTGAAATGTCTTACTTGTTCAGCAGAAAAAGCCGTCTCTTCTTCCGTTTCGAACCCCTTCGGGAGTTCACGCACCTTTCAAAAGCCCCACCGATGTGTATACTTGTGTTAGCATGAGACGGTTTCTGTCTCTTTCCACCTTAAATCCGAAGTACGAAGTCTTTTGGGTTTTATAACTGGTTAATCTCCAGTTGACACTGATGATTGTTGTTTGGATCTTTCTGGATCCGCCATGAGTTTAATCATGTAAAGTGCTGCGAGAAAAGCCTATCTCTACATCTCCTCACGCGCAGTATAACCTACTAGCCGAAACTCCTTCTTTATGTGTACGGATGTGACGTAATGACGCAAAGACATGCTCGAATTTCCCTCGAAAACCCACCAGTACCACTGGAATTAAAATCATTATTACAAGCTAACCGTTTTGAATCTAGCTATGGCAAGCAGATAGTTTTCAACACTGGCTGAAGATGTTTTTTTTTTAAATAATTTATTTGGATTATTTTTAACTTAAAAAAGTTACGGACAGCAGCTTTAAAGGTCCCACAATGGCATCAGAAAAAGAGTGAGGACCATCTACAGCACAATGAAGCAGGGCATGCAGTTTGCAGAAGCTTTGCCGCAGATCTTGATAAACATGGCTAAAAACAACATCAAGTTAGTTTCGGCACCTTGTTATATAAAAGTTTTTCAGGTCCAAACCCATGCTTTCATGACTGTGAATAATTTTCCATTTCATTTGGAATCGATCAACTCACCAAAGTGAGACAGAATGGTGAAAATTCAGTGAAAGTGCATCTATTGCCAGAGGCTTAAAGTGTAGTAAACCTCCACAGTGCAATCAGGCTAAAGCAGCAGTGCTTGGCTCTGATTGGCCAGTACTTGTTGCATGAAAACTGGCAGCACTGATAGAGGCCATCTGCTCTGAAACTCTGAGGGCTGTGCGGCTTACCAAGCGCCCTTAAAATGACAGCTAAAACTACTATTGAGACTTGTGAAGCATCAGACAGCACTAGTCCTATAACATCTGACAGACGTCACAGTCATCACTGCACTCTTTATCACTGCGCCTACTGACTATGAGTCAAAGGTCACACTGAAGTGAAGAGACATCGCATCAGAGCCCGTCAGCCAGCTCTACTCGTGTGTGTGAATCCTCTAAGAGAGAAGGAACGATGTGGGAGGGAAAATACTAAAACGGCAGTCACATTCAAAAGGCGCCCACTGACTGAACTGCTCATAAAGGACCGGAAAAGTGAGAGATTGCTCTGAGCTAATTCGGATACCCACTGGGAGTGGAGTATCAGTGTGGCTATCTAAACTGGCAGTCATCTGCATCTGCTGCACTTCTAAATCACACAATTACTGTGATATTTCTTTCTGCTCACATTCACAAACAAAAATACAGAGAGCTGTTTAGCAGACCCAGGGGCTTTTGTAAAGACAGAGCAAAATGTGGCTGTGAGATGCAACAAATGGCATGTTTTAACGTGCATTCTCACATCATCTCACTTAAGTGTTATTGCTGTATGAACTCAGTTTAAACAACTTTTCAAAAGAAAAGTGTGCTTTCTATTAGCGATGGGTCAGCATGGCTGATCCACCAAATTAATAGTTTTTCTAGTCGTTGTTTTAGATTTAAATTGGCCACTGCATCGGGTCTCGTTCGGTTTTTTTGATGTCTCACACATTGTATTTTGTGTTAGGAAGCTGTGTCAAGTTGAAAATAGTAAAACTTTTAAAGTCGCAATGAACAGAAGTAGTTTATTCCATATTAATAGATCTAAGTAAAACAGATTATCGAAAAAGAAAAAAATGTAGGGTGTGAAACCATTGTTGATTGGATGCAGGCAGATCTGAACGAAAGCTAGCGGCTATTGTAAAGAGGGGCGGAGTTTGAGCAGTGAGAAGATCAAATTGATTGGAGAAGTCACCGAAGATCAAGTTTCGACATTTTGATTATAAATGATAGGGAAGCATTAAATAATTGTTTACAATAAAAGCACATCTCAGGACCTCAAGCATTTAGTTACATTCAGATGCAGACCATCTAGCTGCTCATTAACACACACATTTTTCCAATGTGTGGTGGACCATAAATCAGCCCAATTATCTAGGGCTAAGACGGTATACTCAACTAGTCCTTCAGACAACCCACTGACTAGTTGATTATGAAAATGAAAAGTTCTATGCATCCCTACTTTCTATTTATTAGGCCAAAATCAAATTTTCGCAAAAGAAACAAAATAAAAAAATTATGAATATCCATTTTATATAAGTTGACAGTTATACATACTATATTTAAATCAGCATCCCACCACTTTAAATAACTATATGAGACACTTAGTTGGGTGTGCTCAGTGTTCAGCGGTGCAAAAGTCATCAGAGAATGTAATCTCGCTTGTTCTCTCCCCAGCTTTTAAGAGTCCCTGGTCTATTATTATCTCAGTGATATGATATTTCTCTTTGCCATCTTTGTCAATACTCAGAATGTCAGCTGCCAATCATAGGAGCCATGCAGAGGAAATGAACAGTCTGTTCTAAATGCTGAAAACTACAGCTTTCATTCAGTTTGAGAGGTTACGACAGGGATTCATGCATCTAAAGGGATTTTCAGACACCTGAAAAAAGAACTCTCAAAGAAGGAATCGTTTGATATCTAAACTTACAACAAGAGATGGTTGAATATTAAAACTAAAAACAACATCAACATAAAATACCTAAAATGTATTTCAGAGACAAGGTTAAGGATAGTATTTGAGCTGAATTATTTTAGAAAGAAACGAGAGCTTAAAGATAACAAAGTGATTAACATAATAGCAAACATTTAATCTACACAGTTGGTGGTTACAGTTGAAAAGTTTACATTTTGCTGAAAAACAAACATTGTCTCCAGTCTATCAACCTTTATAATTGGGCTGTTGTGTTGCTGAATTCACAAAGCATTGCAGACTCACAAGTTTGATTGATGATGCTCATTTCCTAAGCGCTGTCTTTGACACTTAAAGTGCATATGACCTAGTTCTGTTGGCTATACATTTTTAATTTAACATCCACAGTGCCAAAGTATGCCCTGAAGATGGATGACTACTGCACTCCCAATTCTGGCAGGTATAGTTGAGGATCACACAGCAAAAACAGTCAGGTTTGGCAGAGATGTGGGCAAAGAGAAACAGAAAGACCTAGAGAGCGACACAGAGTATGGTAGAGACTAACTGTCATACTGTACATTATAACATTGTGATGCCAACTGTACACCACTATTTCCTTTTTTTTTTTTTTTTTACAATAATTAGGATAGTATACTATTATAACACTGGCCATGTATCGGACATAACATAAACGTAATTATTGGCGTATCATATTGGCCATTCTGAAATTTCAGTATGATCAAGAAAGAAAGAAAGAAAGAAAGAGAAAGAAGGCGCACTTCACTGCTCTCATATCTAATTGGAGGAGATGTAGGGTCTCTGGAGAATCTGTCTCTCTGCCCTCAAAGAAACAGCAATGATGCAGAGATATTTTTTCACATCTAACACGCCAACATGTTACTCTCCTGCATTTGGTTCCTTCTTTGAACGCTAAAAACTGCTGGTGTTTCATTCACTGTCACTGTTGCTGGAGTTTGGATATTTGGTATCCTACTTAAAAAACTAAAGTATAACAGAAATGGATGGGGGGGAGAGAACTGAAAACAATGCAGATGCACACAGCATCCTGATTTTATTTATTCCCAAATTGCTCGCTTACACCAGTTGGGAGGTAAAGGAACAAGCCAATGAGGTCATTACTACCTAATGAGATTACCTAATGATTTCACAGGGGTTCCAGAGCCAATAAATGCCAGATAACTTCCCCTGTAATTATTTGGAAACACCAGTGTGTGCTTCCTCGACATTAAGCCAACATTTTAATCACATTGTCTGAGTGCTTCATAGAGCACAGCAAGGCTGGTTTGTTGAAAACACTCTTTGATTAGCTGGATTAGTGATGTTCATGATTTAAGCCACAAAACCATCACCACGCACCAATACCACAGTTTTTATACCACAAACATAAATATAGGGTGCATATGATCGTGCAAATTTGTAAACCAAGCATAATCTTATTTTTTTATTGTGATTGGCTGATGAAAGTTTAATTCAATTAATGTCTAACAATCATAGAAGCAACAAAAGGAACATTTTACAAGAGCGAGCCAACAGTATGATTGAATGTAAATCAGACTGAGCACACACAGTTTCACCTTACTTCCCTTTTTTAAGTTCATAAAGGGGCTCATTCAAATGAATAGATGCACAAGCGCTTTCATAAAATCCGTTCCATCATCTTCATGAATGCATGGCACATAATTAATGGCGCTGCATGAGAAGTGAGAGGAAGTATACTCTGAAACAGTTGCTCGTCTGGGTTTGTCAGGCCTCTGGCGGCATACTTTACCGTGGTCAGACCAGATATGCTTTATGACCTCTCATTAATACCCATTACTATGGAGGTCAGTCAGGACATGCTGGTGGGTTATCTACAGGATTATAAACCACAGCACAATGAGAATGACTGCATCCATCACTCATACAGCTCAGACTATGATAGAGAGAGATGAAGAGATGGGAGCCAGAGCAGGAAAAAAAAAAAGAAACAGAAGACATTGATAATAAATGAAGGGGTGAATCAATAGCTGGGGAAGATGTGATGATGAAATCTTTCAGTGTGAATGTTAGTGATGAAACCCAGACAGACATAAATAAAGAATTAACAGTCTGAGGAAAAACT
Organism: Chrosomus eos; assembly: GCA_036326025.1. Taxonomy (NCBI): domain Eukaryota; kingdom Metazoa; phylum Chordata; class Actinopteri; order Cypriniformes; family Leuciscidae; genus Chrosomus; species Chrosomus eos. The sequence continues at coordinate 13,658,396 of CM070833.1, forward strand.
GAATCGCAGTAGGCCTAGTTGCTATACCCATGCATCAATAGATGAGGAAATGAACAGTTTTACAATATTAAGTGCTGTAAAAAGCCAAACAGGGTTCTAACACTTAATGACCAATGAATTTGCATGACTTTTCCATGACCTTCCACATTCCTTTTTTTTTTGCACGTGCGATTTGGCTTTTTGAGCCTCGAGCCCACTTTTCCATCTATAATTATTATAGCTTGTATCATGTGCTGTCCAATGAATCACACAGGATGGATCACTCAATAACTATAAAAGAGCAATATCTATCCAATGAAATATGACCTTTCATGTTATACATTTCTGATTTAAAACATTTTTATATTCCATGATATACTGTTCAAAAGTTTGGGATAGTTAAGATTTGTTTTTAAAATAAGCCTCTTATTCTCACCAGGTATGCATTTATGAAAATCACAGCATTAAGAGTAATATTGTGATACTGTCAGGGTTTGTGCAGGTAGCTGAAGACGAGGACACGGAATCTTAATATAAGAGTTTTAATAACAAAATGAAAACTTTCAAACTCAAAACAAGAACAAAACTCCAGGGCTTCATGGGTTTACACACAACCATACGTAGACGACGATCGACCAATACTCAGGGAAAACACAGGGCTTAAATACACATGGAATGATTGAATAATTAACTGAACACAGGTGATGAAACTGAACACAAACGAGGAGCGGGAAAACTTAACAGGGCTAAACCAAAAACCACAAAGACAGGGGAAACCAAGATCACAAAAACAGAACTCAAACATACAGAAACGTGACACTACCTCCCCCCTTCCCGAAGGCGCGACCTCGCGCCGTATAACATCCAAAGGGGTGGGAGGGTGGGCGCCCTGGAGGCTGACGAGGGCATGGTGCAGGTCCAGGAAGCCTCCAGGGCGGAGCAGGCTGCGGGCGTGGCAATGGCGGAGCAGGCTGCAGGCGTGACCAAGGCGGAGCAGGCTGTGGGCGTGACCAAGGCGGAGCAGGCTGTGGTCGTGACCAAGGCGGAGCTGTGGGACCCTCGGGCGTCCAAGGCGGAGCTGTGGGACCCTCGGGCGTCCAAGGCGGTGCTGTGTGACCCTCGGGCGTCCAAGGCGGAGCTGTGGGACCCTCGGGCGTCCAAGGCGGAGCTGTGGGACCCTCGGGCGTCCAAGGCGGTGCTGTGGGACCCTCGGGCGTCCAAGGCGGAGCTGTGGGACCCTCGGGCGTCCAGGGCGGCGCTGGCTCTTCAGGTGGCCACGGCGGTGAAGACCCTTCAGGTGGCCGTGGTGGTGAAGACCCTTCAGGTGGCCATGGCGGTGCAGACCCTTCAGGTGGCCATGGCGGTGCAGACCCTTCAGGTGGCCATGGCGGTGAAGACCCTTCAGGTGGCCATGGCGGTGAGGACCCTTCAGGTGGCCATGGCGGTGAGGACCCTTCAGGTGGCCACGGCGGTGAAGACCCTTCAGGTGGCCATGGCGGTATAGACCCTTCAGGTGGCCATGGCGGTGTTATCTTTTCGGGCCTCCGTGGATCTTTGGCCGGCCACGGCGAAGGCGTATGGCGCCCCCCCAAAATTTTCTTGGGGAGGACAGGCTCATGATCGGGAACTGACTTGACATCAACGGGCGCTGGCGCTGGGTCAACGGGCTCTGGCTCTGGCTCTGGGTCAACGGGCTCTGGCTCTGGCGCTGGGTCAACGGGCTCTGGCTCTGGCGCTGGGTCAACGGGCTCTGGCGCTGGGTCAACGGGCTCGGGCTCTGGCGCTGGGTCAACGGGCTCGGGCTCTGGCGCTGGGTCAACGGGCTCGGGCTCTGGGTCAACGGGCTCTGGCTCTGGGTCAACGGGCTCTGGCTCTGGGTCAACGGGCTCTGGCTCTGGGTCTGGGTCAACGGGCTCTGGCTCTGGCTCTGGGTCAACGGGCTCTGGCTCTGGGTCAACGGGCTCTGGCTCTGGGTCAACATGGGACTCGGAACTGGACGGGACCAGCATTTCAAGGGACTCGGAACTGGACGGGGCCAGCAAATCAAGGGACTCGGAACTGGACGGAACCAGCATTTCAAGGGACTCGGAACTGGACGGGGCCAGCAAATCAGGGAGCTTGGGGCTGGGCTCAGGCTCTGGCGGGCAGGCGACGGGCTCAGGCTCTGGCGGGCAGGCGACGGGCTCAGGCTCTGGCGGGCAGGCAACGGGCTCAGGATCTGGCTGGATGTGGCTGACGTGAACCCCAGCCTTGGGAGCCTTCTTTTTGGCCAATCGCACCGATATCAGTGGGGGATCAGTCATACCGGATATCATCCGGGGAAGTCCAGGGACCGATCTGGCGGCAGGGCTGATGCGGTGTGCAGGCTCTGGTGGGCAGACGATGGGCTCTGGTGTGAGCGTGCAGGTGATGGGCTCAGGCGTTGGCGTGCAGGTGATGGGCTCAGGCGTTGGTGGGCTTGGAGCTGGTTGGAGTGGTAGATCCTCTACCAGGTATCTGGATCCACACGCCCACAACGTGTGATCCACGAACTCCAGGAAGGATAGATGGAGATCCTTGACTAGAATTATCTGGGCCAATGGGTCCCTCAGACCACCCCAGAAACTCTTTGTGAGTTCCTCCTCTTCCAACGACACATCATCGTAAAGTTCTAAATAGAGCCCCGCATACTCCTCGAGTGAGCGCTCCTCTTGGTAGAGGATGGGGTTTTCGAATGGGCTCACCTCTTTGATCTTCCTTCTTCGGCTCATATTTGTTTCTCTTTCTTTTTGTTGTAATGGTCAATCGTTCTGTCAGGGTTTGTGCAGGTAGCTGAAGACGAGGACACGGAATCTTAATATAAGAGTTTTAATAACAAAATGAAAACTTTCAAACTCAAAACAAGAACAAAACTCCAGGGCTTCATGGGTTTACACACAACCATACGTAGACGACGATCGACCAATACTCAGGGAAAACACAGGGCTTAAATACACATGGAATGATTGAATAATTAACTGAACACAGGTGATGAAACTGAACACAAACGAGGAGCGGGAAAACTTAACAGGGCTAAACCAAAAACCACAAAGACAGGGGAAACCAAGATCACAAAAACAGAACTCAAACATACAGAAACGTGACAGATACATTAAATACAATTAAAATAATTGTGTTTATCTGCTGCTCAAGAAACATGGCTTATTATTACCAATGTTGAAAACAGTTATACTACTTCATATGTTTGTGGAAACCGTGATACATTTCATTCCATGATTTTTGAGGAATAGAAAGTTTAAAGGAGTATTATTATTATTTAAGTAATACAATTCTTTCTCGAGATTGTAAATGTCTTTATAAAACGTTTGATCAATTTAATGCATCCTTGATGAATAAAAGTATAAATTGCTTTTGAACGGTAGTGAATTGAGTTTTTCCATAAACCCTGTACTAAATCATGGTCACAAATCTCTTATGAGACACCATAAATACAGAATAAAAGCAGCAATAAAAGACAATGAGATCCAACTATCCAGCACAAGACTGACTGCACTGCTCTGATTTTGGATGAAAGGAAGCAGTTGTTCTCAAAGGTGGAAACATATGGCAGGGATCATTGCACATAGCTCAGATTGAGTGAGGGTGCCCTTTGCTTTTGCCTGCTACTTCAAGAAACAGCTAAATGGACCAGTTAGAAAACTAAAACACAATGTCCTGCAACGTTCTGTTGAAGAGCCGGTGGCTATTGCATCACTTATCAGCCAACCCAGACAAAATCTAAAGACTTTTTAAAGCATTTCCTCAGCTGAATATTTGGGTGAAATGGATTTAAACACTGTAAAATGTGTTAAATGAAGCTGAGATAACCACATTCCGGTTAAGCATAATCAAATAAACCAAAATATCTCACACACACTCACACACACACACACACACACTCACACACACACACACACACACACACAACACACACACACACACACACACACACACACACACACACACACACACACACACACACACACACACACACACACACACACACACACACACACACACACACACACACACACACACACACGCACGCATATCAGTTCACCGTTTTCTATCAATTTATACTGTCTATCAGCGAGGTAGCAAGTTTTTAGTGTGGCTCCATTATAATCAAAAGAAACCATTATTTTCCCACAGGAAAAAAGCACTGTCGTTTGTCCTTTGATAGTGAAGAGGGAGGAGATCAGACGTTTTAGTAAGAGTTATGAGTTTAGTATGAGCTTGTCTGACAGGACGAACTTCAGTCTGAAGGAAACTGGATGACAGGAGATTAAAGTCACAGTCTGGACTCTCTGCAGCATTACAAGACAAGTGCCAGGTCTTTGATTTGTACTTAGAGTTAAGTGCCTGTATGCTGTGATGTATATTTAAAGACCAGTGCAGTACTTAGCAGTAAAAAAGGAAATTTTTATAAAAGGGGACATTTATAAAGGGTGAAATCAGGGGGCTTGAGTCTTGTTCTGTGTTGGGTGAAAGTGTACGCTGGTGATTTTGCATTAGTGCTGAGCCCTGACCCACTGTAATGGACTGAATGATGGAAGAAACGTCTAGTTCAGCAATCGCTTTGAGCCAGAACACGAGGAATTGACTCGTATGCCGATCAATAGTCTGGTAGCATGCCGCTAAATGAACAGGACACATTCAAAGATTTGTGTTCATCAAAGAACAAGTCGATTTTTGTACTTCATGTAATAACTCTGGATGGAGAGCAGAATTATTAAGCACAACTTAACATGTCACCCAACTTCCTTTACAACCGACTGAAAAAGCCAACGCAATGCAATATGAGCCCCTCGCAGAGCTTCCAGCAATAATTGAATCCAGAGCGCCATGGATGACTTGGAACATGAGCGCTCATCTCATCTCCTCATGGGTTTGACGTCCTGTGAGGTTTTTATTCCAGATGTGTTCTACTACATACTTATTTGATTTATTAGCAAGTTTTTAACTACAGTGGATGGTTATTAATAATGACAGCAAGGGCATACAATCATAACTTGAGCATGTACAATAGATATTGACCGTAAACATGCTAACTTTCACAATTCACAGGTGATTAAGTGTTACAGGGTTTGCAGAAAACAAAAGAGATTTTTTTAGGGCTGACAAAGTTAACCATATATACCATTAAAAAGTCTGGGGTTAGTTTCTTGAGAACCAAACTAGCATATTAGAATGATTTCTGAAGGATCATGTGACACTGAACACTGAAGAGTAGTGGCAGCAACTAAAATTTAGCTTTGCCATCACAGGAATAAATTTAAATTGTAATATTATTTCATTGATCAAATCAATGCATAATAGATAATAAATTCAGCCTTGAAAAGCATAAGAGGCTTTTTTTTATATCGTACTGATTGTTGCTAAAAATAAACTGTAAATACTGTGGGGGGAAACGTGAAAAAAAGAGAAAAAAACCATGTGTGCCTTGATTTAAAAGTGTATGACAATGTATATATTGTCACTAAACCAAATTCCAACTACAAAAGATTTTGACTAACATCATAAGTGGAAAAAAATAAAACATAAATAATGTGTGACATGATTTTAGAATGTATGACATCCCTTTAAGAGTATGTGACGTATGATCTAAATACCCATGACAACTGGCTGTTGGTCTGTATAAGTTATTGGGAGAAAAGTGAGTGCCAGGTACTGACTTCACTGGAGCTGGCTACACAACAGGTGTTTAACTCTTTCTTTGAGATGTGTGTTTGCATGTCTAGAATCCTGCCCAGGTCTATGCTAGGCAATGCCAGGCTATAATCTTTTCTGGCTCCCGTGTCTGTAATTAATGGCTCTATTCTGGTGTGTGGAATGATGAGAAAACATCCTGGTAAGCATCAATGTGATGCTCTGAGTGTAAATTTGCTCCTGAGTAAAGCGCTCTGCCATAGGTCACACAAACTCTCCTCCTTTGTACTTCACCTCTCCATTTCTCAGTCTTGATATAAGCTGTGTCAGAGAACATCTCAAATTTTCTTTGTGCTCTTAATTGGGGGAATTAAGACTTGAAAATCTTCTGGTGCACTTGCAAAATCCATTTGGCAGGTTGTAGCTCTGCCGTGGTTATTTTAAAACCCATAATGTATCTTCAAGCTTAATAAATCCTCTCTACTTGTTTAAAACAATTTAGATTTGTATGATTCTGGATTTGCGGTCTATATGAAATAGGAGAAATAAGGGAATATTAAGAAATAAGGGTGAAATAGTCTCTCTTGATTAGTGCTTAGGCAGGTGTGTGAGGACAATATGCACATCCCCCGCAGAAAAACAGAGACCACCTGCTTTCGTTTAGATCCCATGAGCCCAATCTGTGCCTGTCTGACATTTTAAGAACATATTGAATTGAACAACCCCCTTTTAATCTCCTTTAGAGTTTCAAATGGCACTTTCTTTTTTCACTGTCTTTTCGTCCTCTCTTGGATTGTGAAGATTGGAGTGGTATCAGACGGCGCTTTTGTTGAAAGCTTTTTGGTTAGCTGATGCAGTGCGCTGAGCTGTTGCTGCTGACACTGTGCAGACGCATAAAGTGTTTGAAATGTGGAGTATGGTGATGGAGCATTCACAGGCCCGGGAAGAAATGTGTCTTTCTGCACAACACTACTCCCGACACGATGTCTGGAAATAAGAGCAAACCTGCAAGTTTTAACAGGTCAAAAAGCCCAAGGAAGCAATCATCCACTGAAACCAGTGACCTGTAGATGATGGAAAGGGTGGCCAGATGCAGGGAAGTGAAGTGTTATCTAAATGTTATACATTCCTCACGCTGATAAGCTGGAGTGGTTTTAGTCATGGTTGTAAAGATGTAGATTAGATGACAACATTGTCAAACACGTTCATTAGTTCAAAATCTGAAGTGTAAAAGTTTTTGCATATACATCAGTTCAAAAGATTAGGGTCAGTAAGAGTTTAAAGAAATTAATACTTTGATTCAGCAAGGATGCTTTAAATTAATCATAAATGACAGAAAACACTTATTACAAAGAACTTTGAATTCATCAAAGAATCCACAGGAATATTGAGCAGCACAACTGCTTTCAATAATAATAAGAAATGTTTCTTGAGCACCAATTCAGCATATCAGAATCATTTAAGTCATGTGACACTGAAGACCGGAGATATGGCTGCTGAAAATTCAACTTTGACATCACAGGAAAAAAAAAAATATATATATAATTTTAAATGGTCATAATATTTTACAACATTGCTTTTTTTTTAACTGTTTGATAGACTATCATTAAAAATATTAAAAAAATCTTATAAATCCCAAACTTTTGAATGATAATGTATTTGTCATCTAAATAAATTTTCAAACCCAATACTTTTCACACTATTTTCTTTTCTTAAAAAGTAAGCACTTGTTAATGTGTGAACGACATTTATGATATATTTGCAAATTACTGACTTAAATCTATCAGTCAATGGTTTTATTTAATCATTAATGCTGTATGTTTGTTAATAGTTGCCTACATTTTTTTTATCATCAATTTTGAGGATCAAGAGGCTATATATCATAGAAAAGCCCAGATTTAGGTTTATTCGACCGTAATGTGGTATGTCTAGAAAACTAGTTAGATCAAAAGAGTAGCCTTCTTTTGTGTGTGTATAGTGTCTTCCCTGTCAGTTAATTTGCTCTCACAATGAAGCCAATTTGATGTTATGAAAGATCCCTACAGAGGGACTGGGCACATATGACCTGCACATATATGCCCTGAGTAATCGGGATAAGCTTACAGCTATGAGCTTTAATGAGGCAAAAATGGAAACAAATGGAGTGTGTGCTCCTATTACTCTTCAGTGTGTCCAGGGAGACAGAAGAAAAAGAACAGAAGAGATGCACGGGAGTGGTAAAGAGAGCAAGGGAGACTGCACTCAAATGAATTAAACGTCTCTTAATCTGTTTGTGTTCCACCTGAGCTCAGATACATCAGCTCCAAATAAAAAAAGACTGATGGTTAAGAGAAAGTATAATGGGGGAACAAAGAAGAGACATAAACACTAAACTTAAAATGAGTAAAAATGAGATGAGATAAATGTGATAATTGTCTTCATGTGGAACACCACAATATGCCAGATTAAGTGTGAGATTTCTCAGATGTAAACAAATCTAGATAGCAGACAGGGTTTGTGTAGTCAGAACCCAGAGTTAACAATACCATAAATACACACACACACACACACACACACACACACACACACACACACACACACACGCACACACACACGCACACACACACACACACACACACACACACACACACACACACACACACACACACACACACACACACACACACACACACACACACACACACACACACACACACACACACACACACACACACACACACACACACACACACACACACGCACACGCACAAAATCAGAGCAAAAAACAAACAAACGAGTACAAGCATATTATTTACACATTATCTCCTCTGACAAAACAGTGAATTAATTTAGACTTTCCTATAAACGTAATGTCACAAAAAGTGTTATTACTGTTTTCATAGCATTGATTGACAAAGGATGTTATGTCTCGAAGTTTCTTTGGAGATGTTGCTTCCTGTACAAGGTGACTGAATGCATGAATAAACAGGTTTTTCAAAATACTTGGTTGTAATAAAAGTTGTATTGTGCATATGCCTACTGTACCTGTATAGCAACATTAGTTTGTTGAAAGTCAACCTACTTATTTGCTCCTCCAAATTAAAACATTCTGTCATGTATTTGTCCTCATATCATTCCAAATTTGTATGACTTTCTTAAGTGGAACACAAACAGTGAGGAAGAGAAATAAAGTGGTCAATATGATTTGTGTACTAGACTTTTTGATCAATGCATTTTCATGACTTATCCATGACAGTTTGAATGGTTTGCAATTACTGAAAGATCTTACAATGAATTTTATTAATTTAGTAATGAATCACTGATATATGAACCCTGTCAACCCGTCTTTGAAAAGAACTCAAACATTATCATATGACTTCAATAGACAGTAGAATGTTTATGATACTGTTATGCTTTTGCATGTACTGTATGAAAAAGAGCAATCAATATTTTTAAGTTTAAGTGTTCTGTTATACGCTGTTGGCTACTGCCGTGATTTGAAAATTTGGAAGTGGTGCCGTGACCTGACTTAATTGGTATTAGCTACAATAGGCTATAGCTTAAGATTTATTATGCTTGGATTACTTTGTTTTTGCTTTGTGGAATAAATGTTCAACTTTGTTTACAGATTTGCTGACTCATGCGTTTAGATGACAAGAAGCTGGAACTCTGCCGCTGTTGTTAATGCATCTGTGAGAACATTTACGTCCTGTAAGCAGGGGCTCAGAAAAGTGGGTTGTGCCAGGGGAATTTTTCTCTAAGTCACAAACACACGTACACGTGTGCACACAGGCCGAAATGATTCACTCCATGAACACAGTGATGAGGGTTTGGGGGAGAGTTGCATAATGTCCGAGGATTTATGAGAATGTGCAGCATTTTGTTGCCATAGTAACTTGCAATAAAAGGTATTCTAAAATGCTCTATTCATTTAGAAAATTCAACCAAACATCTCCAAGGCAAGTGATTATAATACATTATAAATCTAATCTCTTTCCCCCCTCACAAAACCATATTTGAAAATGCATTACATGAGTCAACCCACACATTATTAAAATATATCACAGAAAAACCTTTGCTGGGAAAACTATGATGCCTCAATATGGTCTCTGTTGGAAAGAGGTCATAGTAATGCAATCAACTTTAAGTCTCTGTAGGAAATCTATAAATTGCATGCAGTGTTCAATTGTACTTTATTTCTAAATACAATCTCAGATGAATACTAATCTCACCCAGTTTGCACATTTGAAACGGTTTGTCAACTTTATAGCTGTAAATCCATTCCATCTGCATGGATAAAATGACGTATTACGTCAAATCCCTATACTCACCCATTTAATTCCTCACCAAAATCTGTGCATGCTATTAATATGATTTGTGAACAGTGGAGAGAATGAGAAAATGTAGTCTACATTATCTCACAAAGTATACAATATAGTGCATTTAAAACGCTGGACTAACTTTCACCACTGTTCATTATTTATTTATATAATCAGTTTTCTCCTCACTACATAAATGCATGCAGTCCAAAAACATCTTTCTTTTTTGCATGTGAATCTATGTAATTATCATAATAAAATGTCAATCTCAATAATTCTGTTTCGTGGTTTAAAAACAGTAAATACGACTCATATTCCAGAACCTGTATTTCATTATCATTCTCAGTCCGAGTCCAGACAAATCTATAACAATGGCACTGTTGCAAGAAAAGCATTCATTGTCAATTTTATTTGTTTAATATGATGGCAGAGAGAGAAAGACAATAAATGAGTATGCTTTTAACTGCTCCTGATGTGCACAATGACTGAATGTGCATAAAAATTAAAAGGAGGCACAGATTAATTAAGCATGCAAAATCCACAGATAATGGGAGGCTTTCATTGGTCTACAATACTAATGAAGTGTTAGCGCATTGCTGTGTTTGACTTTGAACCTGATGTCAGATTTCCTTTCATATACTCATCCTCTATTATTTTAACTTGCCGCTTTTCTAGGAAAACAGACTTCATTATTTACCGTTCAGCCACAGTAGTCGGTACTGTGGCTGAACGGTAAATGATTAAGTTCAAGTGATACAGTTCAAATATAGGATAATGTACAGCTAGGCAGTCATTAAGACAAACCCAGACAGCGTGACCACCAGGACACTGACTTGAATCTCTGTGGGTATAATTAAATGCATAGATATGAAATATTAATTTGTATGGAAGCTTGTTTCCGGCACGGAATAAAACATGTAAAAGATAATTTTTATAAAGTCCAATTCTGAGTCTTACCAACTTATGGCCTCATTTGCAGAATCATTTTCAGATAATCGACAGTCAGTCAGTCAGTCAGTCAGTCAGTCAGTCAGACAGACAGACAGACAGACAGACAGACAGACAGACAGACAGACAGACAGACAGACAGACAGACAGACAGACAGACAGATACAGACAGACAGATAGATAACAGGGCACAAGTAAGGTTTGGTCGGTTATAAAAGATTTGAGTTAACATAATTAATCCCTTATGTACCCCCCCCCCCCCCCCACACACACACACCCCACACAAAGTACCATCACTCTCAGCTCTAAAGTCCCCACAGTTTTTTAGATTAACAGAGTCTGTTTCTGCTCTGCGAGAGACAACATTATTCCCTTAAGTGTATGAAAGGCATTAAGGGGATAGTTCACCCAAAAATTAAATTTGCTGTTAATTTACTCACCCTCAGGCCATCCAAGATGTAGGTGATTTTTGTTCTTCAGTAGAACAGTAAAGAAGTTTTTAGCTGAAACCATGGTTCTTGGAGTTTCATATAATAAAAGTTGATAGCTACCATCACTTTGAGAGTAAAAAAAAACAAACAAACACAAAAACACAGGCAAAAGTGCATTAATAACGGTGGCTCCTAATAATACATTCAGGTCTTATGAAGCAAAACGATCGGTCTGTGCAAGAAACTGAACATCCTTTACAACATTATTACCTGTAATCCACAGGCTCGGGAAACAGTCCTAAGTGCGTTCCCAAGCGCGAGCTTCCTGAAGCATAATGACGTGAGCAGGAGCTCAAACGTTGGGAATCTGTTAAAAGTCAATCTTTCTAATTGAAAGATTGTGCAAATGAACTTAATCTTAATTTTTTTATATAGGTTTTGGTATCCAGGATAAGCACAAGTAAGTACCATTTTGAAGTAAAAGCAACACACACACACACATCTTCCCTCTTTGTTGTAAACAAACAGTGTTAGCTCATGTGTGAGTTTTCTCCGGCACGTACGTCATACTGCGACAGGAAGATCACGCTCTAGACTGCCGTGAACACACCCTGGACCATTTGCCGAAGCTGTGGATTACAGGAAATAATGTTGTAAATAATGTTCAGTTTCTTGCACAGACTGATCTTTTTGCTTCATAAATCCACGGTGTATTATCAGAAGCCACATCAATTTGGTTTTGCCTGTATGTGTTTTTATGACTCTCAAAGTGACGGTAGCATTGACTTTCATTATATGAATCACCAAGGAACATGATTTCAACTCGAGAAAAAAAAAAAACTACATCTTGGATGGCCTGAGGGTGAGTAAATTAAAAGCAATTTTTATTTTTGGGTGAACTATACCTTTCAATTTATTTATGTTTACTGTGATACAAATAATAAAGTCTTTATGTTTTCTGCAGTCAGCACTTCAGATAAGAATTGCCAATCGTTAAAAAAAATTGTTCACCTAAAAATAAAAATTCTGTCATTACTTACAAAACCACATGATGTTCCAATCCATGTTTTTTATAGAACAAAAAAGGATTTTTTTTTGTAACATTCCTTTCCATATGACCATTCTTAGTGACCTGTTCTGTCAAGTTATTTTTAGAGACAATTTTTGTGAAGCTCCAAAATAACAAAGAAAACATGTTTTAATATTGTTCAGTCCATTTTCTAAACCAAATCAGCTGGTTCCCTAAAAATAACTGATTTAAAAGAACGATTCATTTACTGATCCAGTTCTCGAGTTCAACTCAATGTAACCAATTTGCCAATTCTCAAGTTAAAAGCTCACTCAAGGGGAAATATTATCAGTAAATAAATGAGTTTAATTTGTATGGCTAGAGATGCAGACGAGCAGCGCAGGTCCTCGACTGGAATATAGTGCACAAATAAAGTGGATTATTATTGAAAGTCATTTTTGGAGTCTTTTTATTTTGTATTTTTGGAGCTGAACACTCATCATTGTATGGAAAAACATTCATGATTATTAGTTAAAATGTAAATTTTTTTGTCCCATAGAAAAATAAAATTATACAAGTTTGAAGCAACATGAGAGTGAGTGAATTATAGCAAGATTTAAATTTTTGGGTGAACTATCTCGTTATTAAGAAATAAAAGCTTGCACATCCGAGCAGGGATTTTTCCCTCCCTTTATAATATTATAGTTCTCAGGCCTGTTTCTTCAGGCAATACAATGTCCTCATATGACGCTTAAAATTTACAATACATGTCATTCAACTAGAATGATTCAGATTCAGAACAGTTGTGGATAATTTGCCAAATAACTTTGCGGACCACAAGTATAAACAAGCCCTGACTCACTGCACCAGAGTGGGTCTTCTCAATTAAATTTGGTTGATGCCACAGTCAACTCTATATAGAACAATACAGATTGTTTTTTTAAAAACCAAAAACAACCGTCGATTGACCTTGATGTGCCAATCAAGTCTCAATCTGTCAGTCACATTGCAGGATGCACTTCAATGAAGCATTCAGCCTCACCTGCCAATTTCAACAACTCAAAAAAGACAGTAGCCCTCTGGGTGTTTATAGTCTAGCCTCAGAGCCTGGGATAATAGAGAAGGCTAATTGGGGAAGAAGTTAATCTACGGACTGCTAAAATAGTGACGAGGGGAAAAAAATTGGAAATAAAAATAGAAAATGAGAAGAAAAGACAAGACCACAGTGGATGGGAAGAGACAGTAGAAACGAAAAGGACTTTGTACACAGGGGATTAAAAGAAAACATGAGAAACTTGAATGAGTAAGTACTGTATGTAAAACAGAACGACAATCATGCATGATATATGCATGTGTGAGAGTGAATGTGTGCAACTCAGTCTTTCTGTTAAGCTGATAACGGCATTACCGCGTGCATTTTAAATTCATAGTGCTTAATGTTACGAGACCTCTTAATCCGCAAAAAATCAATGCCTAATAACCTATGAAAATGTACATTTGCTCTTTTACTATTGCCAGAGGCCCAGTCACACACCCCGGGGGCCCTTTTTCAATTCTCCCGCATTAGCAGTAAAAACCATAAACCACCATTAACGACGGAGGATTTGTGTAAAGCAGTGAGGGGCTGGTCTGTGCTCATGCCATTTGGGACAGAGATCAGCTCCAGGAATAATGTGTGCATGATAGAGACAGACAGGGAACGTCTCGCACAGGCCTCATGGATATTAAAATCCAACATCAAAATCAAGATGAGAGGAGCTGGAAGAAAGTGGGGTTACCATGTGAACGGAAAGTTCACCTTTACATTAACATGATAAACTCTGAAATACATAGCCTATATCATGGTATATTAAGTTGATAACAGTTGAATGCACTAAAGAATGGTCAGAAAAAAAAGTATGTGACACTTTCTAGTCAAATGTAGAACAGGTTCATAATGTAAATAATCACAATTGTTGGTTAAATTAAGTGATGTTAGTTCTTGCAGATGACACATTGATATCATAAATAATATAAATACATTCAGCCATTAAAGTTTGACTTAAATTAAGTTTTATGTAACAAAGTTCGGGAGGAGCATGTTCAGGTAATCATCCAATCAGCACAAGAAGAAGCCACTGTAAATAAAGCCTTCCCTTACCTCCTGTCACATGACTTCTTCTCAGCATCCCACCACCACCCCTTCACCCCACATTCGGCGGGGTCCGCTCATAGATACCTATGACCTCTAAGGTTAGGGGGGAGTACTCTGGGGTCGGGCTGAATTCTGAGCTCAGAGCCCTCCCCCCGGACAGCAAGCCAAATACGCATTATAATATTATATCAGATTACATTAACATGTAAACTCGTGAAAGTTCTGATGTAACAGCGAAATTGCTGATTGAATGGAGGCAGTCTATATCTGCTCGATCTATTTGTCCTCGGAAGTGGGAAAATCCTAGTCCCCCGTAGGAACTTTTCACTGGAATGCCCACTCAAGTTGGAGTTGTGACTGGGAAACTCAGGGGAAGCAAACTACCCGTCTATGGCTTCTCATCGCATCAACCATAGTGAAAAAGTGGTAATATATTGTTTATTAGCACTTCTGTTTGACTGTGTCTCAATAAACTCAGTGGTCCACAGTACTATCCAACCTATATTTGTGGACATGATACTTCAGCATTATCTGTGCACAATACAGCTTTTTAATGCGTTTGTATTCCGAAAGAGTAACCACAACAAAGGTTTGTCCATCTTAGTTTTCTGACCCCTTTACTGAAACGTGTTCAACTCAGGTGAGACATCAGTCCCAGCTATAACATCCAAGTAAAAGCATTGCAGCATAAACTGGCAGTGGATTGAATGAAAGAAGTGAGCTTTAAGCTCACTAAATAATTGGAGAAGTCAGGCAAACATACCAGAGAGAAGTCCATCGTTTCACTTGTTGTTCAAGTTGACATTTTGATAAACAAAAACACAATAAGATCTATAAAATGCATTTACAAAATAGATGCCATTTTAAAGTGCCCCTATTAGGCTTTTTCGGATATTACCCTTCATGTAGAGTGCAATATAGCTGTTTGTGAATGTAAAAGGTTTGAAAAGTTTAAAAGATCAAAGTGCACGATAAATAGAGTTCCCTATCAGTCGGTGTACGTCGAGACTAGGAATATCACTAGAGAGGCAAATCTACTTTGAGTGAAACTAAACGAGCCAATGCACATTGGTGTGCAATCATTTGCATCAGCTGTTCAGCCACGCAGCGCGGGTATGAGCAGCAGGTGCGATTGCACTTCAGCTTTTTGCTTCGATGCTGTGTTCTCTACAACAGAGTTTTTTCAAGACGTGCGAGCTCTCAACAGGACCTCTCCAGGCTGGTGCGGGTGATACAGCGCGTCAGCGTGATTGATCTCTCTCTCTCTCTCTCTGTCTTTTTTGTTTTCTGTAAGAGCAAAAACAAAAATGTGTTTTTTTACAGCTGGTAAGGTGCGCCGTGAGAGTGCTGAAAGGCTGTTTTCACGGCTGGTAAGATCGCCAGCAAGAGAGACAGCGCACGACAGGTGCACATTCCTGTCTGTGTCCGCTGTGACCGTTCACCTGCGTGCTTCAGCACCAAGGAGAGCAGTCTCTGAAAGAGCTTAAACAGGTAGAGCGCGTCTTTTTAAAGATGTCACTCTACCTGTGTGTTTCTGGATGCGGTCGTTACCTGGGATCACGGGATGGTCACAAGCGCTGTATTGCGTGTCTGGGCATATAACACACTGAGGCAGCATTCGTGGATGAGTCATGTACCTATTGTGGGAATGTGACCATCTCGGAGTTGCGGTTGAGACTCTCATTCCTGCAAAGGGGCGGAGTTCCTGCGCCTCTACCGCGATCTAACCCTCCTCCGAGGGTTACTTCAGGCGGTAGTGCGGGTGACCTGAGGATCACGGTGAGCGTGCTTCCTTCAGGGAACCAACCCCCTGCAACCCTCATCCATCCCACTCTTTGCAGCCAGTAGAGCCTCTAACGGAACGTGCTAGACCATCCACGAGGTGTGTACCAGTCGTTTCCTTCAGCGCTCCCCGTGATGAACAGATGTCGATTGCAGCATCGGAGGGTGGGTCAGACTTCTCTGCGGATGATGATTCAGCGCTGCTGCCCCCTTCGGGTGTGGCAATGGTGCCCGAGTCGGACCCGGAGATAATGGCAATGCTTTCCCGGGCCGCCAACAGGATCGGGCTCGTGATCCTGCCGTGATGATCAGCTGCTGCCTCCACCCCATCACCGACGAGCTGTCACGAGCTGTGCTCCCGGGAGAATAGTGACTCCACCCCAGGCAGTTCGGGGAGGCTCAGGTAGACCTGTTTGCCTCCTCAGAGACCTCCCACTGTTTTACTACCTGAGTGAGGGAACACTCGGCACGCACACACTGGCACACAGCTGGCCCTGGTGCCTCTGCAAATATGCGTTTGCCCCAGTGAGCCTACTTGCACAGACCCTGTGCAAAGTCAGGGAGGACGAGGAGCAGGTCCTTCTGGTGGCTCCCGATTGGCCTAGAACTCATGCTCCTCGTGACAGTCTCTCCCTGGCCCATTCCTCTGAGAAAGGACCTTCTGACTCAGAGACGGGCCACCCTATGGACCTCTGGAAACTCCATATGTGGTCCCTGGACGGGACGTGGAGGTTCTAGGTGACTTACCCTCAGAGGTACTTAACACCATCACTTCTGCACGGGCGCCGTACACAATGTATATTTCCACATAACTCCTTCGGGGAAGAATGTGGGATCCGCAGCATTCTCCTTTCTAACAGAAAGGGCACGCTTTCCCAGTGTTATCCAATAATCTCACTGTATGGGTTGTCACGGAACAACAGTGACAGATACACTCTGTGTAAGCCCTCTCCTATCAACCTTCCAGACAAGAAGGGGCAAGAGGCTCGCACAGGCCACTGGATGGGGTCAACAGCTGTGGTGCTTTGGTAGGGATTTCTATTCGTCGGTCACGGCGTACGTCGAGAGTGACCGACTGATAAAAAACGTCTTGGTTACGTATGGTAACCTTCATTCCCTGAAGGAGGGAATGGGAACGTACGTCCCGTCACCACATCTGCTGCGACCCGCCGGGGCAGCCAGTTCATCGGCTCAGCTCCTCAGCAAAAAACTGAAGTGCAATCACACCTCCTGCTCATTATATACCTGCACTGCGTGGCTGAACAGCTGATGCAAATGATTTCACGCCAATGTGCATTAGCTCGTTTAGTTTCACTCGAAGCAGATTGGCCTCTCTAGCGAGATTCCTATTTGTCGGTCACGACATATGTATCCGTTCCCTCCTTCAGGGAACGAGGGTTGCCATACGTAACAGAGACGTTATTGTCTACCAAAAGACAGAACTTATTCTTAACTGCCTAAAATGAAGCATCAGTAATTCCATCCTGCACAAACCTATATGTTTGTAACATATGTGCATAATGCCAGCCAATGGTCTTCATTGGCCACCTATACAAACAATGTCTACTTTGACCTGCTCTCAAACACTGTAGTTGTAGGTGAGACCTGGAGGAGTTTGGTTCGTGTTGTTGACAAATCGAAAAGAAGCTGTGTTCCGCACTGAGATAGCAAATCCAATTGCATGCAATTCCAAACAATGAAGACTCGACGCGCATTTATATGGTAAAACCGCGCCTTCACTGTTTGTATCGCTGTGAAAAAAGTGCTAAAGAATCCTCTAGAGGTGAAATTCAGATATGGTAATGGACACTTTCTGACATACACTGTAAGCACTAGACCAATCACAACTAGGGGTGGGAATCACAGGGTATCTCACGATATGATACATAACTCACACAATACCGATAATATCACGATACAGCAATTCTGAGATAATCAATATATTGCTAGACAATCCTATAATGATACATCACGATATCTGTCTATGTAAACAAAATGCATGTGAAAAGATTAAGAGCAGATTCTCTCTCTTTATTAAAGTCCTAACAGAAAACAGCACAAAAAGTTTTTCAGTCTGTAAATTAAATGTAACATGTGAAGTAAATGTAAAGTAAAACTCATTCATGTGTTGAGCATCACCTCAAGGAGCCATGAAGTAGCGACGCTTGGAGCAGGGAAATCCCAAAATGTTCGCCATATTTTATTAATTAAAATATCAATATTTGGCACCAGCATATCAATTCTCGTATCGCACGAAGAAGGGCAACGATATATCGCCCTGTCGATATTTTGTCCCACCCCTAATAACAACATACTGGGCCATCTGACCAATAAAAGCATAGTAGGCTCTAGGGAAGGAGGGTTTTAGAGAGACAGAATCCTTGATCGAACCGTTTCAGACACTGTGAGAAAAGAGGTGATGCTGCAATGTACAGTATATTATGAGAAAATGTAAGTGTTTTTTGATCATGGATGCATGTAAATCTATTGTAGGAGACCTCAAAAACAAAATTAGGAACTCTTAAAGTAGTGTTCCAACGTGTTTTAGGAGATTTTGTAAATACCATGTTTTTAGCACTACAGTATGTTCGGTCTGCCTGTGTCTGTTTAGGGTTTTTTTTAATTACATTTTGAGTGCTGGCTTGTTTGTTGGTATGCTTGCATGACCGTAAATGTGTTTTTGGATAAGCCTGTGTGTATGAGCTTGTGTAATTGTGTTGTCTCCGACTGTCAGCTCCACTAAGCCCCAAACCCCCTATACCCCCACCACCCCAGCACACGGCTGACCTGTTTCCATATAAACAAAGGATGCTGGAGGCAGAATACTGAACGGCGGGGCTAAAGCTTAGGCATCCTGAGGATGGACGCCTCCGAGGCTTAGGGTCCCTCATCTCCCAGCGACAGATCTACCAGACCCAGCCGGCCATCCTCCCTGCCACCCGACTATAATTACCCGGCAGAAATGCATGTACGTGCTCACCGCCTGCAGGGCTGATCTCCAGCTGCCGTGATATTAACTCCATCAGGTCTTGTGCTGAAAAGAGCTTTATCCCTCAGCTTTCAGGAGAAGCTCGGCACAGCCATCCCTTAATAACATACATAACTTCTCTCAAGCACAACTTCTTCTCCATGTCCCTGACAACTGAAATACCGCTCATGAGAGGAGAAAGAAATCGATGTCCTTATCTTATGCTGCCTGTGTATAAAGCATGGAGAGGTTATTAAGAATGTGTGGAAGGAGAATATAGGAAAAAAAGAGATGGAAACTATTAATGCACTGCAAAATTTTCTCTATATTTAGTCAGAATGTTTGTATTAATTAATTTTCAAGAAAAATGTATAAACATCATTTAAACAAGATGGATTTACTTGATAAACAAAAATTGGTTAAGATATTAAAATGTGTATTTTGAATTAAGTTTATTGTTCTTAGCATGTTTCCTGGTTTAAGCTCATAACTTTTACTAAATTGTTAGAGTGCAGCTGATGAGGATTATGGCAGGTGTGGATGATTGTGAAATGTGTGCAGGTGTGAGCCAGGAGGGATTATAGGAAATGTAGTGCGGAGGTGACCGATGACGATGAAGTGACTGGTGACTGAAGATCGTGTTGAGGTGACGACTGGTGAATGAGGATTGTGACAATTTTTGCCACATTTCAACTAAAAAATATAAAAAAAAAAAAAAAAAAAACTTGTTTAGTTACAAAAATCTCACTAAAAATAATGATACCATGGCAAAAATATATTATATATATATATATATATATTATATTCAGGTACATCATCATTGAAGAAAAAAAGACACCAAGAAGACCTAATGTGACCTATAAGCATAACATCTTTAAATGATTGATGAATGAGCGTCACACAATGATGTGGCTATGAAGACTCCTGTTTCAGGTTAACAACATGTTATTAATCTTTCCTCTTGCTGAGCAGATATCACAAGGTTATTAGCTGTTTGTCCTTTCATGGAAAACCCCCAAAAAGTTGTTGCAGATGCACATTAACAATTATGACAGCATATGGTGGTTTAATTTGGGCACATTTAACACCATACAACATGAACTGAACATATCTACTTAAAGCATTTTATCACTACCAAACAACGTATGCAAATAATATGGAAATTAATTCAAAGGTATAACTCCACCAACATGGTAAATGTGGGTGTGTAAAATTAACATGCTGAAGTGTAAATATATCTGTTTGTCTGGGGATGTGCCACAATATCCACATATGCAATTACCCTTTTTTTATTGTATGTGTGGTTCAGATATACCCTATTATGGGGACAGATGAGGGGAAAAATGATGGTTAGGGTTAGGGGATAGAATATACCGTTTGTACAATATAAAAATCATTATGTCTATGGATTGTTATTGTGTGTGTGTGTGTGTGTGATTGTGTGTGTGTGTGTGTGTGTGTGTGTGTGTGTGTGTGTGTGTGTGTGTGTGTGTGTGTGTGTGTGTGTGTGTGTGTGTGTGTGTGTGTGTGTGCAACACTGGGCATCAAAAGTCTATAATTCTGCATCTGTTGCTTGTGTAAAGCTCTCATTAAAGCTATGCCCATTGGGAGATCAATCTTTGTTGCCCTATTGATCGGCATCTAGATGCAAGGCGGCTGAATGGCAGTGAGGGATTTCTGTGACTTACAATCCTTATGATGTGCAAAGTGTGAGTGCATGTTTCTGAGTAAAAACAAAACTGCAGGACAGAATGCAAACTGATTGGATGAAACGTTACTCTAAACAGCTTACACACCAGCGCTTTAGCGGAATTATTCGACAGGCTAAACACCCACAGTTAAAGTCATTCTCTCAACAACTCATCTCCTTCTAATTTCAAACAACAAACCTCTCAGCAGACCTATGGTTATCCGTCCCTACAGACGTAACTTCCACCTCAAAACTGATTTCTCTCGCTATCTCACAGCTGCTAATAGGCTCTCGACATTCATCTCACCACCTAATTCTGCAAGGAAAAGAGACCCAGATGACATTTTCCCACCAGTTAGCCACCATGTCCTCGTAATAGTCCTGAATTGTTCCTTCAAATAAGCACATGGATTGTGATGTTGCTGGTGTCTCCTAGAGTGGAATACTCAAGTGTGTTCAGCCGGTATTATAGGTAAAAAGGTATTATAAATGCACAAAAACAACCAACATTTTTAGTAAGAATATTTTTTTATGTTTTTAAAAGAAGCCTTTTATGGTAATCAAGGCTGCATTAATTTGATCAAAAATAACATAATAATAATAAAGACAATTCAGGAAACCGATTTCAATATTAGTATAAAGCAGTTCATTATACTATTTTGTAGTCATGGCACGACATTTGTGATGGTACAGTGAGTGTTGTGTGCACCAGCCTGAGAGTGTGTTTTTTTGTGAGTTAAGCCAACAGCAGATGGTGAATGGACACATGACCCACCATCCTCATTCAACCAGCACTGGTTCAGAGGGAAGAACAGGTGCGTCGTCTGATACAGTCCCCCCTGAAACCTGAACTCGTACTTTCATTCCCCCTCTCACATTCACATGGCCTGTCTGCTGCTATGCTTCACGGCAGACTTTTCCAATTAGTCTCACCCGTGTAACCCTGGTGTCACATGAGACAGCATATGGGCCATTGTACTAGTACAAAACTCAATCTGAAATGAGACACTGCACTAAATCAAATCCCAGTTGTGGCAAAATCATTTAAGACCTGAATAGACGGAAAAATGACACGGACATAGATGAACATGAGAATGCGTCAATCTATTAGTGACCAATTCCTAAAGTAATTAAAATATGTTATCAGCCCTACAAAAAATATGACCTATGTAAGAGTGAATTCTGTTTACTGCTTAGTGCTTAATACACTAAGTAAGCTGTACAGTACCAACTACCTCAGGGGGTACTAAATGCTGCTAGGTGGAACAAACTGTAATCTGCACTACTGTCTCTTCAAAATAAATTTAAAGAAACCTAGTATCTTGTATCGAACCGTGACCCCAAAACCGACGTGCGTACCAAACCGTGACTTCTGTGTACCGTTACACCCCTAATACACACACACACACACACACACAACACACACACACACACACACACACACACACACACACACACACACACACACACACACACACACACACACACACACACACACACACACACACACACACACACACACACACACACACACACACACACACACACAATCGTTGAAAAGTTTGAGGTCAAGAAGGTTATTTTACTTTTTTTTTAAATTGGTAACACTTTATTTCAATATGTATAGTATTAACTCTAAATTATGCATAATTACATGCAACTAACTAACCCTAAACCAAACTCTAACCTTAAGTAAATACATGTAGTTAATTCATATGTAATTCATAATTCTTAAATGTATAATTATCTACTAAATCTACTAATCTAAAAAACTTTTATTAGGCAATGATGCATTCAATTCAATTAAAAACAATGACAGTAAGGATATTTAGAATGTTGCAACAAAAAAAAATTCTAAAAAAAGTACATAAATGTATAACATTAATAATAATAAGAAATGTGTCTTGAGCACTAAATCAGTATATTAGAATGGTTTCTGAAGGATCATGTAAAACTGAAGATGGTGGAATGATGCTGAAAACTCAGCTTTTACATCACAGGAATAACATTTTAAAATAAATTAAAATAGAAAAAAAGCTATTTAAAATTGTAGTAATATTTTACATTTTACTCTATTTTTATCAAATAAATGCTGCCTTAGTCTGCATAAGAGACTTCTTTCATATAAAATCACATAACCCCAAATTGACTATTTATCACAAATCTGAAATATCATACAACGGTAGTATGCCATTTTCTATCTTTCTATTGTTTTTTCTCAGCTATGCAAATTGTCTGTGCATTCAAAATTCAGAAAATGGCAAAAATAAATAAATAATTTGTGTTTTGCAAACCACATTAGGCCTTAAAACAGCTAAAAACTTCTGCACCCTTAAGTGTCAAATTATGATTAGGATTTTTAATCATGTTAGTAATAGTATTATAAAAGTTTATATAATATTAGCTAGGACATCTAACCTGTTACACATGCAGACCTTCAGTCTCCAAAAACTTTCAAAAAAATGACTATGCAAAACACAATAGAACATCCACAGAGATGTTCTCATAAAAGGGAAGAGAGGTGTAAAATCAGTAATAACAACAGAGTTATTAAGCCACCAGGCTGGAATTTCCCATTATGGATATTAAACTGTGCTTCTGCTGCACTTAACCTGCTGGGGCATTTCTAAGTCATCACTACTATTTCAGACCCGCTTTCTCCCGTGCACTCCGTTCTTTGTATGTAAATCTGAAACTCAAGCACAGAGTCGGGTGCGTCTCTCTCATAAGAAGCCCAGTAAATCCCTCCTCATCACACTGTGGGGATTTGGCCTGTAATACAGCTGCCATGAGGAGGGAAGGAGAATTAAAGGAGGAACCAAAGCAAAACCAGGCTTTCAAGTTTGTTCTTTCCTTCACTCTCTTCTCCAAACCAGGCTTTCAAGTTTGCTCTTTCCTTTACTCTCTTCTCCAGTCTCGTTGATGGTTCAACAGTTACTTTCAGGTGGTCGAAAGAAGGGTGAGTGGACGCAGGTATGGGGCCGTTGTGTCTGTACTACAGTACAAGCCTATAGCTGCTGCCTGGGGCAATCATTTCCCACAGGGATCCGTTTGAGGAAAATTGCTCTGCCCGTCATTTAGTCAGCAGAGCGGCACGGCAGAGAGGCAAACACGCAGTGAGTGTGATAATATAGAAAACGCAAGCAGATGCACAGACAGCTTTAGGACCCACAACGCACAGAGCACTGAGTCTGACATACCCTGCATCCCAATGCACATTCTATCCATCCTAATTTGTACTGTATGAGAGATTAAAATAAAAGTGTCGCAAAGCATGCTGAAGAGAGTATGCCAAAACTACCCGGATGGTCAACTGATTCTTGTATATTTTGAAGTATGGATGCGTGCACACTCTTTCGGCTATTATTGCGCGACCCATTGTGCTTTGGATGAGGATTCGGCCCAGAACTACAAACATGGCAGATGTTTGTGAGACCAGTGGTTAAGCAGAGACGCCCTGAAAGGGGTTTAAGTGATTAATAACCGATATGTAACCTGATGAAAAATATACATTTGTTTATATTATCTGTGTCTTTCATCTGTAACAACATTGTAAACAATTAGATGAGTTGTTTTTTCCAAAGTTATTGTTAACTAAAACTAATAAAATTTGTTTTCGTTAACTAACATACAAAGCATAATATAATTATTAGATGAAAAACTAGAAATTAGAATGCTAACTGAAAAAAAAAACACTAAAAACAGAACAATTCCAAGGGGGTCTAAACATTACTAAAACTAAAAATAAAATTGAACTGAAAATATTGATTCAAAATATCAATAAATACTACCAAAGTATATAAATAATACTACAACAACACTTTTAGTACTCGATATGATAGTATGTTGAGTAGTGTAAATGAAATGAAATGTGGAGTGAGCAAATGAGGACTATAACTGTGATAAGATCACAGGCAAGTTTACAGTGCCATGATGCACGTAACTATGTGACAAAACGGTGCGTGGTTTCAAGATGGAATTGTACGCATGATGTGAGAGTATATCCCAAAGCTTTCCTACCCTTCTGCTACAAAAGTATGTACTTTATCTTCACAAAAATAGAGCAAAGTATAAGTAGGCAAATTGGGATGTAGCAAGATATACTTAAAGGGACAGTTAACCCAAACAATTGAGAAAAAGAAAATCTATGTTATATATCATGTCACCACATTGAACCCCACTGAATTTCATGGAAAAATACAGCAGCTTAATATGTTTGTTTTTTTGGGGGGGACTATTCCTTTAAGGCTAACATTGCCTAACACCTGCCGCGTCTCAGATATACTTCACTCACATAAATTCACACACTGCAGGCTTTCTATATATATATATATATATATATATT
Source organism: Chrosomus eos (assembly GCA_036326025.1). Lineage (NCBI taxonomy): Eukaryota > Metazoa > Chordata > Actinopteri > Cypriniformes > Leuciscidae > Chrosomus > Chrosomus eos. The sequence continues at coordinate 13,683,647 of CM070833.1, forward strand.
CTTATGGTGAAGAAACACACAACCACATGTATAGATGTACCCCAGACAGGTCCTATTACTGCCCACTTCCTCTATACATACTCTATCACTTTCCCTTGTTCTTTCGCTACCTCTCTCATGCGCCTGACTTCTCAGGTTTCAGTGAATCAGACCTGGTGAATAATGCATAAGGTACAAGCTGTGAAAACCTGGACAGCACTGTAGGCAGCAAGCAGTGACTAAATGAAAGTTTAGAGCATTCAGACAGAAGGTATTCTGTGCCGTATCCACCAACAGACACCGGTATCTTCATCAGCTCTGCTTTGCTTAAAATGGCCTGTCATAAAAAAAGAGAAAAAATTAAATAGCGAAATGGATTGCTCAGTGCCTGTTTGTAGAAATTATGCCATTAAGGGCAAAAGAACACCACCACTGAAGGAAACTGCTTGGGGGAAAATTGTGCTTTACAAATTGGCAGACATTTTCTTATGCTGAAAGTCAAGAAGATTGCCAAATTACAAGTTAGCAGGCTGGGATAAAAGAAAAAAATGGTAAAACTTTATGATTTATTTCACATTAGCACAATGGAGAGGTTGGCATGAGCTGTCGAAATGCTGTCCGAGAGATATGCACAAAACATTGCTTTCAGTAAGGTTTAGTCAGTGGTTGGAGATTTGATACTAGTGAATTAATTTTTTTAAATCCGTTCGCTAAAAAGATTAGTTGAAATTTGTTCAGTGCAGGTTACATTATTTATGCCAGAGTCTTTGTGAGTAAATCTTTAACTCAAACGATTTGTTTAAAAAGTCGACCATCTTACTAAACTTTGTTAAAATATTCGATCATTCAGTTAGTTCACAAAAGAGATTTGTGCAGATTGTGTCCAAAATTGCATTCATTTTTTGAGGTGTGTGGACATTATCATGTGTACAACCGATGTACACTCAACAGCTGGCGACTAGGGAATACCCATGCACTGTGAGCATTATGCCGAATGAAAAGACCATTTTGGAGCAGAAGTCACAGTTCCGTCACTTGCAGCTGCGTGCGCATTGTGGTGGCAGAAAAATGGTGCCAACAAGTGGAGGAAAATGGGCAAAATATAGAATAAGAATATGACAAAAAATGTCTTCTGCCTTTGGATGTCAGAATCGGAAAACAAGAAAAATAGTCTACATTTTTAGAGCATATCATTGTTGAAGACACCCTTTGATGATAAATTCAGACATTTATGGTTGCAAGCCACAGACTGGACTGATGAAACTTGATGAAACGATTAGTCGAGTATTAAAGCATGAATATGATGTAAACATATACATAATATTCACATGTGCAGTTCATAGGGGATATCATTTATATATAATTAGCAATAATATTTAAACCTGTAACAACATTTTACATAGCATTTAAGCATGTAACATTTTTCTTACAAATATGACTTTTTCTCTCACAATTGCAAGTTTATATCTCCTAAATCGGACTTTATAACTCAAGTTTATATCACAATTCTGATGGGGGAAAAATATCAGAATTGTTAGATATAAACTCGGAACGGGGAGGAAGAAAATCTGAATTATGGGATATAAACTCTAAAATCAATTTTTTATTCTTTTATTCTATGGCTTCCATAGATTACTACTGCTGAACTGTCATTTTCTGCCACCAGCTCCACCCACAAAAACGTCATCACTGTTTGACCCCCAAAATGAAACTCGTTTTCATTCACTTGTTCAAGTGGACTATATAGTGAATGAGGGTATAGGATGCAATTTCAGATACAACTATCGATTCATTATGTGAAGAGGGCGTATTCATTCAATAAGTCCAATCAATGAAATGCTTCTTTACAGTTCACACTCAAATGCTACTGCTTTGTGCTATAGTCAGTTTTTTAAGGCAGTACAGCAGTTGAGTGCATCAAAATGAAGATACTTGAATGAACAAACAATATGAGTGAAGTGTATGCAAGTGAAAGAGAATGATTTGTTTAGTTAATCAATTCACCCTGTGGTGAAAATCAAGTTTTTTAATGTTGTTTATATATCTATGTGGTGTTTTAATATACTTTAAGACAAAGCATGTACAAATTCATAAGTCAACACCATTGCTGAGTATTTTCTCCTTAAAACTGGAGTGAACCAAAGAAAGTCTCAAAAACATGGTTTGAAATCGCTGGTGTTTCTGACATCACAAACTACCTTGTAACCATTCACAGCAACGTGTGATCGTCAACGAGTGGATCTCTGAGCTGTTGTGAGTGAGTGGAGGCGGGGCTAATTTACATATTAATAGAACCGCGTATACTAAATAAGGCAAGGGTGTAGAGTTAAATTCAAGCTATTTTAATGCATGAATATGTTTAAGGAAAAAGCATTTAAATATGTCATTTTAGTGATCAAAGGTGAGTTTTTAAGGGATACAATTATTGACTACGGGGGACTTTAAAAGATTTGTTTCAAAAACAGCACTAAATGGCATCATATCTGCTATTCCTACACCAATGTATGAAAAATCAATCAATATCTGTGTAGTAGAAGCATAAGTCATTAATTATGAGCAAAATTTAACAACACCTTTTCTGTGACAACCTCCCTATGAACTTTATCCAGACAATGCTCATTTTAAGAGTAATGGCTTTTATTCAGATCCACAGTCCTGTCGGGCCAACACAGTCATTTCATTTGAAAGAAAATACATTTTATCTCTGTCTGTTGTGATAACAGACAACAAGCATCTAGAAAAAAGAGAATAATACTAGGTTGGTAAATTCTTGGCTAAAACCCGGCACTTTGTAACGAGCGGCGGTGAGACTGCTCTCTAAAGCTCACGGCCTACTTCCATTACCCCTCGTCTATTGCCCTGTAGGCCAGCTGCCATGCCAGCTTGGATCCAGTTAATGCTCTAAAACTGGAAAATAATTTCAAGGTCTCCGGGAATAGCCAGTGCTTTCCAGCCTTTTTATATTTATTTATTTTATCCAGAGTCACCTGTCGAGTGGCTGTGATTATGTATGCATGACTGGGCCTAGCCCATGCAAATCCTCCAGGCTCTTTCGCAGAGGGCTCGCTGACCTGCTTCCTGCTTTCATCCCGCCTCTAAATACTGATCGCAAACAGCCAGGAACTAAATCAACAGCACATGAAAGGCGCCGAGCGTGGAGGAGAGGGGCCACATGGCTAAACAATCCCCTCTCCAGTCCGTTGTAAACAGCTTGGAATGTTCACGCAGAGCTGAGCACATTCACCAATGCCTCAACAGCACTGTCTGTTATGCAAATGAGCTGGATTTAATTTCTATTCCACTGTTCTCAATAAAATTATTAATATTACCCAGCCCGGTCTGTGTGTTTACTTGGCCCATGTTTGGAGGCTCTGAATGCTAATATATTTGGCTGTACATTTAAAATATTGATATACAGTGTAACACACTTCGAAAAAACCACAGTGAGGATCATATAGCTGTCTGAGTAAAAAAAAAGAATGGTAATAAAATATCGATAGTGATATCGATTTGATACTTCAAACTACGATTTCAAAGTCAACCAGTCGGTGGGTTGCCTCAACTACTAGTCTGCAGTATTCATATTTTTCTCATTATTTATTTTACCCATAAAGCAATAAATAATATTTAAAAAACAATTTACAATAAATTATTTGATTAAAATTTTAAAATGAAATAATGAAAATAATTTTTACTTTGAGCCTCATGGGTCCAAAAATGACATCACCTGATCAGCCAAATGCTATTTTCTTTCTACCAGGTAACCATAATTAGACATGACAATGACATTGGTACTGAACTATTTTTAACTTGACACCATACAAATGCAAGATGCTCAGAAAACATTTCACGACAACACACTGGCCAATGACAATCGTTGACGTGTATGGCTGTTTCAGTGTTTTTTTTTTAAAGGATTTAAAGAAACAATGCCTATGAGAGGGTTTTATCATGCAACACAACTTAAGCACATTATGCCCATGCATTAAATATCATAATTTTTAATCCCCCCAATAAAGAAGACCTCCTTCATTTCTGTTCAATGACTCATGGGTTAGTCGACTCCATGTTAAATATGAAATAGATCATCTGACATATTTCCATGTCTGTGCCCTGACAATTACAATGCAGAAAAGATCTGAGAGGAAAACTTGATATACGTGTCTATGTGTGTGTGTATTCCTGTATGCATCCATGTTTCTCTGAGGTGTTCCCTGTTGCATACGGCATACTAATTTAAGTCTTCCATTCATATTCATTGTACAGAAAACTGCTATTCCAGACAAAATCTGAATAATGCCTCCATATTCAAGTCTGGTCACTGTTCTGTTGGTTTAACATCAAACCCATGACTTTCCATTTACATATTTTCTGTTTTATAACCTTTTGAGTTCAGAGCATGCCAATAACATACCATTGTGGCACTCAGAAAGCAGCATCCGAGGCCCAGGGAATGAGCGCCACTTGTTCAGCAGTACAACAGGGAAATTGTCTCCCTCTGCAGCACACACAATATTGCAGGTGCTTAAATTATTCATCATGTACGAACGCTGGGGTCTCACTCAGAGCCAAAACTCCAGCCTCTTAATCTGTACTTTATATTCCATTTTATATTTTACAGCTTTGTTTACTCCGAAAAGGAGATAAAGAGCTTTTCTTTCCTAAGACGTCTCGCTATGTTCTTACTGTTGACAACAAAGAAAACAGTTCTGTGTAATTTTCATATATCACTATGTAACATTTTCCGTCAATTGCCTTCACCTTGCTGGCAAACAGGCTTAAAAATTGCACACATTTTTTTTTTTTTTAGTAATTGTGATACAAACGAATGCCAAATGAATGTGCTTAACCTAGTGCTTGCACAACTACTCATTTTTTAATAGTTAATCTAGAAAACTAATTGACTAGCTGACTAGTTGATTGTTTACTTTATGCAAATGATTCACCATATGCCATTTAGCTTTCTTTGCTGTTTCTGGCAAGATTTGCTGATGGAGAGGGTTTGAGTGGAGATGAAGAATATCAGTGCAAAAGCTCATATTTGCATTGTTTGCATTGAAAATTAAAAGTCATACATAGCAAAAAAGTAATGTTCCTCTTGCATTATAGTTTCTGTCAACATTTAGGCAACGTTTGACTTGGTTCAAGGCAGTTCACACACATTTTGTCTTGTATTTGAAACACACCCCAAAATAAGGCCATCTAACCTATGGCATGTCGAATGACAGCCAAAAATGTTGGTTCCATTTAAATTCAACTTTGTTAAATTGCCAAATTTACTGGTCCACAAACTCACAACCATTTACCCATTTTCTATTGAACCTTAGAGATCATTATGTGACTTGCAGAAGACAGAGAGACTAAACAACCAAGCAAGCACTTGTAAGTCTGAATAGCTATTCATATTTACATTTAGACTCTTATCCAGAGTGAATTACAAAAGTGCTTTAGTCCTAAATATAACAACACTGTGATCAACAGACGGCAAGTATGCAACTTGGAACCCTACCTTTTTAGTTAAATGAGTTCATAAATACTCCATTGCGCCCCTTCCTTGGTTAATCTGTTTGTTGTCAATGATCAGGTTCAAGAGCTCATATTATTTGCAAGACCTTTTGAAATTGAAGGGGCTCCATTTGCAAATACTGTAGGCATTGGTTCCTTGTGCGTTCATACAAAAAAGGTCTCAGTTCAACAGAACTACTGTACAGGAATAACTTTTCTTTTAATCAGTTCCTCTTTTATTTATTCCCCCAGCAACCTTGAGCAAAATGAGAACACGACCCCTACTGACATAAACCAACTTCACAATATAGTCAGTGTGGCACACAATGGAGAATATTAACTTTATTAATGGCATGCACACTTATCCACTTACTCCAGTCTTTTTCAGCGTATTTATTAGTGACGTATTTACCCAGAATTGCCCAGTTCGGGTGTGCCCTTCTGTTTCTACTGGGGTCTTGTGGCTCAAGTGGTCTTGACCTGCCCTGGGACCCTCGCCCTGGGGCCACGGTGACAGGACTGCTCCAGGGACCGCCACCAGTCCCTCCCTCTGCAAAGAGACTAGTACTCAGTAACTTCCAAAGTTATCTTAAAAGACGCCAACTAAGATTAGGAAGTCCATATTGCGGGCTGTATTAATTGGTTCTGTTTAACAAAGTAAGAATAAACTAGTCGTTTTTACAAATCTTCAGATGCTACTGTGATACAGATGATCTTGTTAATGAAATCATGTTTTGCTATCATACTAATGAAAGTAATTTTTGCATTCAAAGTCACTCAATCACATTGCAGAGCAATTAACAGCACATCTGAAACAGACAATGCTCAGCTAAACACAAAGACGAAGATCTGTACATTGGGGAGACGAGGACAAAAACGAGATTAAAACCATGTAATACGAAGCTGGAAAAAGCACAAAAAGATCTGACAACCAGGAACACTCAACAAACAGAACAGGGAGCTAGACAGACCCAAAAACTGAGTCTAAAAATGAGAAGAAGATGCATTCAAAAGCAAATAAAAGGAGATGGCAAGGTTAAAACAGAGGGAATCAGCATAAAGCAGAGGTGAGACAAAAGAGAATTATGGGAGTATAGTTCTAAACAAAACAAGAGCAAGAACAAGAAGTTGAAACCCAGCATCTGAATGTGTACTTCTCTACTTAAGAATATATGTCAGATCAAAAGTAGTATGTCAAATGAGTATTATATCCAAATATGCAGTGTTCATAAAATGCCAATGCCAATGCCAACATGGTGGATGTAGTACACTGGGAAAAAAATACATTTATTCCTAAGGTAGTATGTAACTTCATTGATTTTATTCAAGCCAAAAACAGTAAAATCACTGAATCAACCTAAATGCATTAGGTTACACCAACAAAATGATAGCATAAGTTCTGCCGGGAAGACTCAATTGTTACATCACTTGTTACCTTCTCATCTATCCAATCGTGTTCTACTTGTAGTATAAAAGATCGGTACTTACAAATGTCTGAGTTTGCAGATGCTGACACCCATGCACCTCCATCCTCGACACCACCCCCACCAGGAAGATCCCTTCCCCTCCATCCTCCCATTTGTGTAATATTGTAAATGTCTTTAATGTCACTTTTGATCAATTTAATGCATCCTTGAAGAATAAAAGTATTACTTTCTTTTTGAAAAAATCTTACTGATCCCAAACTTTTGAAAGGTAGTGTATATTTGGTAGAAAAAGCACAATTGAACGTTTTTACATATTGTATTATTAATACTACACACATGCATAAAACCACTTTATTAGCAGTCAAGTATTGCAGTATATATACTGACAGGGAACAAATGTGGATGCAGTGCGAGATATTGTAAAGCGCAATACAGACAGTAACGGACACAAATTCACTTTAAATGTGAATTTTTAAATGTGCACTTTAAATGTGATAAAGACCCCATGCAAACAGGTTTCATGAGAAATGCAAAAACAAAAACGATTATATATTACAAATATAAAAAAACAACAACAAAAAAACATGACAAATATTTTTAAAAAGTATCAAATTTATTTTCTAAGAATAACTATTTTATATTTACTTAGCAGTCTATGAAATATTGTGATTGGATTAATGGATTAATGATGTCGGTGTGTCCGTAGGAGGCCTTTGTACTTGACTTAATATTTCTAGGATAAAAAGGAGTGAAATGAAAACACAACAGAGGATTTGAGTGAGGGGGGTTGATCATTTGTAAGACTGGAACACAGCCAGGAACAGCTGGATACCAGGGCAGCTGTTTTTTTCGTTAATTATTTCACTTATTTATTTATTAAATTTCATTTTTTTGTAGGTCCTGAATATTTGTGGAGAGCAGCTGTGATTAGATGAACAGAGAGAATAAAACAGAGGGATGCTCTGAGAAGAAGTGCGATGCGTCTAGACTGGTCCAATTGTAGGTCATGAAGCGAGGGCATGATTAGAAGAGTAGGAAGCACGCTGAGATGAAAATCATGTATTAATGTGTCTTTTCCCTGACTTCCAACGTTCATTCATTTGCAACCTTTATCTTCCTTTCTATCTCTTCTTCTTTCAAGCCCTGCCAGCCTCTCTTTTCCCCTCCCACCAAGCTTTCGCCAAATCCTCGGTGAACCAGAGGTCTTGGTGAGATTGTGCGAGCCGATTCCTCATTATATTGAAAGGCTTTAAACTCGGAGCAACAGACAACATTTGCAAGAGATTTCCAGACAAAGCCAACATTTCTCAACTGTCTGGACAAAACCACCAACAATGGGGTGCAAAAGTCTGAGACCATTAGTGAATTGCTTCTAATTTGCAATTTTTTTCTAATTCAATGTAGTCTCATTTAGTAGAAACTGCATTTATCAGAAAAGCAATTTGAGTTAAAGTGTAAACCTGAGGCCAGTTGCATAAATTGACGTTATTTTTTTCTTTAAATCTGTTCATAACTTTTTTAAGTCAGTTACATAAAAGCGTTTATTAGTAACGAATTAATACCGAAAAGTAAGACTGATTACCCGTTACTAATTGATGGTTGGTCATACTAGTTCCATACCATCAGTACAAAGGATCACATGATAAAGATCAAATTTACTTATTTGATTAGTGAGCCGGAAATAGTTAAAACAGTTATTTTATATTTATTTTATTGAAAACCAGTAAAACATTGTTTAAATGTTTTTAAATCCTGATTTTCCATGTGGTCAAACGTTTTTGGACCCATATGTTCCACAATTCTGATGCAGAGTTATGACTGCTTTCGTAAAATTTACTTTGTACTAGGTTATATAATATATATGTATTTATTTATTTTTACCTAAAATCTTATAAATATTTTTTTCTAAAGCAGCTTTACAGAACATAGAGTTTTAAAATAGTGATTAGTGTACACCTTCTGAAGGTGACAGAAGAAAATAAAAAAACTAGAATCACAAATATTCTACATTTTTTATTGTTCATTATTCAAATATCATACATATCTATGCTAAAAGAACGAAGAGATTAACATTTAGGGGACAAATATATTTATCTAATAAACAATAAAATATAATTAATATAACAGAATATATAAAAATGATTTAAGAAACAAATTGCGTAGTCATATATAGAAGCCGCTTATAAATCTATGTAGAGTGATTAACAGGATTAGTTTCTTGAAATCCTGTCATGCTATTGCCTAAAAGTCCATTTATTGCTGTCTCCTGGGTGCATCCCTCCCAACTGTTAAAAAACAGAGTAATTATGTGTTTGCCAAATCTACCTGCTTCCTGACTGGCACTTGTTGCCTTAGTAATTGTGTAAATTTAGCATGCATCTGTGGTGACTGGCCGAGGCTGGAGCTGGCACAGACATCGCCCCTACTGATTCCAGCTGTCAGCAGTGTCTATTAACAATGATGAATCACTCCCCCACTTCTCAATCCAATCATAGAGACCACAGCAGGCCTTAGATCTGGTCACCTCTGACTAAATGATTTTTGGACAGCGTGGGGCGGCCCGCCAGAGCACCCGGTCGACGTTTTGTGTTAGATTACGCTATTAGCCCGCAGGCTTCTCTGAGCTTTACATCCTCCAGCCAACCCTTGTAACTGTGGTACTCAAACAACAAAGCAAGACACACAACTAAAACATGTAAAGCTCTCTGTTTTATAGCTCTTTGTTTTTATACTGTCATGCACAGACAAGACACAGCAACTTCACATGTTGTCAGAAATAAATTATACCCTGGTTTTGGCTATGAGGAAAACAATCTATCAAAATTCTGACAATCCAATAATTTGTTTGCCATTTATTTTGCCAGTCTCAGGGTTGGTGCAATTACTGCATTTTGACTTTGTAGAGCAATATAGACATTTATGCCAATCCACCCATAGACTGTATATTATTATTAACCAAAACAAACTAAAACTATTAAAGATAGTTTTCATTAACTGAAATAAAACTGAAATCAAATAAAATGTAAATATTAGATGATAAAAGTTTAATTTGAAAAAAGTTACAAAATTGAAAATAGTATGTTGCTTTGGCAACTAACTGAAATAAAACTTGAAGTACTAAAATTACTAAAACTGAATTAAAAATAAATGAAAGGGAAATATAGAAATATTTGTTTAAATTAATGAATATGACAAAAGCACATAACAAAATGATCAAAACAAACTTAAATTAAACTGAAATTAAAAAAGAAAATCCAAAAAAAAATGTATTCTAATTATTAATTAATAAAGCTATTCAAAAACACTATAATATATATAATAAAAAAACACACACACACACACACACACATGCTGGGTTTTCATGTTTTATCTAGACTTTTCTTGTCCCACCCATCACAGAAAACTTTCTGCACTTTTACATTTTCAAAAAACAAACAAAAAAGTCCCATAACAAAGGGTTTACCTGAATACCCCACCCTCCCCAACACACACACACACACACACACACACACACACACACACACACACACACACACACACACACACACACACACACACACACACACACACACACACACACACACACACACACACACACACAACACACACACACACACACACACACACACACACACACACACACACACACACACACACACACAACACATTTTCAATTAAGTGATATTAGTTTCGCATGCTTTTATCAGCTAGAGTGTTTGATACACTGAGCCTCAGAGGAGTGCAAAACAACAGCATGAATAAATAAGGAAAGCGAACAGTGGAAGCCATAACACAAAAAAGTTCAACAAACTGCAAATCTGCAAAAACTTGGTAGCACAGCTGTATATGCTACCCCAGCCATTACATTTGCTAAAACAGACACACAATATCGGATATTGGTTTTGCATGACTTTTGAAAGTCTAAAATAAACATTGCAAGCATTTAATTGCAACTGAACAAATACTGCACGAACAGTTGTTGTTCCTCCATCCTTCTGCATGATGAAGTAGATATGCTATCCTCTCTTTAGTCTCACTTTTCATTGGTGTGATCCTGCAAGTTAGAAGTCAAGGTCAATGGGTATCAATCACTTTCCTTAGCTTTCCACTTTTCTCTCACCATCTCCCCCTAGGCCATGAGAATGTTTGACCTCCAGAAAGCAGAAAGACAGATGGTGGACTGGATGTGATTGGGTTATGTGATGAGCTCTATGCCACATACAAATCTAGTTGACATCATGCTGTACAGTCAGTCTGTTAACATTTCCCTCAAGAGCTCCTCAGTCCTCCATCAAAGCCTTAAATGTACTCTGCACATATCTACACTTCATCATTGGCATTTAGCCAATAACAAGCTCAGTGTTGACAGGGGTGAGCTGATCTCTTAAAGGGGAACACTGTTAATAGAGATCAGTGGCTCTCTACTAGTTTTTGCAGATCAGTGGCTCTCTACCTTTTTTTTTTACCCAGATTGTACACTGCACATCATCTTATGACCCCCCCAAAAAAGTAATAAATAAAAAAGTAAAAAGTGAAAAAAAATTCTTCAAAAAGATTGCATTGAATATGTTCTGCCCAGAAACAAGCCAAACTATTAACAAATAATAATAATAATAATAATAAACTTTATTTTATATAGCGCCTTTAAAAAGTAGGCTATCTCAAAGCACTTCACAAATATAGAAACATAATAAAACATACAATTAAACAAACAATGCATTAGTAATTGCTGACAGAGAGACGAAATATGTATGTAATATATATATATATATATATTTTATATATATATATATATATATATATATATATATATATATATATATATATATATATATGTCAGACTGTGGAACTACTGCATTTCACTTGAGTTTTAAAATGTTCTATACTGTACTGCAATTGTATACCTGCGCATCAGTGACAGACAGATATTCCTCTGATCCATCTAAACGGAAGGAATGTGAGGAATAAGAGAGAAACAAAGAAATCGATGGTTTCTTGTACTCGCAGCTTCAGGTTTCTATTTTAACATGGCCTGCTATTGATTAGCTTTCATATCTGAAGTCTCCCTGAGCAGCAGCTCGCTCAGGAGGATAGAAGAGATTTTAGCAGAACAAAACCCACAAAATAGAGAGAGGGGAGCTGGGAAACGATAGAAACTGATGCTTCCTTGGCCTGCTTGATCTGCACTAACAGTTCCCGCTTAAGCACAGTTAGCGTACAGTTGCCAACATGAAAGGCTTTTGTATTGCGTGATGGACTTTCCCAGAACAGCACCGCAGCGCAGCGCACAGAGCTTTTATAATGGGGAATAGAGGCTGACTTCGAAGGGTGAATCATTTAAGGAGCGCTTGCCAAGTGCTGTGCTCCCACTCCCGCTGAAATGAAAGGAGTTCCGGTGCTTTGTGTCAAGAGAGGCATCAAATACCTGTGCAGTGGAGAGCAATGCTGGGAAGGCAGTGTGTGGAAACAGCAGAACTGTAAGTGGCTGTGAATGTCAACACCAAATACTTGCTAATTAAAAACCCAGAGAACATTATGCAACATTATGGTAAAATAATCTTACACAAATTATATCCATGTTCTGCTGTCATGGTGAGTTTACGGTGACCAGCGTACTCCGTGAAACAACATGTTCTCGGTCTGGAACTGATTAACCGAGTGCTGCTGCAACTCTAGCTAGGTGTCGACAGCTTCACAACATCATGTCAGTATAGGGATTTTTAGAAGTGTTACACGGCTAGCCTGGAAGGTCATAGGACTGACACTGCACAAAGTTGACACCAAAAGGAAAGGGAATTCTATAACCTTCTGCAGACCCCAAAATCACATAAAAATTACAAAGTAAAACAAGACCTTTATTAGCCGAGAAACATAATAAACATTGAACATGACATCTATAGAGATGATGACAAACTCATACAAACTTATTTTTGTGTGTTGCATTCTGAAATGTGTTAGCCATTCAGAAATGAATTGGGAATATTTTCAATTCCTGAATAACTGAGAACTGAGCTGCACACAGGATGCATAATTATTCAACAATAATGACCGTCACACCGCGGATGGACGCGCTCTATCTTGTTTCATTCATATGCAGCTGGTGCCATCTTGCTCCTCAGTTATTGACTGTTTTTACTGTAAAGTGAAACCAGAGGATGTCAGTATTAAAGTCAGCATGCGGGAGTTACGATAGTCTTTTCTTCCCTATTGTGACGTATATATGAGTAAAACAGCTTCTTGAACAAACAAAAGACCAACAACAAAAAACGATCAGAGTAGAAAAGGTTGAAGCCACCCCTTATAATCTGAATGAAATTTTAATTAAATTTGTCAAATTCATTCCGATTGACGTGGTTACATGAATCACAGTCAGAGTAATAAAGTCACTAGTCCGATTACAATAGGATTATTAGGGTCCATGTAAATAGTGAGAGAATAGATGTCGCTGCTGGGATGGGGAAGTCATTTTAATTAAAGATTATGAGGGCACGGATAAATGATGATGTACACGGATAAATCATTTATAATAAATACAAAAACATTCCATAAAAAAATAAGAATTGTCAATTTCGATTTCTTAGTGACTTTAAATGTCTCTGTACATTATCCATTTGAACTTGTTCATTCGTCTAAGCTCAAAGCTGCTTGCTTGGAACTGTTTTTTCTTCGCAGAAGCTTTGTGTTTAATGAGCTAATAAAATATTTCAACTCAAATCAATATTTCATGTCTAATTGTTTACTTACATGGCAAGTAACTGTGTAATAAGCTTATTACATGGCTACATTAACTGGCTTGATGTACATTTTCCCTTACATAAACTAAAGCATAGTTAGTCAGACAGACAGACAGACAGACAGACAGACAGACAGACAGACAGACAGACAGAATAGATAGATAGATAGATAGATAGAAAGACATACAGACAGACAGACAGAGAGATTTCACTCTGAGTGCTATATGTCTCCACAATGACAGACAAACAGTTGTTATAACAAATAGAGAGCCGTGCTTTCCGAAATTGTTTGATGTCCTGTTCTTTTTCTCATGGCTACCCCATCATTTAGACAATTTCATCCCAGACAACTCAAGCAGCATAGCTGGCTATTACACTTTGTGTTACATCTTCCCCCTATATCCAACAAACCTAGTCCTATTTGTTTTACAGGGCCACTGAATGCTAAATGGCAATTGCCTGATATTTCCAAGGACTTTATCAACAAACTCCAAATTTTACACCATGCATCTCTCCATGACAATAACAGCTTTTTTTCCAACCTTGTGTATTTTTATTTTCCCCTGACAAGGTTAAATTACTACTGCCGAGGCCAGGTACAGATATTCTGCAACAGAAAACTATAGAAACTGATACTGCTAGAACGAAAGTGTTCCAGCATAGGAGAGTAAAGGGTGCTTCGTTTCTCTCTGTTCTCCTCCTGCATAAAGCCTAATGATGTGGAGGTAATGCAAAGTCAACTCAGATCAGAGGACGAGAGAGTGCCAAATAAGTGTGAATAAACTAGCTGTGAAAAGTGGTGGTTTCCTTGCTCCTTTAAGCATACTGCATCCTACTAACTAAATCTCTGTTTACATCCAGTACCGTGTTATAGTGAGAAAATCCCACCCAATTAGGTGTCATTTCTGTAAGCTTTTGTATCATCACACCTATAACCAGCTACTGTTTTTTGAAAAGACCAGCATACAGTAAGATGCATTTTGGATGGCAGTGTTCTGGTGTTTCCCACCAGGCTTCTTAAAGGGATAGTCCGTCCAAAAATGAAAATTTCAAGGTAACCAAATAGTTTTAGTTTCAATTGACTTCCATTGTATTTTTAGTTTAAACATTGGAAATCAATGGGAACCGAAACTGATTGGTTACCAACACTCTTCAAATCCTCCTCCTCAATGTTCCACAAAAATAAAAAGAAAGTCACAAAGGTTTGGAAACACCTCAGGAAACATTCAGGCCGGGCAAAAGGGATCTCTCAAACAGTTTACATTTCCCTGTCCTCACCTATTTGTTGACATTTCAGGCCATTCTGAAGCAAGACTTCTGCACTCAATCCATCTGCAGCAGCTCTGCTATAGAAAATGTAGAAACTTTGACCCCTGCATTACCCTGTCTTTGGATTTGTTTTATTGGCACTGTGACTGAGGCATACGAGGGCACTTCAGGCAAATAAGGGCCAATAGTCCCAAGAGAGAGGAAGCCCTGCAGCATTCAATAAGTCATTTAATCGAGTGGAGAGCAGACATCAATTCAGGTAAAACGCAACAAGATACTCAGCAGGAAAACGGACATGGGAGAGGTAGTTTTCATGAGAACTCAGTATGTTTCACATAGGGAACACACAACCATGCTCCACAGCCCAATAGAGCACAGCTGTGTTTTATAAAGGCAGACTGTTTCATGAACAAAGTTTTTGTGACCCCTGGCTGTTTTTAAAATGTGCTCTCAGTGTTGTCACGAAGAATATTTTCCCACGTTAAAGTGTGGGATTTCAAAAACATGAAAATTCAAAAGGTTCTGAGGGACTGTCCTGCAAAGTTAATCTCAAACCCCATTTATTCACACCTGAACCAGCTGATCTATATCTTAGGCATACTAGAAACTTCCAGGCAGATGTGTTGAGGCAAGTTGGACCTAAACTTTGCAGAACAATAGCTCTCCAGTTTGGACACCCCTGATCTAAATTGGCACATTAATTATGCAAAACTCAGCAGATCTAACAAATCTAAATGCTCACATCCTAAATTATAAATGTAAAGTATTAATCATTATTTAGGGTATTATGTATTGTTATTTAGATTCAATAGGCCTCTATGTTCGGTTACTGACAAGATAAATTAAATATGTAGTTAATGTTTCTGTAAGGGGCAGAAATTATAAATGAATCATAAGCATAACTATATTGTGGAGACATTTCCTTTATTGTTACCATATCATATTAAAAAGAAACATATTTAAATAATTTAACTAAATTAGAACACCAATGAAACATGCTAATTAAATTAAAACTAAAAAGTTATTTTAAATCTGTTGGCTGTTGAAAAGAAAGTGCTAATAAAACTGACCTACTACTTCCAGACACCCAGAATGTAGTCTGCCTTGTCTCAGTGTATATGTCATAAATCGAAGTATATGTCACAAGTAAGTGGGGAACTGATTCCCCGCTTGGCCTGTTTCTTAGACATGGAATAAGGAGCACCCTCAGATTTAGAGCAATCTTCCGCGACTCTCTCTGTTCTCACAACCACAGAGTGAGAGAGTCTGAGGGAAGTAGGAATCTAAATTTATCTTAATTACTGAGGTGTTTACCACCTTATTCCGGTTCCCTGAGGGAAGCTCCAACCAGGATTTGCAGTTCTTCACTTTCATTATTTTGACTGACATAACTTACCAGTGACATTGAATTTGGAAGGTTTTTTTTTTTTTTTTTTAACAACAAATCTTTAACAAATGCTTTAATATTAATTTTAATTTAATAAGTGTTCTCTTCATCCACACTCATGTCGATGAAATCAATTGCAAACTTTCCTTCTGCCTTCATCTGGTGCTCTTAAACCTTTGCTGTCACCATCTGCTGTGCACACCTTTGGCAGTGCATCTCTGCTCTTTTTATTAGGGCCCTTTCCATGGTGAAGTAGGGAACAACATTGCCACCTAGAGGACGATCCAAGTCAGCATCCAGCATCTCAGGCCAGATTCACACAACCCCTGCTACCCTCACGAACATTTTTATGAAGTAACCCGAGGCACATTTAAAAAGTAATTACATTGCAACCCCTCCCCCAAATAAAAAACATTCAACTGCTACTACTGTCACATCAGCAGCATCTCACATAGGCTGCATCCCCGAACCGAGCGATTTCCATTTCCCATAGAGTTCGGTGAAGTGTACAGCATTTATAATGGTTCATTGAGCACTAACCATGAACATTCAGAACTATATCTCCCCATGCAAGATCCAGAGGATCAGAGACCGGAAGATAGCATGCATCCACAAGGGCATATAGGAAAAAGAGGGAGGAAAACAAGTAGGACATGAGATACCAACCCCACTGGTTGAACTGTACAATCTCAAAGTCTTATTTTTTCGTCTTCTCAAACAACATCTTTATAAATAAGCACATCCTACCTGCATAGATGGGGGCCAGTCGAAATATATCTGAAAGACGGCTGTTCATAGGCTCATATGGAGAATCCTCAAGTAAATCATTCCCTGCAATAAACAAATGAAATGTGATTAAATACCAATAATGAAACGCTATATGAATTATTAAATCTGTTTTTCTTAACTGCACTCTTAATATTATTATTAACCAACAAAGCTACAAACTGTCCTTTATGTTTGTTAGTATTTGGGTCATTGATTCATGGGTCTGGTTTACATTTCTGGAGCCAGTTTCTGGTTGATTAGCTACACTGGTCAGTTGAACTGAAAAAGCCCCCCCAACACCCCCCCCCCCCCCCACACACACACACATAGACTTACATAAAGCATCGGATGACCTCACACTCCATAAACTTTAATGGAAAACACTTCAGAGAGGCATTTGAAGCCTTTACACTGAGCATATCTGATAACAGAACCCAGAAAAGCAACCCCTTGGCTTAGTATTATTGGTTGCTAAGAATTAAAAATTAAGAGAATGTCAGAAAAAATGATGTGTGTAACTTCAAACTTCAATCTGAACCTACATATGATCACAGGCACAGCTATAATGAATGATATTAGTGCATGAGGTCAGCGCACCCTGTAAATGCTGATAGATCCCCCAGTAGACGCGCAGGCAGTTCTTTTCTTTCTTCATGGCTCTTTTGCAGCGGCAGTTATACAAAGGGCTCTGCTTTAAAGCGTCCAAGGCAAGCCGACATTCATCCTTCGCCTCCATTCCAGTCACCATACTGAAGTTGGTCTCCCTCCCCGCCACGCACTGCCTCATAGTTCGATACTTTGTGCTGCATCCCGGCTCCTTCAAACACAGCTCGTTCGCCTTCACACAGTCCAGCCGGTTTGAACTAGTAAAGTAAGACTCCTCGGCAGATAACAGCACATCTATGGAGGACGACAATACAAAAAAATCATATCACGGACAGGATCCCGTTTTATTTCAAATGTTTCAAGTACTAGCCTACTAAGAACTGTTACTAAAGAACGATACTAAACAAGAACGGTTACTAACAAATTAACAATTCATGTTTCATTTGTATAAATATTACATTTATTGTTGTCGCATTAAATATTTGCTAATATTGTTCAAGAATATAAAGGGATTTAATCAACTTTAGGTGCTTTAGAGATTAAAATATGAACACAAGAAGATTTAAGAAGACTTAAGTGGAAGTCTGACAGAGCCGATTCTCAATATGCCCCAGTTGAGACAATTGTAACATCCTAAGTGCATAGGCTATAATATAGTTATATAGGATATTTGATGGGATCAAATAAAACAGTGTAAAAAAAACCCCGATCTTTATGGTCTTATGATGCCATTTTAGTTTTAAACTTAAATACAACAGCTATACCATGTCTCTTTATACCAGGCTATATATAATTTACCTATCACTGAATATGTAAAACTACACTCTAACTCACCCAGCAGTGGTAAAAATATGTAAATCGCGGAGATGATCATTGCGCTTTTTATCCGTGGGTAAGTTGGTTCAAACACGCAATATATAGTTTTGACGATGAAAAGAATAATCCTCCTCATTCAGGTCCATTGAAACATCGTTGGTCCAATGTCTACATCCAGAGTAGGCTACATAAGGAAAAAATGCTCCGTAACCTGGTCCAAAACTGCCAGAAACCTATATGTAACAGTTTCTAGGATTAAGACGCATATAGGCTACGATGTAACAAACAAGCAGAAAATGAGTCGCAAGGTAGCAGGATAAAACTCCAGCTCTCAAGATATGCTCGTGCGACTGAGCGCGCGACAGCACTGTGGGATTCAGTTGCGCTGTAACCCAAACCAAGAACCACACGCGACTCACTGCACGCTCAGCATTTCTGCGTAAAACACGGCAACAGGACAAAGACGTCTCGTTTTGCCACTCCAAAACTTATGTTTACTGCTCTGTTACTATATAACATTATATTATATAATGCACGTTTCTTTCGTTCTTTTCACGTCAATTATTGACTGTGTCTTAGCCTCATGAAAGATGCTTTTTTCCTTGTCAATTTGTGATTGAGTAGATATGTCTTAGAAATTGCATTGCAGACGTTGAAAGCGCTTTTGTTTGCCTACTTGTAGATGTTAGTTGTACAATCTGGTCTGAATAGAATTGGGAAGATTAGCCATCTAACCAGTGAAATCAAGTGATTTACGAGTAGCTATTAAACAGTTAAGTCTGGTTCGTGTACTTATCTAAGGGAAGTAGGGAACATGCCATGACATTTGTAAAAAGTTTTTGTTGTAGGTCCTACTTTAACAGAATGACAATATATTGAAGGTATGATATGGATAAACATACTTCAAAGTTTTGTTGCGATCTGGTTCACTGTGAAGGACTGGTGGAGTTCGCCATCTGTTGGTAGGCTACGTATATGCATCTAGCTAACCACAGACTACAAGACCACTGGTTCTCAGCCTTTGTAACTTTGGGTCCTCCATTGTCAAAGTCAATATTAGATGGTCATCCAAACAGGCTATGATTTTTATCCCCTTTTGTACTTCTGCTGAAAGAAGGTGTCTGTTTTCAAACCTTTTATTAACACAAACCAGTGTTAATAGCTGACTGAAACTATTATTCAGCATTTTAAATAAATGTTAAGTAAAATAAAAATATATATTTTATTTCAGCTAAAACTGAAATAAAAAAAAACAACATAGACAAAATAATTTTGTTAAAAAACTAAGAAAAATGACAAAAACGTAAAAACAAGAAATAAGAAAAACATAAGAAATACAAAGAAATATAAAAAACTAATTCAAAATAAAAATAAAATAACAAAACACATAATAAAATAAAGCACAGGAGGAATGGCAATATGTTGAAGTGAAAATGTATTCCTAATTTTTTAAATAATATAATATATTTATAAATATTATTTTTTATAAATATTTCTAATATAATATAATAACAATTAAAATAATACATCCATTCATATATATATATATATATATATATATATATATATATATATATATATATATATATATATATATATATATATATATATATATATATATATATATATATATATATATATATATATATTTGAATGGATGTATTATTTTAATTTTTATTGTAGTTCGATATAATTGGTTTAGATATTTTTAAGTCGTCACTCAAGTTAAGAACCAATGGAATATCCTATTCTGAGCTGGCTGGTGGATTACATTCTACTTATTCTGTCTTGTTAATGCTTTTTACAATTTAATGGCTTTATAGTTAACTTGGTTAAACACAGATCAATTTCTCTTTATGAATTAAATTAATTTTTACATACGAAAAATCGAAACCATTTGACGTTTATCTCCAGTTGATAGATTTTTAGACGTTTGTCCATCGTTTATTGGGATCAATAATTTTGACCAAATCTATTGACTGATTTAAATGCATTTCTCAATTTACCTGAGCTCATTTCATTTTAATAAACTTAAGAGGAGAACTGGGTTTCTACAGGCCATGGGTGACAAGCAGGGATTTTGTACCAGGCCTGGCTTCGGCTCTAAGATTTAAGGTGGGTCAGACTCAGACAGTTGAGTTGGTGGGTGTTGGTTTGATTCTTGAAGAAAAAGTCTGAAAAACATAAACTTTAATCAATATGGACTATTCATTTTGCAAATGAATGTCAAAATGATTCGTGGTCATATAAAGAGAACACTTTAATGTGCTGTGTGGCACCAGATCAAAACTATCCTTTCCAGCAGTGTCTGGGAAGATGTAGAAAGTAAAGAATGACATGACAAACACTACAGGACCAAATGGCACCAAATTAAACGTATTGATTGCTGACTGTGCTTATAAACGCCAAACAATACAGAGATTGGCAGTTTAAAGTATGCAGGATGAATGAAACTGTTAGTTGAGGAGGCCAAATGACTGAGCCATCCCATTGGCTGACACATTTTTCACATGTGGTGCATCTCTGGTACCCTGTGCGACCAGACATACGATAATTATTGTACTTGTATGATAACTTTGACCTCTGTACGATCAATAATGAAAAAAATCCCATAATGTACGATCATTTCTGAATTTTGTGACAATTCAAATGATGGTCATTGTAATCATAGGGCTTCTATACTCATTGATCTAGCAGTGGATTCTACATCTATCCATGATTGTGAGGAGAACGTGAACGTGGTGTTACATGTCTTCTATCTCATCTCACATTGCGTCTTCTCGGCCAATCATCGTGGAGAATGGCCCTCTCTCATGAGCACAGGTTAACGTTCCTTTTGTAAATTGTATACAAAGTTGTATATCATAAACGTCATATCTGTTTTGCAAGAAGAAGAAAAAATTAAGTAATTTGCAGGTTGTGTCAACAAGTTGTTGGTCTAGATAAATAGCCATATTCTAAATGTTTGACTCGTGTACGATAATTTTGACCTTCTGGTATGATACTTGGACATTTGCAATAAGACAACACTGATGGTACATCTCTGCCAGTGTATCATCAGTTTGTAAGGCTACTGCAAGGCTATTTGTCAGACAGCCACTGCCATTGTTTGTATGCACTCTACATTTTTGCCATCTTCATTCAGGAAAGGCAGCACAGAAACTGCATGAAGCATATGAAAAGATGCATTTAAACAAACTGTTTAATGTTGCACAGTGCACACAAATATCATGCTACTAGAAAAAAATATATATGAATAAAAGCAGATACAGATTGATATCTAAGTTTTTCTTATTCTCACTAACATTTAGACATTAGACATAAAAACTGTCTAGGTTCGCTGAGCTAAAAGTCCATAGATATCGAAGAAGTAAGTTCGTACTGCTGATAGGATGCAAGTCCTGTTTTCCTGTAGGCCCTAATTAAAAAAAGAAGAAAAAAGAAAAAAAAGTAACGCATTGAATTACTGTAAAATATGCTCCAATCATCTTTGTTTTATTTACAACTTTTTAAAAAAAGTTCTAGTTTGGCCTAGTTTTGGACAAAATAAGGATGAAGCCTAAATAATGACAGATTATTTTCTAATTTTCAGGTGAACTATTTTTTTTAATATGCCCTCTTTAATTTACCTTTACTATTTCTGACCTACCATAAGAATATTATCAACATTATAATGCGGACTAGAAAACAGCAAATCACTTACGTCTTTGACGCGCGTGCATTTGCGAAATGCGAATGCGCAGGTGGTAGGATTGCGCATGCGTACATCTCGTGAATACGAAACGAAACGCCTTTCAAACAAATTATCAACCAAGCGTCCTCGTAGTCTTCGGTAGGGCTGTTCGATTCCGGATTTTTTGGAATCGATTCCGATTCCGATTCCTGTTTCTGGAATCGAAAAGAATCGATTCCAAAAATCGATTCCACACTAGAAATTTTCGATTCTTTTTTTTTTAAATACCAACACCGTGTCAAACATTGTCACGTCTTTTACCGTGCCACGGTGCCACACAGCGAGAAACTTTGTACACCTGGCGTGACAAGCGAGACGTATTGCGTGCTGTTCTGTCATAAATAAAACGATGCATTTACTTCGGGGATTTGTCACGCGTGCTTCCTGCGTCAGGTGTAGACAGACACAGTGTAAAGACTATGAATATGTTCACCATATAGCTACATGGTAGATTCTATTTATATACATAGGCCTACCTACACACACGTACACAGGAGAGAAACCGAAGTGTCCGAGCATTAGAAATTAATTGGTACATGGTAATATATAATTACTATTTAAGAGGCACGGAAGTTCGATTTATGGACAACAATAATCAGTAGGCTACAAATGTCTTATTTAATAAATATAAATAATTCGAACACATAAACATTCAAATCAATGGTGGATTAAATAAGATTGGATTTATGTAGTAAGATTTTATAACTAATCACTGCACCACAACCAGGTTTTACAGTTCTTAAGCATAAAAAAAACAATGACTCTGAATTTTATTCACTGACATCGGGATGTTGTCAGTGCAAGTCGGTATCACGAGAGCTGTGGAGATGATCATTCTGCAATTAACCAGGGCAGTGTTGGGAAAGTTCATTTTCTACATGAACTAGTTCAAAGTTCAGTTCACAAATTTTTAAATAAACTAGTTCAGTTCATAGTTCATATAGCCTACTTCAAAAAAAATGAACTATAGTTCATAGTTATTTTTTTCCATATGTTGCTGCGAGCAATTATTATTGCCACAGCCCATATACAACCACAGAGCAATTATTTTATCGACTGGCAAAGTTTGCACAGAAATGTAAGATTTTTCCCATCCTCACCGACCTTGTCATAAAACTCGTTTAAATGCGACGCCTCCTCGCTCGCTGCTTTGTCGACGACATGCTGCTTTTTGTTTTGATGACGCATGCGGCGGTGCGCGACACTGGTGGCTGATGTTGCCAGATTGGGTGTTTTTTTCGCTACATATTAAGGCCTGTTTACGGTGTGTTTTAGCTGGGTCGCCTGGAAGGCTCTAGAAATCTGGCACCCTATTGAACAAAGTTAAACAGAGAGCGCGCGTTCACAGACACCAGAATGAACGCGTTAACGTTCATCAGGCAGTAATTCAGTAAGTTCAGTTCACAGCACTGTTTGGTGGTTTGTAAAAGGCTGTGAACTAGCTGGCCTAATCATTTATTTAGTCTGAACTTTATTGCTTTACAGGTGACGTCTGAAGTGATTGTGTTGACAAATTAAACCGGCTACAGGCCGCGGTTTTTGTTAAAAAAAAAAATCTTAGAGAGGAGTCGATTCCTCTTAATGGAATCGATTCCAACCTTTGGAATCGATTCTCAATTCCCAACGCCTCGGAATCGAGGAATCGATTCTTTTTGGAATCGATTCCCAGCCCTAGTCTTCGGTTTGACTGCTACTAAGCTAAGTTAGCCAGTTTCCTTCCTTTTGGTATTTGGTATTTAATGATTAAAAATGAGCCTAGAATCTCTTTTCGAGCAAATTTTATTGACAGAGCAGCAGGTGACGGAAAATATCAAGCAGTTTCATGAAGGTAACGCTGGGTGCTTGGGCAGGTTAACGGTAATTTATTGAGATGAGCTCGCGAGTGTTTTTGAACAAATACAATTCAAAACAACAATATTTTAGTTATTTTACATTGAATATTAAAGTATTTTGAGAAATAATAAAAAAAAAAGTTAATAATGTTCGGTTCTTTGCTCATTCAGTTAAAGCTGCCATCAAGAGTGTACAGGACAAAATAAACTCCTCACGTGAAAAACTGGAGAAAGCACACCATGAACTGGAAGATAAGGTTTGGACAATTATTACCTAGTGTTAACCCATAATAACCCACACACAAACACACTATGGAGATTAGAAAAGATACATTTCCCATGTCATTTTTTTTCCTTAAAGTGTTATCTGAATATAGGCCAAAGTAACATCTGAAATATTGCCACACAGCAGAGAATGTCCACTGTCACTCACTTTAAAGATTATCTGTGCAGAAAGCTGAAATGCAGTATTAATATCCTTTGGCGCTGTGAAAAGACATTCTGTTTCATGATTAAAACACTATATCTAATGGACAGGAAACATTAAAATGGAGTGGATCAATTCAAAGCGGCACTGCAAAATCAATCTCGTTTCATTCAGATTACATTAGTATTATTGTTGAAAAACCTTTAAAAATACAATTATCCTTGCAAACATATGGCACACCGTTTGTTTGATACCAATGTCTGACATAGTAAGTCAATGAGCAATTGAATCATTTGATTAAAGAGGTCACTCTTTTCATGAATACTGAGGTCAATACAGAATCAATAGGATTCTGAATGCAGATTACTTAATATGTCACCCATTCACATAAACTGATCATCACGTAACTTAGTACATTTTAAAATGTATATTTAACATTTTCATTTTTAAATTCATCCGTTCTGCTTTGTGGAAAGTTTAGAACATTTAATTCCGACTGCTTGAATGACCTCATTGATCCACCTGAGGTAACTTAGTGAATGTCATGAAAGACGTGCCTAATTTTCTGCGTAATATTATGTTTGGTCTGACCAACGTGTGCCGTGTAATTACAAAGCATAATTTGCTTGCATTCTTTGAAGCCAGGTAGAGAGTAATTACCTGAAGGATCCTTGATGTCTTTCACAGTTGACTGAGCTGGTAAAAGGAGAGAAGCAGGGACTTGAATTCAAAAGGCGATGCTATGTCAATTACAGAATGACCTACAAATACAATGGCATAAGCTTACCTTAACAAACAGCATTGAAGCCACTGATCCGTCAGATGAGCAACATGCTGTGCTGCCTCAATGTCTTTATGCAGCCAGTTATAAAACTTCACTGCTGTGAATACAAAGTTCATTTGAGGGACATTTTTCAGGACCATCTGAATAAGACACTGGTCAAATTCATGATTAATTTGTGACCATAGGCTCAGCTCCTGTCTGAAAACAAACTGCAGCTTGATTTGATGATAAAGCGACAAGATCAACTGGGAAGGAAGAGAGAGGAATTCCTGGAACTGCAAAGAGACCTCAAAGAAACCCTGGTACTTTCACATTGAAGAATATTTATATTCCGTCTTTTTGGAAAGGCTATTGTCTCTTCATCACACACCCCATTAAAACACAACAAAGTTAAGCCTGAAACAATATTATTACTATTATGAAGCTTGTTACCATCATGTGGACTGATAAAGAAAGACGTCATTGGCCATTGAAGATTTCAGAGCCATGCATTATCCGTCATCTAATAAAATGTACATGCTGAAGTGTTAAAAGTGCTTTTGTACTCTTTTTGTAATCTGCATAAAAGTCTTTCCATTGTTTTAAAATTCAGGACAGACTGAAAAAAGAATTTTGTAAAGAAAGAGAGATATTCCTGAAGGAGATGACAACTTTCAACAATGAATTCAACCTAATCAGCAACAGAAATGCTGTTTTTCACACCCAAACCCGCTCTAAGATCCAGAGTCTGGAGTTGGAAGCTGAAACTCTACACAGAGGTAAGTGTTTTATTGTTGAAAATCAGAAAAAAAGTATTTCATTCACATTAATGCATTACAAACTACTGAGTTTGTAATTGTACGAATTACAAAGTCCAATCCGATCTAAATTAATCCAAATGGTGGGTAAGATTTTAATGTTTTTGAAAGTCTCTCATTTTATAAAAAATACTGTAAAACAGTGTTATTGTGAAATTTTATAATTTAAGCAATTAAAAAATTCATTAAGCAGACATTACTCCAGTTTTACATTGCAAATCTAATATTTTAAGTTTAAGTTTTTAATATTTTCATTTAAAAACATAATACATTTTTATAAAGCTATACTTTGTTTTATTATCTTGGCAGTAAATTATGATAATGGCAAAATACACATTAAAGCTCCTGCGAGGGTGTTTCTAATACAACGGCTGAGGGAATGATGGCAAATTTGAGATCTTTCTCTCTTCTGAATGTTGTAATAAATCTCTATATTTTTCCCTCTTTTGGAAAGAAACACTAATGTAGATTTTTTTTCTTTTGCTTTTAGAGCAAATGTAAATAAATAAATGATATTTCCTGTCATTTCCCATTCACCACCATAGACATTTACCCAACTATAACAACTTCAGCTTCTGAGAACCCTAGAAATGTTGATTTAGTGTTCAAGAAACATTTCTCTTATTATCAGTGTTGCAAAAGTGCTACTTAATATTTTTGCGGAAATTTTTTAGGAGTCTTTGATGAATATGAAGTTTAAAGTGCCCCTATTATGGCATTTGAAAGGTTCCTATTTTTGTTTTGGGAGTCCCCAACAACAGGTCTAACATGCATGCAAGGACAAAAAACACTTTCATTGTCTTATAATATGCATTTATTTTTACCTTATTTGCTCAAGGACTCCCAAAGGATTCGCTCAAAGATTTATTTTTCCAAACCCCTCCTTTATTAGACGCTAATCTACGGGGATTGGTCAATTGTGATTGGAAAACCCATCACCATTACTGGATTACTGCTTGTCAAGTGTTGAAATTTTTATTCAGTGCAAGAACAGACATGGCCGAATTTATTTTGGTGCACTTGTGAGAACCGTATCAAAATGCCAAGCAAGGCTGAAAATCTTTGCTACAATGAAGTACAACAGTTTATATATTGTTTCTGGAATACTTGTGCTTTTGACACTAAGTACATGTAATGAGACCCATCCTTCAATAACAACCAGCTTGCGAATCCACTGTTGAAATCATTTAGGTTGAAGAAGCAGTCGTCAGTAAAATGACGGGAACACAGCACAAGGTTCGGGTTATACTGCTGTGGTATCGTTGTAAAGAGAACTTTTAACCACTTACTCTTCACGTGCTCGTCCTTGGGCTGTGGAAAAAAACTGGCTTTACCTTCACATCGTAGAGCACAGTGTCTTCTCGACATGATGCTATCCAGTATCCACAGGAATCTGCTGCAGTGTTTGAGAGGTTCAAGTTTTCCCTGGTTTCTGCATGCGCAATAAGTGGGGCAATATACTAATGTTTTGCCTTGACATCACAACGAAACGGCTTAGGATTCGTTTGAACAACGATTAATTTAATTGACTCAGAGTCAACTCTTACTTTTGAGAGACATTAACTTTATGCGCTGCACTTTCAGATTTAAAACTTTGCAGGATGTTTTCATTCACTTTGAGCTATGTTACACTACATGAAAGGTAATTTAAAAAAAATCATAATAGTGGCACTTTAACAGAATTTTATTCTTTTGAAATTTTTTTGTAACATTATAAATGTTTTTAGTGCACTTTTGATCGATTTAATGCGTCCTTGCGCTAAAGTATTAATTTCTTTCAATCTTCCAGAAAAATCTTGCTGACCCCAATCCTTTGAACTGTAGTGTACCTTATGCCAAAGAGTCCATGGTCTCTGAATCAAATTTTATTGGTCTGTGCTGGTTTTATTTTCTTGAGCATTTGATTTTTTTTA
The DNA here is from genome assembly GCA_036326025.1 of Chrosomus eos. NCBI lineage: Eukaryota > Metazoa > Chordata > Actinopteri > Cypriniformes > Leuciscidae > Chrosomus > Chrosomus eos. The sequence continues at coordinate 13,711,624 of CM070833.1, forward strand.
TTAAGTCAAACTTGACATTGTTTTAGACAAAATGGCTATTAAGAATCATATATAGGTTTTCATTAACTAAACATTTTTATTTTGTATTTTAACTTTAAGTTCTTAAAATATGCTTTACACTGTTAATTCACTAACCATCAAACCATTCACCACACGAGATTTAGCAAACTATTTGAGCCAAAATTAGTGTTAATGAGCACTGAATGACTCAAGCTTTTGTCGACATGCTGTCATTTGACAAACAGGCGTGTAAAGTTAAGAAAACAAACAAAGCTTTTTCAGAAGGCATACACGAAGTATCATTGAAGAAGTTATTGTTTTTCAAAGGTCTGTTTGTTGTAGTCTGATTGCTTGCCAGCGGGTTACTTGAGTTATCACCTTTGTTGTTCCTCAGAGATGGACTTGCTGAAGCAAAATAACACTTTGCTGAGTTCCATGGAGTCAGAGAAGAGATCACTAGAAGCTGAACTCCAGGATATAAAATCACAGCTTACAGGTGAAACAAGGCTCTGCTCACTTTCGAACTTTCTCTGACATAGTTTAAAAAGTATTCATGTGTCAAAAAGGCCTCACCCCCTAGTTTTCTGTTCTTCTGCAGATATAGAGAGAGATCTGAAGGAAGCAGTGACTTTGACAGAGATTTTGAAGACAGAGAGTCTCACGGTCCGTCAGAAACCTTTGACGGACAGCACCTGTATCAGGCAAGAAAGTTAAGACCTATCGTAATGTTTGTGTGTCTTCATCTACCCAGAGAAACATAATCCATGAGGAGCGTGAGCAAAGAGTGCTGAATTTCCCTTCATCCATCTTTCCATCGTCATCCTCCTGTTACTGCACCATGTGTAAATAATGCAGCATTAGATTCATCCTATTAATTAGGTCTTTGATATGTTGCTTACTATGTCCGGTCCAGAGTTAGATAAACACAACTCCTTCAGATCAACGCCCCACTAGGAAGTGATGATGGAAAGGGGATCGATAGCTGTCCTGTCTCAGGAAGAAAGCTCCTCCACTGGGGTGTGTAAATCATATGTGGGGGGGTAGTGTGGAGCAAATCTTCCTCGTTAATAGGAAAGACTGTATAAGCCCTCAGGATGTGATGAGAACGAGGCTTTTGGGACAGCGCTGCTAAGCTCAGGATATGTTCATTCCTCTCCTATGTAGTCATGAATCACTCTTAAACACATGCCCCCATCGTGCAGAGGGCAGTTTTTCCCTTGTATTGATCATCCGACATCGAACACGTCAGTTGAAATTAACAGTGTCTATTTAAGCGGAAGTTATGGGAAAGACTCCATCAGCATTCCAAACTTTACTACATGGCAGGGTTGAAGTGATTTATTTTGCACATGTAAAGATGTTTTAGGTTTCATGTGTTTTATCAGGCACTTTGTGTTGATTCAAGACTTTCTTAAACCTCAGAGTTGGTTTCCAGTATTTTTAGTGAGCTTATTCACATTCCTCATTATAATGTTTTGGGATGCATGTTACACCAAACAACTATAATACAATTTTCTTGTTCATATAGTGCAATTGTTTACCTATTGTTCTAAACAGTGTTCAAAATCCTTAAATCTCTTTGAAAAGTGCGCATACATTTTTTTGATGTTGATTTGCCTTAAATGGTTACATCCTGGAAACCCATTCAGCTGGAACAAAAAGCATTGCATTTCAAAGAGATTTACTTCTTTTTCCAAAGCAACATTTAGTCTAAACTAGTAATGTAATATCAAACATATTCAGTTCCAGTTAGTAAGTGATATCTACTATACAGATAGGATTTGTGGATTTCCAAGGCTGTTGTGTTCACATACAGTGTGGAAATTCTTTGCCCTTAAAGGTGCTGTAAGCGATGACTTGTAAACGCTGTAAATCTCCAAAATTTAAACAAAACTATCTTGATGCCTCCGCCCCCACATTCACATACACGCTATGCAACGACTATGGCGGAATCTGCTGTGCCTGTCGCCCGAGGGTATGATGTCATCAATAAGGGAAAGCAATTTGTGTCACTATGATAATTCAGGTTGAATGTCTAATTGTTATTTAGCTCCTCTACTCCTTTTGAAATCATCCCTTCCATCCCCAAAAAAAAGTTTTAATGAAAAGCTCCCTACATAACATGATAGTCCTAGTAGCTAATATATTACTAATGTGACGAGATTAAGGGGTTATAGTGGTCACTAAAACAGGAACCAAAAGAAAAAACATATATTAGGAGCATGTTATCTCAATTTTCGGACACATTTTTGGGGGCCGATGCTTGAAGCGGGCGGTGGAGGAGGTTTAGAGATTTCAGGCTTATAATAATAATGCAAATGAACAAACTAGTGAGAATGATACATGAGTATATTCAAGCAAAAGACAGCATATCTTAGTTCTGTGAAACACAGCAAAACTAACTCTCTCTCCTCCCCATCATGAGTGTATACGCCCCTTACTGCTGGGCTACAAGTGTGTTTTGGTGCTTAGTTCAAACCACTTTTCAACAGTGTTTTTAAAAAATCGCTTACTGCACCTTTAAGGCTGGTTTTTCTCCTTATGTTGTACCTGTAGCCTGATGAAGGAAGAGCAAAGTTGCTTACCATTCATGTCATTTATATGATTATATTCTCTCAACTCAGTGGATGGGTGCTTATTCAAGGCAAGCATTTGTTTCTTGTAGTATGTTCAAGATTCTATTGTGCTCACATCATTAATTCACAACTCACAAGTAATTCACACATTTTTTTTCCATGGTTCTGCATTTTTAGCAGCAGCTCTTTTGAATATCAGTGTAGAAAACACAATTTCACATCTTTCACCAAGTGCATTCAAGAGCATTTTTTTCTGTTCTTTTATCTCTCTTAATAGAGTATAAAGTATTAACTTGCTTGTAGGATTGAACAAGATTTGAAGATTATTACATTAAATTAAACAAATTTTTAAATTAAATGAAAGATTTGAAGATTACAAAGACATTAAAATAGCTAGTGGCATTTCAAGATTGTATTATTTCGCTTTGGGCATCATGATCGGCTCTTATGAATCTGTCTGTGTGTACCATTCAGACTCAAGAAAGAGCTGGAGTTATATAAAGAAGAAGAGCTTGAGCTTCTGCGAGAGACCCTCAGCTCTGAGATTCACTCCCTGCGACTGGTAACTATGTACTTTCCAAATACAATGATAGAAAAAATGGTCTTTCTCATTGACGCTGCTAATGCAATCTCCTTATATACCCAAATCTAAGGCACCAAGGAAGCATTTTAAGCTCTTAAATCTGAAAAATGTACTCTTTTTTTTTTTTTCTTTGCAGAAGTTATCACAGAAGGGCATTTTGTGTTGAGGCTGAGGGTTTCAGTCAGACTTCAATGTATGCTTGAAAAACCCTGTTTTGTGTATTTTTTGCCATTTTGATTGTCGTTTTAACTGTTTGGTTTTGCCTGGGAATGATTTAATTTAGTTGGACACAGGCTTCATAAACAGTGTTTGTAACAACTTTAGATTAGATGATGTGATCCGTAGTTTTGATCTTGCTTATTTGTACTGTTAGAAAAGCTTGAATAAATCTAATGTGTTGAACTATACTAGCTCTTTCTAAAGTAGAAATGTTCTTTTTCTATAGATACCTGTCTTCATCTCAGCCACAGATTATGTGAGTCTGTGTTAAAGTATGTATTTGCATACAAGTACTTAAAATGCTGACAACACTGGCATCTAGTGGTCGTATTGCAATAATACAGCCAAACAGAAATATCCATGTTTGAAAATAAAAGGGTTGCGTACAGACTGAATTGGATTCAGAGTAATCCTAAAAATAGGCTGCTTATTTGTAAAGAAATGCTTTAATACACATTTTGGACAGATAGAAATGGCCTGAAAAAATCACACAATTTCTGTTGCACATTCATTCATTGGCCTTAGGCTATGATTAATTAAGTTAGATGACTGGTGCACATCTGCCATTAAGCTGATCTGTTTGATTCTCGTCTCCCCATTAGACCCCAATTGTCAGATTATTCCAGCCACGGGAATTAAATAATCTGAAACCCCTTAGTAATGGGCTGCTTTATTTTCCCATTGTCTGAGGGTGATTAATTGTATACTGTAGAAAAACATGACTAATGTCTGAAGATTTTTTAAGGCTCCCCAGCCCAACAATTAGAGCTTGAAATTTTTTTTTTGTAAATGATGCTGCCTGTGCCAGTTTGCTCCTTATGTTTTACCTTTGTCATATACTGTGGTATTTCCATACTGACATTTTGAAAATACATTAATTGTTATAGGTTATTCAATTATTGTGGTTAATTTGATTTGAGCACATTATTCACAACATATTAATGTTTCTTCATCACACCACTAGATTCTAATTTACTTAAGTGTTATATTTTCTACAGTTTAATTTTTTTTACTAACGCATTTGCACTTCCATGAATCATGCTTTACATTCAATGCCCCCCAAAAAACTGGTTTCTTTCTAATTTTATACCCAGCACAAAGCCAGTCATGAACACTTCTTAGAGCTCTTTGAATCTTTTTGTTCTAGCCGCAGAGAAGGCCGAAAGAGTCCAATGATTCTGTGATGCCTTCCCTTATCAGCTCGGATTGGAAGATGTTTTTTATATTCCCCAGTAGTTGTTCATGGCTCTTTGTTTTGTGACAGTCTTGGCCCTCAGGGAAGTAGGCAGAGGGGGCTCCTGATACCACAACTTTGGACTCTTCAGAGAAATGTAGGAAAACACATGTTTCAGTACACCTAAGCATGCAGTACTAAAGTATTCATAATTTACATTAAATAATGTAACCTGTGAACCTCACACATTCCTTCTTTTTTAAATCTCAAATTGGACATATGTGCAAAACTTACTGTTGCATATAGCCAGCCTGTTTCCACCAATATACTGTGTTGTCCATTTGTGTTGTGTGGTAGCACTGCATTCCTCGAACAGCCGTGATCTTCTTATAAAGTCGAAATCATAACCCTGTTTGCATGGAAAGATGAAATATAGAAAAATAAATGCGTTGTGTGTCATTATGATTCGTACCCTATTGGCCTGGATTCTGGTTTTAAGCTTTTTTTTCAATATCTTGGGTTGTCCACTGGGAGGTGCTGATGAATCATTGGGTTCTGTCTATTGAAGTCTGTTAAACACATAATGCATTTACTTCACAAACTTGCAAATACAACTATTTGGGCCTGTCCTAATACCGACACTTGTATATGTTATAAAAATGCAAGTGACGTTTTTACATAGCTTCATTTAAACATTTTGATTTTCAATACTTTGCACTTAATCAGACCTGAAACAAGCTTGCCACTTACTTCCTGTCATGTGCACTTACTTTTAAGTGGCCAAGACTGCAAGTGTGGGTATTGGAACATGCCCTAAGAGAACTGGGCTATAGTCTATCCATAAATGTGTAAGTCCTATAACCTGCACCAGTTTGTGCATTTTACAAGGTCCCCGTGGATCTTAAAAAAATCTTTAGTTTTATCACATTTAAAATCATAAAAAGCCTTAAATATAAATTGAATTACAAAAGCCTGCATTTCAAGAGGTCTTAAGGCTTCTTTACACAGCAGAGTTAAAGCTGCTCTGTGCCTGCTCAAAATTCTGTGTAACTAAAGACATAATGCTGCATAAAAGTCAGACCAAATTATGCCTGCTCTGATCCACCTCAGCTCCTAGAATCAAAGTGCAATTGAAATCTCGAAATGAATTTATGCCACCTTTGAGCAGGAACCTTGGCAGTGTAAATTTGGCATTACATTTGGGAGCGGAACACTGTTGTTTTTGTCCAGACCAATGTGAGGATCGAACCATATTTTTTACACTGCTTACACGCATTGTTTTGATTGTTAACTGGAACGATAAAAAGCTAATGTGCTTCCTAATGTGCATTAAAAAAATCGTAGAATAATAAGGTATCTAGAATATTATATAATCAAATTTTAAATGTGTATATATAAATGTCATATATATATATAAATGTCATATATATATATATATATATATATATATATATATATATATATATATATATATATATATATATATATATATATAAATAAATATATATATATATATATAATTACACTGTATAGTGTAATAGTACCCTCCCCCAATATTAATTTAAAATGAACCCTACAGATACCATTTTAACTCGAGGATGTAGTTTATAGTGGAAAAGTTAATGTATTTTATAGTATGCTTATACTAAAAAAAAACACATATTCAACTGTATTAAATTTTAATTGAAAAAGTTAATCCAAAATGTGTTTAAAGCACAGTACTACTGTATATATGAAAGCGTTTTTTTTTTTTTAGTTAATTGAATAAAATGATAGCAGTGAGACTAATGTACATACTGCATTGCACATAGGTTTACAGTAGATATTAGTCATCTTATCCTTCACAGATACACACATCAGTCCTCCATCCTCGGGCACTGTTGGAGCTGTGCAGTTTACTGGTATTAACCTCTGTAACTCTGCAAAGACATGTTTAGCACTTTTATGGATATACATATTAGCTGTATTTAACATGCTTTTTCAACTATATTTGAAAGAAATAGCATATATGTTACACATCTGATAATTAGGTGCTATATTTGCAACTTTAAAACATTATGATATACAGCACTTGATTATGGAGGACCAACTCTACCATATTTAAAAATAAATACAGAAATAAATAAATGCTCAATAAATAAATAAGCATACAATTAATTGCCCCAAAAAATACAAAAAACAAATAAATGTAGGTAGAAATTAAATTATACAGTGAGACATAAATGTATATATCTCTTTTAATTAGCATCTTTATTTATTCACCTTTGTAATAATTACCTTATTTATTTATTGTCCGTTATAATCTTCAACTTTATTTATTAATTACATATTTTTTTACGTATTTATTTATGTGCATGTTATAATTTTTTTGTCTGTTTTATTCTTCCTTTGTATTTTTTACCCCATTTATTTCTTCAATGCTATTTATTTCTGCCTGTCGTTTTTACATTTCTGTATGCATTTCTGCCTCATTATGCAAATGAAGAGGGGCTGTGTCTTAAGGGGTCAACTTCTGCCCATTGGTTGGTTAGCATTTTACTGCATTGGTCGAATCTACATGGCTTTTCCCCGCCATAAAGCATTGTTTAGTAATGTCAAACTCAGCAGGCAGACGTTCAATGTCCGGCCTCTTAAGGGAAGCTGTTAATAGACTGGAAGAATTAGAACGCTGTAAGTTTGAGATCTGAAATGTTTTTCTGTGCTCCTTGAGTTAAGAAGATGGGCCGCTTCCCCCAGATTCTGAAAAACTACATTGTCGACATCTGTGTCCATGTGTGCCGCTAGTCTCGCGTAGCCAGTCCTTCAGACTGACGTTCCGTGGGCGTGACGTCTGAGGCTGAGACTAGTGTGCCGCTAACTGAAACACGTTCTGTCAGAGTGTCCAAACGAAAAATAATAAAATCAATACTTATAACGTTAGCATTGTTTTCAAAAACAGTTGCTAAATGGCTCAGCTCACTGACAACTTCATATAGGTAGCAATCTTTGTTGTGACTGTGGCCGGTGGCATGTAGATTCGACCGATGCAGTAAAATGCTAACCAACCAATGGGCAGAAGTTGACCCCTTAAGACACAGCCCCTCCTCATTTGCATAATGAGGCAGAAATGCATACAGAAATGTGAAAACGACAGGCAGAAATAAATAGCATTGAAGAAATAAATGGGGTAAAAAAATACAAAGGAAGAATAAAACAGACAAAAATATTATAACATGCACATAAATAAATACTTTAAAAAATAAGTAATTAATAAATAAAGTTGAAGATTATAACGGGAAATAAATAAATAAGGTAATTATTACAAAGGTGAATAAATGATGCTAATTAAAAGAGATATATACATTTATGTCTCACTGTATAATTTAATTTCTACCTACATTTATTTGTTTTTTGTATATTTTTTGGGCAATTAATTGTATGCTTGTTTATTTATTGAGCATTTATTTATTTCTGTATTTATTTTTTCAATATGGTAGAGTTGGTCCTCCATACTGTGTTGAAGTTTTGGAAAAATAGCATAGCATCACGATGTGTTGGGTGTTTCTTTCATTTTTTTGATATGTCGTTTGGAAATTTAGTTTTTGGAAGGAGAGATACAGACTGAATTACCTTTGTTTTGTTGCTTCTGGATGATATCAGTCAGCATTTGTAGTTCATTTGAAATGTTTGCGGTTTGATATGGTTTCCATGCATCAGATACAGTTTCCAAACAATTTTTTAGATCCTACATAAAAAAAAGTTAGTATAAAAATCAAAATTAAACTTTGATATAGATGTGCCTGAAATAGTCAGGCTGAAAACTGAAAGCACCATTATTTTATTACAATTGTTTACATGGTGGTTTAGCTGTCGATACAGAGATGTTATACCTGAAGGTTTTTGTTGATCCCCTCAAAAGAGAATTCGGGGGAAGAGCAGGAAGTATTCTGTCCATGAGCTCTAGTCAAGAGAGACACTGTAAAAAAAACACATTGTCATAGAGATATTAGAATCAATTTATTTAAGGTTTAGCATGCATACTGTGAAGTAAGTAACCGAAACAATGCTTACCAAAGAGCAAGAAAAGCATCTTCCATGTTTTGCTTATTGTTGTAGATTTCATGTTGTTTGTGCTATAGGGAAAAGGCTGTGATCTTTACCTCTGAATCGTTCTATTTGGAAAAAATATATTTCATCATAGGTTAATGTACGCTCATCTTGTTGACCAAATTACATCACACCTGCCTTGAACAATCAGAAGGTTTTAAAAGAGTCAGTTTAGTTCTTTTTGAGTCAGACAACATGCTTCCACTATTCAAATAGAATAGACTGACTGCCAAAACAACAATTAGTCTGAGAACCTTCATAACTCTTCATTTTTTGGTTTTCAACTTCTTTTTGCTTTGATGTGTTTTGCACCCTGGATTACTGTAGGATATTTTACTCAACAGTCTATGGTTTCGTACATTTTCTAGCATTGAATATATTAGAGAAAAGAACAAAAAAAAATTCTGGTATGCCTAAAAATATATATATAACAACAACAACATATTATTATTATTATTATTAACCTTTTTTTAACCAGGCAAGTCACTTAAAGGGATAGTTCACCCAACAATTAAAATTAGTCCATGATTTACTCGCCCTCAAGTGGGTGAGTGTAAATGATTAGGTGTACATGACATTCTTCTTTCAGACGAATATAATCGGAATTATATATATAAAAAATGTCCTGGCTCTTCCAAGCTTTATAATGGCAGTGAATGGCCGTCCATAATAGGGCATCTATCCATCATAAAAGTGCTTCACACTGCTCTGTGGGGTTATTAAAGGCCTTCTGAAGAGAAGCCATGGGTTTTGTAAAAAAAACAACCCATATTTATAACTTTATAATCTAAAATAACTTGCTTCCGCCAGATGACGTTACACATAAGCAAGTCGAGCCACAAGAGTAACGTATGTTGACGAGATGTAGGAGTAACGTGAGCTTAGACGCCTCTCGTGGTTTAAATCAATAGGGCTGTGTAACAAACTGAAGCACCTCTTCTATTATATAGAAATCCTCCAACATTTCTCTTCAAAATTTCTAATTCACGACCAGTGTTTTGTTTTGCTCTTTCCTCTGAGCGTTCGTCATTACGTTGTGCGTTTGGTCAGGGGTTAGTCTTCCACCGTAAATCGATGCGTACGGCCGTCTCAGTGCACAAGACAGACATTTAGCAGAACGAATATAGAAAGAGAGAGATGACCGAGAAAATACAAACGCATGGCTTCGCTTCAGAAGGCCTTTATTAACCCCCCGGAGCCATATGGATTACTTTTATAATAGATGGATGCACTTTTTTTGGGCTTCAAATGTTCTAATTGGCCATTCACTCACATTAATGCTTAGAGGAGACAATAATTTTATATATATATATATATATATATATATATATATATATATATATATATATATATATATATATATATATATATATATATATATATAATTCCAGTTGATTTCATCTGAAAGAAGAATGTCATATTCACCTAAAGGCTTCAGTCTAGGGACAATCAAAAGAATTTGATTAGATTATCTGGTTGAATATGTACTAACGTACATATTCTTTATAAATATATATAACTTTATAAATAAAAATACACCAGTTTATTTTCCATCTAATATGTAATTACTTCCAATTTAGAAGGGAATACAGTTCCCTTGCATTAATAATGAGTCTAATAGCAGCGTGATATAACACATCTAATTGTTCTAAAACACCTTTACATTCATATTATATCACCATAGTCAAATAATGGTAAAATAGTGGTTTCAACAAGGTATTTCTTGGCTGATCTAAACGTAGATCTATTTCGATATAAAAACAAGTCTAGATTTACCTTTCTTCTGAAGATTCATTATGATCAGTAAAAGTTAAAGAGCTATCAAGGCAAATTCCACAATACCACTGCCATTCAAAAGTTTGGAGCCAGAAGTTAATACATTTTTAGACACATTCAACAGATAAGAAGTGATAGTAAATACTTTTATATTGTTACAAACGATTTCTGTTTCAAATAAATCCTTTTCTTTTTAACTTTAATCTATTATCTATCAGAAAAATCCCGAAAAAGGTCATGTGACTGAAGTAATGGCTGCTGAAAATTCAGCGTTGCCTTCACAGGAAAACAAAATACATTCTAAAATATATTACAATGGGAAACAGTTATTTAAAATTTTAATAATATTTCACAATATTACTATTTTATATTTTGGTGATCATAAGAGACTTCTTACAGACCTTTTGAATGATACTGTATGTCAAGTCAAATTTAAATTGAATTTACAAATGTAATTTTTATTTTCAGATCTTATTGTGGGTTCATCTGTTGGCATTTTCTCCATTTGTTGATCTCTTCTGCACTAACCTTTATTGACTGCGAGTTCAGCTTAAAGTTAATCTGTACTGTATTGCTGTGTTTCAGGCAGTAAAAGTATGTAAGACCGTTGTCAAACAATTCACTAGAGGGAGCACTACTTTTGGGGCTAATGAATATTCACTCTGCAAGAATACCTAGACATTAAATCATGCCTCAAAGGACTGCTCGCTCAAACAAATTAAATCATAATAATTACTTTCTCCTCTAATTGCTCGTTTGTTTAATGTAAGGATTAATTACTGCAGTACACAGTGATGACAAAGGCTTTAACTAAACTCATTTCACTTGATTGTAGAGTCTTTAGTTCTTTGTGTCTTTGAGGGAGAACGCTGTTTTAATGAGAGCTCTCCTGTTGTGGCTTAAGAGGTTTGGAAGAGATGATTGTATGCCTGTGATGTCCTAAACTATTCTTTAAGTATCTTCACATAAAAGCGGCTTAAACCCAGCTTTACATTATTAAACGTTTAATGCAGCCACTGGCCTGCAAGCCAAAAAGAGTGGCGCTTTTCTGTCTCGTGTAGCATACGCACATTCTGATGATCAAACATGTGTTGAGTACTTAAAGCTACTTATTGCAATGTAATTCTTTTTCAGCTAAATAATTGGGGTTATGTTCATTTTGCATTTTAGTAATGACTTTCAAACTGAAGGATTTATGTCTAGCAATATAAGGAAATTAAAATGTAGCTGCTCAAGCTTGAGAACTTGGGGGAAAAAAAATGTTGCATTTTTCTGATTTTAATTACTGAGCATAAATCATAGTTCTTTATTTATTTTCAGTCTGAGGCAATTAACTGCGAGAGCCTGGCAGAGGGACAAATGTGAATGCTTTTCATGTTGTGTTAGGACAACCGCTGCCTAAACCGGTTTATACACAAATTAGCAGATGATGTTTCTGAAACAATGTGTACATCAGTGTGCTTGGGTGGTTTTGTTTGACTCTCATTTCAGTGGCATCTTTTATTTAAAATGAAGATGGTAACACAAAGAAATCACTGTGAGAAAGACAGGGAGAGATTTGAGGTGTGCTCATGCGCTTTGTCAATCATAAAACATCTCTGGATTTTGGAGACCTGGGACCTCCGCCAACACACTGTCACATCTGAAACCACGGATGTACTCGCTAATATCTCAGAGAGATTGTTGATGCTAATGGGTGTCTAAGGGGCATTTACAGATTAATATTTAAAAGGTTTTTTTTTTACATACAATCTTAAAAAGGTTCTTTCTTGTAATATTGCTGAAGGATTTCATCAGCCCCCGAAAGTATTGCTTGGAGACAGACCGGATGCAACAAACACAAATGGGCTTTTTATTGTTACCTTTTTTTTTTTTTTAGAATAAAATGTATTGGAAAAGTTTAGACGCATATTGTCACATATACAAAGTGAACTATATTTTCCCCTCAAAGCTGTTTTTACAGTTTAGCACTGTAAACAATTCATTTAATATTTTCTAAGTTTTAGAAGTGAAGACCAAACATACCATTGCACGTGTAGGCCAACATCTATATTAATATCCTCCATATGACATTCTAGCCTTGAGTTATACACTGTAAAAAGTTTAACTATTATTTACTCAATTTTCTTGGTGAAACATTTTTACACTCAAAAAAATTGAGTAAATTTTAAAGCTGTGAAATCAATGAAATATACTGTGCGAATTGAGTAAATGCAAGTAAAAAAATTAAGTAAATCGAAGTAACTGCATCTGGTACATTAAGAAATAAAATTAAGTATAATTTAACATTTAAAAAACAATATTTATAAGTAATATTAACCTCTTTTATTTCCTCTAAACCTTTGTAAAATAGTAGCCTATTTCATACAACAACCAGTATACGTTAAATGGCATTGGCCTTTATTGTCATTGAGTACAGCAATACAGCACATTATACACTGTTTTTAACATGTATACAATATTGCCTATATTTAAACTCAATTAACAAACATTTTTGAAGTAAAAATGAAACATTTAAACATTCAGGTAGCCTAATTCAAGTGTAATCAACCAGTCTTTTATCCAATGTCCACCGGATCAGCGCTGGTTTTCGTCCCGGAGACGGACTCGCGCTCTGCGGGTGAACTTCGAACTTTAGACCGCTGTCCTGAATACCGTCCCACTCATAGCCGAAAGATACTGCGAGCGACTGACTGACTCCATAACCTGCCAATAAACAAACAGTGACAGTTCTGAGGACATTTTATCATCCAAATGAATTATATTCATTATCATTAGAAAAAGGAATAAAGTCGTGTGTTTATGCAAGGCGTTTCAATCACGCGAAAAGACCATAACATTACTGTAAAGACAGGCGCGACTCTGTTTAGGTGTCGAATTACGCCTCTGTATGTTGTTTTGCATTAAATAAAATGATTTAAAGCACAGTAATAATAATATATACACAAACCTGAATTTCACAGAGGAAATGCACCAAATCTGCGACGCTGAAAAGAGAGATGTTGTACTGGAGACCGGAGAGTTCAAACAGCCCGCGCTCACTCAACCAACCGTCGAGTTGTCATCACGCCAGAGGGTGGGGGAGGGGTGCATTGTTTTAATTGAGTAAACTTACTAAATTTCTTAAGAGTGTGAAATATATTAATAATATTGATTTGAATTAAGTAATATTTTTTTGTTTCTTGAAACAGATCAGTTTAATTAAACATTCTCATATTTTTTGATAGAAATTTCACAAATATATTAAGTGTATTATAAAGAAATAATTGGTTAGTCAAATACTAAATAATTTTATTGAAAAAAACTTAAATATATCTGTAAATTCTAGATAAAATTAACTGTTGAATTTTTACTAAATTATTTTGGTATGTTTAACTCAAACAATCAAGTTAACGATATTCAGAGATTTTATTAAGTTAATAAAGTTAAATATTTCTGTAATATTTACTAAGCCACAGAATTATTTTTTACAGTGTAGTTTTAATTTAACTTTACACAGCTGTAAATAGTACTATTTGAATAAACCATAACTCATAAAAGTGCCGGATTGAGCAAGATCCCTATTAGATTCTCTCTCCTCTTTTTGTCAGAAGCACTTGATTGGCCTATATAAGGAATTACTAAATACAGAGAATTAAATAAAGATACTGCTCAGATTTAATTAATTTTTTTCCTATTTCGCCACCGAATCAAAAATAAAGTAATTATGACTTTTATCTCACAATTCTGACTTCTTTGCAACACAATTTTAACTTTTTTTTTCTCTGAAGGGAATTGTGAGTTTATACCTTGCAATTTCTGTCTTTATAAGTCGCAATTGCAAGTTTATATCCTGCAATTCTTACTTTTTTTTTCTCAGAAATGGAAGGTCAGAAATCTGAGAAAAAACATCAGGATTGTGTGATTTAAACTTTTTTTTAGAGGTTTTTATTTTAAAAATATTTCCCTGATCATTAAACGTTGAGAAGATGGCCTTTACAATAATTGTATTTCCTTAGCTAGTAAGCTTATAGCTACCCTATATGTTAAATGTTGCATTATTTGACTCATTTTAAATCAGTAATATCAGTGTAAAGGCTCATTCACTCCAAGAACAGAAACTATAAAGATAACAATAACTAAATTAGTGTCCACACCAACAGGCAATATTGTTCTGTTTATCCTTAGTGTGTGTTGCAGTCTGCCACTTTAAATGTTCAACTCTTTAAAGCAGGATTAATTCTGATTGGCTGTCAATGTTTCTATCATTCATCAGCTGAAAAGTGATTCCAATAATAGTCATTTTTATTTATTTATATTATAACGATTTTTAGACATATCTTTATCATTATCGTTAAGTTATTGTCCTTGGTGTGAACGGGCCTTAAATCAGCAAACCTTCCAGTCTTTCCTCGCTGTCATCAATTTAAAATGGTTTGCGTAGCACCTCACTATCAACAAGCTATTGATCTTTCTTCATTTTAATATTTAATGTTAATCTTTTGATTTATTCATCCCTGCATGGCTTGCGTTGGTTTAATGGAAGTCTTTTATTTTTACGGAAATTGAAGCTATTACATATTTTAGTATCTACTCATACTAATTGTGGTGTTAAACTGGTATACGTGAGGGTAGATTTGGCATGTTCGATTAAAGTGACAATTTCATAAAGTTTCAGTCATTTTACTCATAGATGGGAGAATGTAAAACGGATGAGTAAGAGTTAACTCAAGGTGATCTCATAATGTAAGTGTAAGTTTTAACAATCTGAAAGATTGCTTGGCGGCAAGAAGAGCTTTGAAGTAAGACAGAAGAGAATGTGCATGTCTTTTTTATTTTCTATAAGAGAAGATACAAAACCGTGGGAGCTGACATGGCAATGTATTGAATGTTTCATGCTTATGTGTGTAGAGAAAAGTATAAAAGACGAAAGTAGACTTAAAAGGGCGTATAATGCTTTGGATAATAGCACGCCTTAAGCAGTATACGCAACGGAGAAATTTGTGTAGCTGGGAATTTGGCCAATCATTGTTATAGAGGGTCCCAGGCAGTAATCTATCCAATATGCCCCCACAGCTGGAAACCTTCTCTGATCTATGCTTGGAGAGGAGCTCAAGGGCAAATTCTGATGCAAGGCCTCCACAAGGGCCGTGGTATTTATAGACTTGGCAGAAAACAGAAGGAGTGAGGGTTCATGATGTCTCAACACAGACTAGCTTACTCAAGGGGAGGGATCGAGAAAGACAGTGAGAGTTTTCTTCTTTTTCCTCTTCTCACCTTTTTCAGTCAAAAAGTAGCTGCATCTTTTCAGACCTTGAGCGTAGTCTTTACACATTTGAAATGAAATAGTAATAGTTCTGTTCTGTGTTGAGCTTCCAGAAATCAGACAATGAACGCCTGTTTGAAATGTAACAATATATAGTACCTGTCAAAAGTTTGGAAACTTTACAATTTTTTATGTTTTTGAAAGATGTCTCTTATTGAATTAAAAATACAGTAAAAACAGTCATATTGTGAAACACTATTAAGCTACAATGTAAAATAATTGTTTTGTATTTTAATATATTTAAAAATGCCATTTATACCTGTGTTGGCAAAGCTGAATTTTCAGCATTGTCACATGATCCCAGAAATCATTCTAATATGATGATTTGGTACTCAAGAAACATTTATTATTATTGTGATATTGAAAATAGTTTTTGGAAACAATGATCAAACATTTGTGATAAGATTAAAAAAAAGAGAAATACTTTTACTTTTACTTAAATTGGTCAAAAGTGACAGTAAATACATTTATAATGTTACAAAAGATATCTATTTAATAAATGCTTTAATACATTTTATAAATAAATGTACCTCATTGAGCTTTCTGTTCATCAAAGAATCCAGAAAAAAAATGTTTCACAGTTTCCACAAAAATAGGGATGCTGAAATTTCAGCTTTGCCACCAAAGGAATTAATCACATTTTAAAATATATTCAGATATAAAACAGTTAATTTTTAATAATATTTCACAGTATGCCTTGGGGAGGAAATAGATTTCTTCAAAAACAGTCTAATTAAATTGTAATGTTTCCAAACTTTTGGCAGGTACTGTATATTCTCAATTTTTCTGCACATAGAAGCTTTTGAATGTTTTGAGTGATAAATGTTAAAAACTTTTTCATTTTTCCCAAAGGATAGCTTTGCAGCACAGTTTAGTAAGATACTGGGAACTTTGAGTTTACCAAATGGCCTACTTAATGTTCACCTAATGTGAGCTCTAATTTGTATTTGCAATAAAAGTTCTTAATATGACAACATGGCATATGATGTCATTAATTTATTATTGTTGTGATTAGCATTTAAGATGAAAAGAAGAGGTAGAGACTATTTTTGACTGTCCCAGGTAAGATTCAGTCACTTTTGGGATTAACTTATGAGTCAAATCCACCCTTGGGCATTCTAAGCATATAGCATTTTCTGCTCTATGAGTGGTGCAAAGCAGTAAAGAACCAGGAAAACGGCCATGTCACAGCTGCTTAGACTCAACGCTGCGAATGTGGATGAAAAGGGGGGGGGAAAAACCCTGCTGGCATTTCAATACCAGAACACCTTAGCCAATGCTTGGTTAAGCATCCTCCTCCAGTGCTTTTCTAATTCTAAATGTCACCAGTGTCCTTAATGCTTTTACACCCTTTCCATCAGAAATGCCATTTCTTTGGGTTGTGGCTTCATTGGCTTCTCACTTCATGTACCATAATAATTTTTAGCTTTGAGTTTCTAGATTGGTCTGTTGTAGAAAATCATTGGCACAATCAACATCATTTACCATTTTTCAAAATGTAATTTATTCATGTGATGGCAAAGCAGAATTATCAGCTTTGTTACTCCAGTCTTCAGTGTCACACAACACGATCCTTACAAATCATTCTAATATGCTGATTTGCTGCTTAAGATATATTTTTTTATCCTCGTTAAAATGGTTGTGCTGCTTAATATTTTTGTGCAAACATGATACAATTTTTTTCAGGGTTCTTTGAATAAAAAGTTCAAATAACTTTTTTGTTACAATGTAAAGTATTTTTTGTCACTTTTGATCGATTTAATGCCTACTTGCGAATGGCAGTATTATTAAATGATTATAGATGCAACACACTGCCAACTATAACATTTAAACTGTCAGAGTTATGGTCTCAGGTTTGTGTTGTTGTTTGTTTATACGATTTATAATATTTTTGTGTAGAATAGCAACACATGTTGGTAGACAGTCAGTGTCATGCTTTGTGGTAATGTTAATTTAGACTATTCTTTCAATCTCTGGATCAACTTTTTTTAATCAAAATGCCCAACTAGATCACAGATAATTTTTAAAAGTAGACTTTGTGAAATGTAAATGTGCCTTGAGTGGCTTTAATGCATGCACTCTGTAGCACATGTAATCCCTCATCCCAAACATAGCATCATCCATATAGTGCAGCCAGTGTGCGTGACATCTGCAAACCTACAGTGCCCAAAGAGCTGTGTAATGAAGCATATAGTGACCCAGTTTAATCTACCCAAAGACTATATTTTCAATCTAGTTACATAGTCATTTCCCCCACTAAAGCTTTTATGCCCCGTCACAATATTTATGTGAAGTGAATATTTTTTAAAGTAGTGCAGGCAAGTTGAACAAATATTATTATATTGAAGTCAGAGTAATTTACTGTAAAATGCAATTCTCTGATAGTTTTTCATGAAGGATGCTAGTTTTACTCGACTCATTCTCTAAATTAAGGATGTGCAAAATGACATAAATCACTAGCCTCTATCCTAAGCTGCGATTGCCATATGACTGATTCCTCTGGAATGCTGATTGCTGATGACACCACAAGAATGTGCGCAATCCCAAAAACACAGGGTGTAAATCTATCATTCAAATGTATTAACAGATCTCAACAAAGAAACATACTTAAATGTATAGCTCATCACAATTTATATTTTTATTTACTCACTCTTGTCATTTTTTAACCTTTACACATTTCTTTCTTCTGTAAAACACAAGATATTTTCAAACAGTTTTGGTGCCCATTGTATGGACAAAAAAAACTCTCAAACACTCAAAAGTTGTACAGTTTTGGAAGGATATGAGACTGAATAAATGATGACACAATTTAAATTTTTGGGTGAACTATCCCTTTAATATGCACCACACTATAGAGACCTTCATATTGCTCACAGCAGGTGATTTGAAGTCTCTCGCTGCTAATTTGATTGGATTTGTTTGTTTAGCCCTATATTTTCTGTTCCATGCATGCCCTTTGCCATTATCATTGTGGGGAATTGCTTTTGTGTTCTTATTAGAAGCACAGCAGGCCTCGGTTGAGATCCACCTCCATCGGGTGCATCTGTCAGTCTGGTGTGCTGGGGATGACTTATACAGTAAATGTGAAATCTAGACAGGTATGAGGTCAACTTTTTTTTTTTTTTTTAACCAAGGGCAAGCTTTTAACATCATCTGTACTACAATACAAGGCTGACTATGTAGTGCATTTCTGAGAAAGTGTGTGTTCAAGTATACCATGTGAAGGTTGTGGTTCATAGACCAAACTAACCATTCTGACCCCATTAGGCTACAGCAGGATAGATATGGCTTGTGGTTTGGATTTTGAAAGAAATCTTGCCTAATGGAGGAATCTAGGTTTCCTTGAATTGGTGGGGCCACACAGTTTCCCATACAGTTTTATAGCGACATTATACTGAAAGTTTAATTAAAAAATGTTAACTTCGAAAAGAGATTCTCTCCTCTGTGAAGTTTCCTTTGGATGTGATTTGAATGTGAGCACGTTCGTTGGCTTGTGGCATGCTTCACTATTTTCTTTAATTGGATTCTTCATTAGAGTGCAGAGCAGAGAGGAAATGCAAGGATGATGGGACATTTGACAGCTGTGAGATGTGCATTGTCCCTAACATCATTGTAAGCCTTAGCTCGTATAGCTGTCACAAATCTTTTTAACGCGCCACTTACCTACATTTGTGCAAAACTCCAAATATGTATATGTACAATTAACTGCAGTTTCTATCTGAAATGAACACTACTGTAGAAGCAGTAAAACAGCAACACTTTTCCCCCTCCCCTTTACACACAGATTATGACTATGGGGCAGATTATTGATTAATAAAGAAAGATTTTTGCACAATACTATATTCTGATCTGAACACTTTTACTATAGAGCATAATTTGTAAACAATTACATTTTGACATTGGCATACATTTAACTTAGGAATTATTGCAAAACAAGCAAGAAGGAATGTAATATCTTTTTGCAGAAATGTTGCCGCAGGCATGTTTTTCCAGTTAGCCTTAGTTGTCTTTTTGAGACATATCCAGTCTTAGAGGTGGCGATATACCAGTAGACACAATAAACCGGTAGAAATTTGTCAACTGGTTGAAATTTTAGACTGTCGTCTTTATCACGGTTACGTTTATGTGACGTTGCTGTCCTGCGCTGTCACAAAAGCTTATCATTTGAATGTGTTTTTAAGCGTGCACTTTAAAAACAAGTGATTTTAAAACCGTTCAAGCACAGTAAGCAGCAAAAGAGAACTTTTTGTATATCTGCACACTGTGTGAGAGACGGCTTCTGAGCACACGCACCTGAAAAGCTTGCAGATAAAGAAATGTTCATACAGTGCGAGATTACTGAGTCCTTTTTGGCGCTATATTTGGCTTGAACGTCAAATATACACACTTATGTGTCAAAATGCCCGTCTTTGCGAGTTTACAAGTAAACGCAGTCGTTTATGTCTTAAGTGAGCGTAAAAGTTTGGTCGTAAAGTGACAGCAGCCTAATACCTGCTGCCATCTGTGCCATTAATGTTAATCAAACAATCTCTCTGCTCTTGACTTAATCACATTTGTAAATTTGATTTACTTTTTTTTTTTTTTTTTTTACAATTTATGTAGTAATTCCATTTTTAGTGCTTGATGTTTTTCAGGTAGTTCTATTTCTTTTGTGTCTTTGTTCTAGTGTAGTTTTTCTACACTATTTATAGTGCTTGAAGATTTTCAGATAGGCCTTTGTTTGTCTATTGTAGTTTTTTTGTCCTATTACTTGTAATTCATTTGTGTTTTTGTTCTTATTTAAGCACTGACTGGTATTTAGCCCTCTAACTCTATTTACTTTACCATTTTTACCCATGTTAAATGACGGTATCCATCAGGAACATATGGACAGGATGAGCACAGATGGCATTTCAATGCCTAACTTCTCTCTGCCTGCAGGCCCAGGTAAGCCTCACACTCCATCTCAGCTCCATATGTGAATGGCTCTTTGGGGATTCCTCCTGTTTTAAGACACGCTGGGTTGTTCTTATCACTGAAAGCCTCGTTTTTTTGCCATACTCAGCCTTTAATATGAAATATAATTTCCAATATTCCTTATTATGCATTGCATACAGCATATAATTCCCCAGTATTGATTTACAGAGCACAGCTCTTATCTTTGTGTATGCATGTGAGTCGCTTATGTGCACATCATGTTCAGGGTCAGAGAGATAAGAAGGAAAACAGACAGGAGACAACATACTGTGTGGGAACAGAGTATACTTGGTTTTAGACCCAGCAGGGGTCTGTGAATGTAACACTCTAATGATAATCTGAGATAAAAAACACTTTTCTCACAGAGTGCCTCTTAGTAGGGGTAATTTATTGTACTTTTCTTTGATATTGGAAATTGTATATCATTAGGGAGAGGTAATTAACTCTTGTAGGTGTGATTATTATGCTTTTTAAACTGATATAATTTGTGCTCTGTTGGTTATTGAGGATGTAAGTACAGTGAAAATACCAGAGGGGGATAGGCTTACATGCAGAGATCTGATTTCGACCGCAAAAATGGTTTGCTTGATATTTTTAGCCGTTCAAATGGAAGTGAAATATAAGCTGGTGGCAGTGTGGTTAATAAAGGGATAGTTCGTCTAAAAGATGAAGACTGTCATCATTTACAGTACTCACTCTCATTTTGTTCCAAACCTGTATGACTTTCTTTGTCCTGTGGGAACACTAAAGTCTTCTTCTTACAGAGGTCTGTTACACATGCATTTAGGAAAGACAGTTGCGATACTGATTAGAAATTGTGGCTGCCTTTTCTCCAAGTCTTTATGAGAACAAATGAATTAAGACACTGTGCAGTTTTTGTGTCTGTAAATACTAGGGTCAGTGGTTCAAAGCTTTTGTAGGGTGCCAATTGAGATGATACACTGGGGCTCTAATTAAAACTAAAGGTTCCTTTTTTACATTATGCATAGCAATTCTGCCCTTGAGCATCAAAAACTTGTGCAAATTGCTCCAGGGTTGCTACAATACCGCATTTTGTTCTCTCTATAATGTATAGAGAGTAATAGAGCTGATGTAAGCAGCACACATCTATTTCAGTATTCACATTTTCTATTCAATAAGTCTGAATTGTTTAGTTGTTTTTTTTTAGCTACAGAGTTGAGGTTCTGTGTCCATGTAAATGTATTACCAATTGGATGTAATTTTTGCCCCTCCTCATGCAAGTTCGTTTTCATGATTATCAAGTTTGCAATCAATCTCAAAAGCTCACTTGCAATTACCATTTTAGGTTACACTCTATTATTATAAGGTGTCCGTGTTACAGTGTAATTATACTGAGTAATAATTAACTACATGTACTTACTATAGGGTTAGTATTAGGCTGTGTTTTAGGATTTGTTGCATGTAATTATTGACAATTTATAGTAATTGCTATAACTACATTTGACACTTGTAACAACACTAAAATAAAATGTTACTAGATAAAAATCTATGTCTGTTATTAAAGAATCTACTCATTCTTTTCAAGTATAAAGAAATATTTCTATTACGCAACAATGTGAGTGTAAAAGAAAAACATAAGTCTGCTGTTGTAGTTAAGCTGATGTTTGGTTAATGTGCTGCTTATGTGCTTGGTGTGAAACTGACCTAACAACACCTATACTACTATGCAGGACCATGTTGTCCTGAAACAAAATGGCAAAATGCATTTTTAATACAGCTTTTACATTGAATGTTTTACTGAGCGCTGTATGCCTATTCCTGTTCAGCCAGCATTCTCTAACAAAAGAAATGCTCTAGACTAGAGTCTGAACTCGTGTCTTTTGATAATGGGACTGGTATTCATCAAACTGCCACTTCAGAACTCTTCAATACCAGTCACCTTCACTCCCAGCACTCCATTCCTCTTTTAGCTATTTAAATGAAACTGTAATTACTGAAATCCTGTAGGCTTGATGTACGACTAACACTTTACCGTACAACAGCATTTTGAATCCAACTCAGGTTTGATGAATTGTCTTAAGGTATATATATATATATTTGGATCATCTCAACAGCTAGTGCTGGATAGATTACTTACAAATTGCAATCTGTTACTGATTCCAAATTACATGATAAATATTGTAGTTAGTAATGTAATGTAGTAATGTACACAGTTGATGTAATATAATCAGACTACTTTTGATCTAACTCATTTATCACATTGAAATAAATAGGATAATAGTGCACCATATTGATATAAAAATACAAAGAGAGAAAATCTATTCTATTCTATGTTTTCAACAACATGAAGTGCATTAAACATTACATTACATCAGCGTTTCCGAAACTGGGGTTCATAAAGGTACTGCAGGGGTTTTGTAAATTGAATGAAAAGCAAATAATTAATTAAATCATACACATTTAAAATTAAAATGAATAAATTTAAAATAAAAAAAATACAATAAAAAATAGTTTGAAAGCCTTCCAAAGAAAATTGCAACACAATTAATTAGTGATAATTCAAATAAAAATAAATTAGTTTGTCAGGAGTTTGAAATGTAATGTTGAGAGAACACTCTTTAAAAGTCAAATGCTTTGTGGCATCTCAATTTACAATGTAATTTTAGCCACCTGACTACCTGACTGTCTGTGTGTGGATTTTCACCAAACTAGAAGACTTTCTGAGTGTAGGCTATAAGCAACACGCTTTTTAGAAAGGAAATTTTAAACCATGAAAAAGAAGAATTATAGGGAGAATCAAATTATGAATGATTTAAAGCCATTGTGTGAATAATATGCGCTGTCACTGTCAACAGCCACTTCGGTTTCAGTTTTGAAAAGGAGAAGTCTTATTTCTTAGAAATGATCAATTTAATTATTCATAGCATTTTCAACAAGAACTTTGAAAAAAGGTTTAATGACATGAAAATGTCAAGAAATGTAGGCTTCAAGTAAAAAGTATTTAAATCTTTTCTTTGCACTTAAAAATGAAAAATCTGTCATTTACTAACCATCAAGTTGTTCCAAATCTGTATGAGTTTCTTTCTTCTGCTGAATACTAAATCAATTATTTTGAAGAATGTTTGAAACCAAATAGTTGTGGGGCACCATTGACTTCCATAGTATTTTATTCCCATACTATTTACTAAGTAAATGGAACTGTTTGGCTACCCATATTCTTCAAAATATATTCCTTTGTGTTCTGCAGAACAAAGAAATGTATAAAGGTTTGGATCAACTTGAGGATGGGTAAAAATAGCTAAATTTAGATATTTGGGTGAACTATCCCTTTAAATCAGTTACCCCCATATTGATTATTATATGATTATCTATCAAGAATATTATTTTATACAAAACATTTGTTTTATATTATGGATATTAAGAAAGTATCTCTAGTTGCTCAATCTGACATGAGAAAATGTGATTTTTCATGCAAAGGTCAAATATGTATTTATTATATATCTATTACTGATGTGGATACAAAATATGAGGGTCTAAAAGAGTCCTCTGTTTTATTATATTTCATTTTTTAGTTTTTTTAGTAATAAATTGTATCTTGGTTATGCCATATTGACTTTTTTAATGAATTAAAGATGTTTGTATTAAATGTATGAATGTATTTTTGAATACATTAAATCTTACATTATAGAACATCACTGCTTGGATGACTTCTTAAAATCATGTGAAAGTGGTGTTGCAAATTGATCCTTGTTTGCAGTGAGTGGCTTTGATCCTTTGCACAATTCACATGTATATCTGTGTAGAGCATCAACATGCTAATGAAAATCTCAATAATCAATCGGTGTTATGAATACACAGCTCTGCATAGTAACTTACCATGTCAAAAAAAAGTTGTGATACCTGAAAAAAAAAAACCTAGAAACTTTGTTTACCTTCTTGAATCTCCTATCTATCTTTCTTTTTGTGATTTTTGAAGCTTCAAATGACTGAAATCAATAAATCAACGGCTGAAAACCATTACATAGAATTATAGGCAAGCCACCATATGGGAATAAGCTGACACAATCATGAAAGCAGCCTTCATTATAGCATATTGACTAAACTGCCAAGGAGTTAAGCTGGCGAAAAACTCACTAGACAAACACGTAGAATAAACACTGCACTGAAAGTGGAAAGGCAATAGAGAAAGTTGTGACTTAAAGTGAAATATATCCTCAGCTAATAGGGTTGAAGCAACAACAGGATGTTATTAAAAACTGGACACTGGAAGAGTCATTGAAAGAAAGGTCGATCTGATGTGATTTCACTGTTCTTTTCAAAAGTACTGCAAGGTTTTTCTTAGGTAGTTTTTCAAGAGTTGAATTTTGTAACCTCAAGGTTTGCGGGTGTAATAAAATAACTGACACATGCTGTATTTCTCACACAGTCCTCTGGGTGCCAGTGTGGTTTTGTCCATGTGGCTCTGGCATCCTTGATCCTGGCATTACCGCCTTCCCTAAATAACACATCTTTTCCTGTTTCTCCGCCACATCACAAATCTGTGAGAAATTAATCATTGAAATGCACTGTAAAACCTATGATTGGGCAAAATTGCTCATCAACCCAATGTTATTGTGGTCCTATCATATTGTTTCCTCCAGTAGCCTACAACACTCTCTGAAGTGACGATCCAAGAGTCCTCTCTTGAGTCCAGAATCTCTTCCACTTTCCTCAGCAATAATACAATGCTTTATCTGTAGTCCAAATGAGCCTTTTTGGACAAAGCCAGGGCCAGGAACTGCCAGAGACACACACTTTCTCTTTTACTCACAGTGATGTTTTTTCCCCACTTCCTCTCTCCATCCATTTCTCCCTCTCTCACACACACTCATTCACCCACACACATGTAAAGCAGGTCATTAGTATGCTTGTTGGTCACCTCTCTTTATCAGAAGTGTAACCAAGCTTTATTGAAAAACAAGCCAATCAGCAAGGATGTTGTCATTTGGAATTAGGTATTTTTGGACATGACTTTCAGCTCACATTCTCATTTTCTTGTGTAATATATATATCTCGCAGACACATACTTGAACAGGTCCCTCTTTATGTGAATGGTAGAAAGGAGAAGCTGAATATAAGTAGCATGCATCTGCAGTAATCATTACATATAAGGCTTACGCAACACAATATATCATATCTGACAGCGAGTCATAAACATTGCTGCCTGATTAATGGTCACTGCTACTGTTGCTCATACTTGTAGTTAATACTTGTAGCTAATCTGAAATCTTAAAAAGTATTAAACTTCGGTCCTTAATGCTTCTTACACCATTTGCGTTAGTCAGAATGCTGTCTTAAAGCCAGTAAGCAACAACCTAGAGCACCTTATAAGTAACTCACTAAAAGTGTGGTCACGTTTTACGGTCGAAATAGTTTCGCTGTCGGATTAGTTTTCAATAGGTATCCACTAGTGTTGCCACAATACTGGAATTTGCAACTTCGATATGATACCTCGAAAAATATCAATTTTCGATACCATATGGAAAACTGCCATATACCGCCATACAGATAATTTGATCTCATCATTTTTTGATAATTTGGGTAATTTTGTTGTAATAGCTTACACATAGCACTTTATTTCAATCGATGAACTACACTCTTAAGAAAAATGGTTCTAATTAGGGTTCTTTGGCTTGTAACAATAGCAGAACCCTTTTGGTGCTAAATAGAACCCTTTTCATAAGGTTCCATAAAGAACCATCCTTTTAAAGCAACACTATGTAACATTGTTTACCTTAAAATAATGTTTCCAAAATCATTGGTTCATCAAGTCGTAACAGGGTGAAAGGCACTTCTGCCATAGCCTGACGGGGTCTGTATCGCTTTTACTGGCACTAAGTAACCACAAAAAGAACTACAACAATTCGACTGCTTTACGTCAAGCGCTAAAATAGTTATTATTTAGTTTTTCTTCATTTCTGATGTCGCAATACATCTTTCTTTCATGAAATCATGTAACATACTCTACCTTGTCTGTGGACATCGTTCATTCTAAGCCGGTGCTGGATAAACAGCGAGCGTGCTGTGCGACGGTAGGCTAAATTATTTACGACAGTGGCAATGGACAATTTCGTTTCCAACCAGTAGGGTGACCGAAGAGGAAAAGTTACTTGGTGTTACTTTAAAGTGCTATATCTTAATGGTCTTATAACCTTTTCAATGATATTTATTTTCATTAATATTAGTATCCTTATATTATTCATATTATTTATTATTGTTTTTTTAGCCCTCTATCTGCCTGGTCTGATATCTTGTTGCCTCTATTTGGGTTTTACATAAAAAACAACAACAACATGTTGTGTCAATTAGGTACATTTATTTTTTATTGACATGGCAGATTGTAGCAAAAAATTAGTGTTCTTACAACAGAGGTTAGCTGATTACATTAATAAATAGCAATTGACATTGAACACGATATAGATGTAATGAAGACCACGTTCCAGTGACATATCTTCACAATCCCCTATGATTTCTTTACGTCCTTCATTGTGTATTCTGAGCAGTTTCTCTCTGCAGATGATGAGGTTATCATACTTGAGTGACAGCATCTGAAATACACAATTGAGTTTAGAGTTTGTGTCTATTCCATTCGATTATGTAAAAATTATGTTAAAAATTAAGGCCAAAATTAGCAAAAATGGACAGCATGTTCAAAATGATCAAAAATAATCAAACAATATGGATCATAAATTCCATATCTCTGTTGTATCCTGAGTATTCTTAACTGAACAGAGCTGCTCACATGTTCTGTTAAACTAAAAAGAGAAAAAGACATGATTGTTAGGAAATGATTGTTACAATTTTTAAAGAAAGAATTTTAAGTAAGAAATAATTTACCTGTTGAGAGTATGTT
This sequence comes from Chrosomus eos, assembly GCA_036326025.1. Taxonomy (NCBI): domain Eukaryota; kingdom Metazoa; phylum Chordata; class Actinopteri; order Cypriniformes; family Leuciscidae; genus Chrosomus; species Chrosomus eos. The sequence goes on from CM070833.1 coordinate 13,739,152, forward strand.
GACAGTCTATGTGAGCTTCAGAAAATCAGTAACGAGGAGGCTTTGAAAGTTATAGATTTGAAAAACAAAAAAGCCAAATGGCAGCCAAACTAGTAAGTCACCGCTTCCCCTTGGTGTCTAGTGACCAGCTGATTGTACATTATGCCTTACTTAAAGGTCCAATATGTAAGAATTTTGTAATAAAATATTCAAAAATCACTTGCACAGTGTGATATATTTCCTGCAGTTGTGTACTTACAATATCCCAAAAGTCTCCAAAGATTTTTTATTTCAGAGAAATTCCAATTTTAAATAAGTGGCCGTCCCAGAAACAAATGTCGCCTGTCAATGACGCAATATCCGCGCTATCCTCGGTTTCCGCTCAAATATCCATTACGTAACCATGGAGACAGATGTGGACAAATGCGTAGTGCGTAACATTTAGCGGCACGCAGTTCTTGTTTCGTTCAAACATTATAGACCATGGCAAGCAGACTTTGGGACAAACATTTTTGAGATGCCGAGAGCTCCACGTCCGCGACTAACTTGGCCTTGACAGAGCTTCACGAGTCATGACTTGACAGCTTTATTAGACAGGTGAGCAAATGTACATAAAATGAATCAATTATATATAACGTTAGCTCAACATGATGAAATGTTATATGATGTCATATGGTCAGTATGTTATTCTAATGTTGATCTAGCTTAACGTTAACGTTACTGCTAGTGTCATGTAGCAAACGAACTAGCACGCAGAATAACATTATAACTTTCAACACACATTTAAATGCCGTTTAGTATGATAGTGTAACGTTAGACCAAGTGAAGCAGCGCTACATTACCTCACAAGTTTAATTCGTCTAATAAAACTGACCTGACCTGTGTTAGTAATCCAGCACTTGCGGGTAGTTCGGTAGAATGAAATTTCTTAGTCCTTATTCCTTTATATCCGCGGGACTCGCGTATGATATCATTTATATCCGCGGGACTCGCGTGTGATGTCATTTATATCCGCGGGACTCGTGTGTGATATCATTTATATCCGCGGGACTCGCGTGTGATATGCCAACGCATTCTCATCCTTTGGCGTCATATAGGTGACGCCATATGACATTTCGTCGAAATCTTACGCACATGGCACCCTTTAGCGTCAATATAACACGCACTGTTATGGGTAGGTTTAGGTCTGGGGTAGCGTTAGGTTATGACGCCTTGGGATCTGCGTCTCATATTGACGCTAAAGGATGCCATGTGCGTAAGATTTCGACGAAATGTCAAAAGCGTCACATGTATGACGCCTTGGGATGAGAACGGGCTGGATATGCTTTATATCCGCGGGACTCGCGTGTGATATCTGTCTCTTTAGCAATCGCGACCTGCTTCATACCACTATAATGTTAAAAAACGTGAATGTTTGCACTCATCCATAAACATTATTAGGTCCATCAGCTTGACAGCAAGTCCCATCATTCAGCTCGTCACTGCGTCATAAACATACGCCTTTGTTATTGTTGGAAACTGCGCCCTCTAGTGGCGAAAAATCGTACATATTGTATCTTTAACCTAACTGCAGATTTATATGTCTATATCTGTTTATAGCTGTCAAGTATTAATACATAATTCACCCTGGTTGTGCTATTCACAAGTAGTGAAGGGTTAGGAAGGTTGACTAGTCAAATGCCAATCATAAAATTTATTTAAATGGGATGCATTTATTGATGCAGCTTCTTCAGAAGGGTTTTAGCAGGCTGAGGGTGTGTTTTGCTTTAACATGCTGGTACACTGTCAGAGAAGTTTTATCTCTAAATGCATCCCTTTTAAAGCGCCGCCACTACAGCCATCAAAACACCGCTTGTGTAACAAATTCACCGCACTCGGTAATAAATTTCAAGACAGTTACTGTCAGTCTTCAGATCGCCTGCTGTGAGCAATGTTCCCGTTTTAATGCATAATGCATTGGTCTCCATTTTTGTGAGAACTGTGATAGTTTTATGCAATGAAAGGTTATAGGCGTTTATCCAGTTTATTTGTTGAATACCTGCCAGAAGGACCATGCAGTCTGCTTATATCTTTAAATGTTAGTTGGTGCACACATTAAGACTAATTTGGGGGTCTTACATTGTCACGCATTCTGAGCATTGTTTATTGCATAAGTATGAAGCCCCTAAGGTGACATGGTGGTAGAATAAATATGAGATGGGATCTAATATACGTCAATGCTTTTGCGTTCTCTCTGGAAAAAAATTGCATTCCCTGAGAATCTTTGCATTCGCTCGCGAAAACTTTTGTGTCCGTTCGCAAAACTTTTGTGTTCTTTGCGATTGAATGCAAGGTTTCATGGGGGAACACAAACATTTTGCGAGCGAACGCAAAGTTTCTTGGGGAATGCAAAACATTTGCAAAAGAACGCAAAATAATTTTTTCTCCATCTTCAAAATTCTCTATTTTACATAATTTGTATCTATATAACATACAATTTTAGTTTAATGCATGTTATACATAAACATTTTTAAAAAAAATTGTTGTATATCATGTTTTTATGTGGTCATTTTCACTATTCCATTTCATGTCATGGTCAATTCTGCCCGGGGTCCTGCGGCGATGGGGCCACTAAGGTCCTCATTATTATTATTATTATTATTATAGTCTATTTGTTAGGGCTAGATATTGGTCCCATGGTTTATCCAGACATATTTTAGAATCAGTACTATGTTTCATAATGTTTTTTAGAATGATTGTTCACTTTCTTTAGTACATTTTTAGCATTTGTGTAATTGTTCTTTTCATCCAGACTCTGTAGAAGGTGAGAGACGCCCCTACACTCATTATTATCAATACAACTAATGATGATAGATCTGTCACAATCCACACCAGGGAAGAACATCATCTGTGTGTTTGTGGCTCCTCGTTGTCATTTTAGCTTCAAATGGAAGCCATGCTTTTTGTGATGGTGGGCGGTATAGTGTGTGTTTTCCTCACACACACACATAGAACTGACTGCATATGGTTACACACGATGGCTTCCCAGAATGACAGAACCCATTCTACCATCTATTCCCTTTCATTAGGTACCATAACGAGATACACCCTTTGAGATGCGTTACTACCTCACACCATCTCTCCTGTTTTCCTCTCCTCTTACCCGTCTCTCCTCATTCACGTCACGTATTCAATTACTCCAGACTTTATTACATACTTATATGTGGTTTTAAAGGGCAAACAGATACTTATTACAAAAAGGAAATCTATTTTTTTAACTCATCTCACGGGTGGCATCCTGGGGTTTGCTTTGTTTATTTATTTGATTGACTCTGTCTCTGCTCTGGCTGTCAGTGCTTTGCAATGACCCAACAGGACCAGTCTAAGCACACCCAATAGGGGCTTGACTTTATCATGCCTGATCCTCAATGATTCACTCTGGGAAATACTCATTATGAGGATGTATTCAAAGAGACAGCAGTAGAGACTCATTAAAAGACCTTAAAAGTGACCTGCCAGATTACATAACAACATGAGAGGCAGTATGGAGCACATTAACAGTATGTAAGATTGAATTAATCATTTTATTTTGTTATTTTTTTACGTTAATGTTACATATATGGTAGCACATTCTTTTACATTCCTGTTCATCATGTACATAATATGTACTTATAAGGTACCAATCCTGAACCTACACTTAAACCAACCTTAACCCATGTAGTTACCTTATATTACCCAGTACTTTCGAAGTACATTGTACACACAAGTGTTACTTTACTGTATGTACACATAAGTGTACATACTGTAAAATAAAGTGCAACCACATACATTTCCTCCCTCTGAAACTTCTTTGGTTATCATCGAAAAACAAATTAAAAGTTAATAGTTTCATAATGAAAATCACTTATTTACTCACCTGGTGTTGTTTTAATGGCGTAATGGTATGCCCTTCTTACTTTTATTTATTAAAAGAAGAATTAAAAGAAAAAATGCCCCGCTCACTCGTACATATAATGGCATGAATAGCGACCAGCTTTAAAAAAAGAAGCAAAAATATCCAGCCATTCTCACCCCAAGGCGTCATCTAACTGACTGCCTTGGGAATCAGTTTGACCATGCTTCAATATTCGACGCTAAAGGTACCCTTTAGCGTCAGTTAGTTGACGCGATCCCAGGTGTCATCTAACTGACGCGTTACCGTTAGCGTCATAGATGACGCCCTTCTACCCAGACCAAACCTACCCGCGTCATCTAACTAGACGCGTTACCCTTACGTCAGTAGATGACGCCCTGGGATCGCGTCAACTAACTGACGCTAAAGGGTACCTTAGCGTCGAATATTGAAGCATGTCAAAATTGTCAGTTAGATGACGCCTTGGGTGAAAAATGCGTTGAAATATCACAGAATGATCCCATGCGACAGCATGTGTCATATATCCCAAGTCTTATGGGCTATACGATAGGGTTTGGCAAAAAAAAATAAAAGTAATGTATTATTTAACGAAATTCTTGACTTTGACCATTGCTCTTCTCTGTATGGCTGCATGACGTGTGTGTTCGTGAGACTTGTGCAGTTCACTCCGTCTCGCCCAGAAAAAGCACACAAGTTGTGAGAAATCAAGGTTAAATATAATTATATGAAATATAATGCCTATAGAAATACAAAAAAAATGTCCATGTCCAACTATACACTGGACCTCAGAGAAGATGTACATGGTTGTATTTCATGTCGCATTTTTGCTAATCTTGATATCTCGCAACGTGCATTGACACATTTTTAAACATAGTCAATGACAATTTCAGAAAGTCCATTTGTGCTTTTCTGAAACCCTGCTTCAATTCATCCCGTCCCTGCACTTCCCACAGCCTCCAAACACAGCACACACTTTTAAATCTGTCATACGCTCTGCCAGAGCTTCCTCCAGTGTGCAAGCACCCGTGCTGTTGTCATTTTAGCATGTTCATATGTTCACATGCAGCTGGTGTCTATTAAGGTGCCACAGTCACTATCATTAAAGGTATTGCATTTCTGGCGAATTCATCAGAACGAGATGGGAATGAATTGTGACTAAGTGCTGCATGACTTTCCTCCTCTTCATTAATTGAAGAGGCAGAGCTGTTGTGCGTTGGTGGTACGTGCGAGAGAGAGTTGGCCACACAGGGCTCGCTGTCATGCACTCTAACGTGTGCTCATAGTGCAAAAGTCTGGCTGAGTCACACCGTCTCTGAAATGCACTTCATCTGCCTCATTATAGATTATCTTAATGCTCATGATCGCTCTCTCACATTATAACTCTTTTCCTTAGATGTGACTTCCTGAGGCTCTGCAGCTGGAATAATACCTGCCAGTTGTATAGGTGTTACCGGTGCTACAATGAGTCTTTCAGCCCGTTCTCAAATCATTTAGTTCATCTATTGATTTCCCAAAAACGGTCTGTGCTGTACTGCTCTTCCTTTTGGAATTATAAACCCTTTTGTTCCATAGAATGGGATTTTTACACTGATGGCTTTGGTGGACTATATAAAATGTTCTCTTTTTGTTCTGTAAAGACGGTCAAGCTGTTTTCATTGCAAGCATCCACTACAGCTAATACATATAAGCTAAAAAAATGTAATACATCTGCACAGTAATAGATGTCAAAAGCACTAATGCGTACTGGGTTGTCGCTTGGTTGCACTGTTTTTGCACAAGGAGATTGCATCTGCATCTTAATTAGGACTGTTATAGCTGTGTTCCTTAGTTATTGGCTTTACCGTGGCAAAATCTCCAGTGTATCATGAAGGCCGTTGGTGGATTGCAGATTTTAAATCATCATCAAGACTAGAATTATAGCATCCTGCAGCTTTTCTGAAGCTCAGTCCCAGAGAGGGACGTCATTACTGCACACTCTCCCTCTTCTCTTCTTCCTTTCGTCTCCTCCTCTCCTCTGCACCTCTTTTGTTTTCTTCACATTGCTCATTCTATATCACAATGCCCACACATCTGTTCTTCACAAGCGCAGTGTTCTCCTTATCAGGCTGTTGCGCTTTCAGTTGAGAAATTAGTTCTAACTGTTTTGTTCTTTCACCCTCTGTTTAAAATTTTTTCAGTCTGTTTTCTTTTTTGTATTTTTTCTCCTAATTCTGCATTGCATCTGCAAACCTCAAAAAGAATATGCTTATTACTTCAGATTTTGAGTCTTAATATTGCCTAATACTGGTCCAACATCCTGCAGAGTCTAGCTTTAATCTGCTGTAACACAGCTGTCTATTATTAGCTGGTTCACCTGTGATTCATTCATATAATTGGTGCTGAGACCTGGTGGGCAAAACATCCATAGAACTGCATTATAGGCCTGTCAATTTTCCATCTCAAAATAGGAAGAATTTTCAGTATTTCAATCATTAAAACAGTGGGACATTCTAAAACGCTTAACATGAAAAACACTTAAAGTGCCTTAATGTACTAAACCGGTGGTATTAAAAGATGAAATTCGGTATGCACCTTATTGATGATGCATACTACAAACAGGCGAGCAGATAAGCCTATAATATGAATGCAAAGCATTTTCATTAAAATAATTTTTCTATGGAAAAATATATATTATATGTTTATAATCCGAGCTCATCTGCTTACCAGTACGTAGTACATCATCATCATCATCATCATCATCATCATCATCATCATGGATTGATAGAGATAGACCTAATGTTGCTATAGTAATAAACAGAACTTTAACACTGGTCCATACTTTTGTAGTCTCGTGCATAACGCAGCGTTCTAAAAACGTAGTGTTAAAGTTAAAATACAATCAACTTAAAAAAAAACTTGTCTCTTGCATTTATTTTTGCTTCGTTGTCTAGCATCTCACGTTTTTAACCGCAAAAATGCATTCTGTGTGAATGGCCGCTGGCTGGTTGAAAGATAAACAGTGCATTCATATTTCAGTGTTGTTAAGCAGAGAGTTTGCCTCATACTTTCTACAGCCCTTCATCAAACTTCTCAACACACAGTCTGCCTCAGTTTGTTTTTAAAAAACTCACAAATTGTAAAAAAAAAAAAAAAAAAAACAGATTAACACTATCTCTCTGTGCCTAAATTCTGATTTGGTGGACAAGGCAGACATTTGGGTGGGCTCAGCACACCCCTGCCCATGGCTAGATCCAGCCCCTTCATAAAAGATTCTGATTTGCAAAATAATTCATGTCCTAGAATATTCCAACGGAGAATTTCCTTAATATCATGCAGAAACACTTACAATAGGCTTCAGCAGTAAACTGTATAGTTAAGAACTTTAATTGTCATATAATACTTCTGTTTTGTAATTCAGTAATAAAAAAAACAGTTAATTAGATTCACCTGAACGTCTATAAGTAACTTTGTAAATACATGTCAACTATCTCTCATTAGAGTATTAGAACTGTCTGCTTAATATCTGCTGCTAACACTATTTTGATGCTTCCCCAGCGGACATTTGACTGATAAGTAACTTTTCAACAACATGTATTCTACAAACCCGACCCCTTACACCCAACTCTAATCTAACAGTCTACCAATACTCTAATCTAATAAGAGTTAGTTGACATGTAATTGCTGTTACTTATAGTTAGTAGAGTGTCTAAAGTGGAGCATAGAAATAAAGTGTAACCCAAAAAGGTTTTGAACATACTCATAACCTAAATCATTAAAACAAAAGGATGATAATTTACCACACAACTGATTAGACCACAGTATTGTGGATTCTGACCACCAACTATTTACAACCCCCTCCCAAAGCAGACTGAAGCAGCTAAAATGAGCAAAGGCCCAGTGTGAGGACTGGCTGGTCTAAGGGGTTGGACAGAGGCGCAGTGAATGAAAATGGCAGGCATGACAACTCCATGATTGAGTCTGGTTTGTGACAACAGATCTTTACTGTCAGCAACACACTGGACGGCATGGAGAGCACAGTGTGTGTGGAAAACTGACAGTGTTGAAGTAGTGATTATGTAAAAAGCAGTACAGTTTAATCTTACTAATGGCACACAGGAGGACCGCTGCTCTGACAAGCTGCAGGGATGGCGATAAACATGACAAAGCGAATAGGAAGTGAACATATCACAAACTCACTCGAACAGACACCCACATTGAGAAAGACAGTCTGGAGCGTTCTGACCCCTGCGTTCACGCTCTCCCTTCGCAATTTGAAAGTTTATGTCTCTGTTGCTTTGTGCATCCTCCTCCTGCATTTCTCTCTTTCTGCAGGAGCGGGTTATTTTTGGTAGTGTGCACAGATAGTTGAGGGATTTTTGCAGAGCTGGGATGTGCCTGGCAGACGTGAGAGGCGAGAAATGTGGGAGAGGAGATGGAGGTGTGAAGAGAACGATTGCTCATTCATTCGTCATTACTTTGCAATTCGGTAGTCGTGGTGGGCGCCGGCACTGCCAGGCCAGAGTGGGACGTACTGTATCACTACAGGCCAGCAATGACACAATGGCCACACTGCAGCTAAAAATTATTGTCACTTATACAATTGTTTAATCCTGTTTTGTATGTACAAAGTTTTATTATTTAAGGGAGGGACAACTGCATCTGACAAGCGATTTTCACTCGAAGTCCAGGTTATGTACTAGCTGCACGATTCTTAAATTGACAATTACTATTTTTAGTTTGTTTGTTTGTTTGTTTAAAATAGAGATAATTTTCACAAAATTCGGAATAGACAACTAAACAAAATAACACAAAAGTGTTTCAGCTCAGCAATATTTCTTGGATGCTGATCTGAATCGCTCAGCTGAGGTCATTCCAAAGCATCTCAATCCATTTTTTCTCTTAAAATCGAAGGGTTCACATCCTTTTTCCTGTAACTGTTCAAAAGCACATAAGAGTAAAATGAAAAAAGGTAGAAGCATTTGTTTCAGCAATGACAGTTGTAAGTTTGCTAGGGCCATTGCAGGACATTCAATTTGTTATTGCTACTCCAATTTTAATTTGGCTTTCTGTGTGGGAATTTTATCTTCCTGAAAAATTAACTTTCTCCAAGGCTTGAGGTTTCAGAATGAAGTATGTAATCTCGCAGTATTTCCTCTATTCCTCTTTCTACATTAACAGAATGCCCAGATCATGATAATGAAAAGCAACCTCACAGCATGAAGATACGTCCAGTGTACTTCACTGTAGGCATGGTCTTTTATTAGATGCGGGCAGTGTTAGATTGCTTTTATATATCATAATTTTTTTAACTCTTACAATCTTTCCCCAAGCTGAAAACTAAAAACAATGAAAAGTCATCTCACTTACAGAAACTGCAACGCATTCTCACCCCAAGGCGTCATCTAACTGACAATTTTGACCATGCTTCAATATTCGACGCTAAAGGTACCCTTTAGCGTCAGTTAGTTGACGCGATCCCAGGGGGTCATCTAACTGACGCTAAGGGTAACGCGTCAGTTAGATGACGCGGGTAGGTTTAGGTCTGGGTAGAAGGGCGTCATCTAACTGACGCTAAGGGTAACGCGTCAGTTAGATGACGCCCTGGGATCGCGTCAACTAACTGACGCTAAAGGTACCTTTAGCGTCGAATATTGAAGCATGGTCAAACTGATTCCCAAGGCGTCAGTTAGATGACGCCTTGGGGTGAGAATGGGCTGGAAACTAAGGCCACATCCACACGAAGCCAGAGCTTTCCCTATCCGATCTTTAGTTTTTCCTCGTTCTAAATGTTTTCTCGTAAGCACGGAGTTGTCTCAAGAAATATATGCCTACACACGAAACCGACGGAAAACGATGTGGTATACATGCCAGACCAGTATGTGGCGCTGTAATTCTGCCACAGATAGCAAGGAGAAGAAGATTTGGAGCATGCGCATAAACTTGCGCGCTCTATACGAACCCAACAAGACAGCAAGGTGAAGATGAAGATTGCTCACCGTAGTAGCATAGGAGCAGAAGATTTTGCATTAGTAAAGCTAATAGGCTCAGTAGCTTCTGCAGCACGATCACAATCATATAGTCCGCCATTGTTGTTGTTGTAGCGGTGTGTGACTTATGCTGACACGTGGTGTAATGACATCATCGTTTCACAAACTGATTGGATTGGCCGTACACACGAAAACGCAAGGGTGTCGGTTTCAGATTTATCCACTCTGGGACCCGGTTTTAAAAAATAGCGGTTTCAGTCTCTCAAAATGCCGGATCCATCGGGACGAAACACCAATACGATACAAAATTTGTACGTATACAGCTAAACGCGTCTCCATGTGGACAGAGCCTAAGTCTGCCGTTACCCTGTAAAGCTGACTGTTTAATGCAGCATAAGTAAATCATAAATAAAGTTTTAAATACAAAATTCTGGATATAGAAACATAAAATTTATATAGTTACACATTATATAAAATATATGCTCTGTCATAGACATGGTGGGAGTCAATTTCTGCCAGCATATACCATTCAACAGATTTTCTTTAAAGCTACTGTCCGTAACTTTTTGGGTTAAAAATTATCCAAAATAATAATAATAAAAAAAAACATAACCAGCCAGTGTTCAAAAATATCTGCTTGCCTTTGCTCGATTCAAAACGGTTAGCTTGTAATAATGATTTTAATTCCAGTATTACTGGTGAATTTCCGTGGGAGTTTCGAGCATGTCTTTGCGTCATTACGTCACATCTGTACACATAAAGAAGGTGTCCCGGCTAGTGGAGGTGGAAATGTTTAGCCTTTTCTCACAGCACTTTAAATAATTAAACTTATGGTGGATCCAGAAATTTTCAAACGACAATCACCAGTGACAACTGGAGATTCACCAGTCCAGTTGTAAAATAATTCGGACTTCGGAGTGGGTAGAGAAAAAAGAGACTGCGACCGGCCCATGCGAAAACAAGGATAAACATCGACAGGGATTTTCCGTGATTTGAAGGGGTTCAAAACGTACGCAGAGACGGATTTTTTTCTGTTGGACAGGTAAGACATCAATAGTTCAATCGTGTAACAGTTAACACAATCTCATCCCAAGACGTCATACGTCTGACGCTTTTGACCATACGTCAACATCCGACGTTTTAGGGTACCCTTTAACGTCAGTTAGATGACGATCCCGGGGCGTCATATGTCTGACGCTTTACCTTTAGCGTCAGTAGATGACACGGGTAGGTTTAGGTCTGGGGTAGGGTTAGGATTAGATAGCGCCCCGGGATCGTCATCTAACTGACGTTAAAGGGTACCCTAAAACGTCGAATGTTGACGTATGGTCAAAAGCGTCAGACGTATGACGTCTTGGGATGAGACTGGGCTGTAACAGTAGCACACTTGTTCGCTTAATTCACACAGTTACGGAGTTTCCGTTGTTGTGGCTTTTTTCGTTTTGCTTTTATGGTATAATATGAATTAAAATATGAATTATTTTGTGCTAGCTATGAGAGGGAGCAATTCAACTCTAGTCCAAGAAAACCAACCGCCTCCGACGAAATTAGATATATTCCAGTTTTAAATATGCATCGGATTACAGATACATGTTTTTTTTTTTTTCAAAGAAAACCAGTAAAAAAACATTAATTTATTGGTATGGCAATCAGAAAGACTGTACAGAAATGGAAATTGAACTACAGGTAGCCATAATGCACATTAAATGTAGTCACGCAATGCTGATGTTGTTAACATTAACAATTTGAGAACAAAGAATAATTGGAAAGGGTTGACGCGGTCTTTATATTTAATCAGCACGATTTACTACAAGACTTTTTCCCCCTTTGTTGATCAGAAAAAAAGTGGATGTTAGGCCTTACTTGTTCAGATTACATTTTCCGATGAAAATTCTTATGTTGTCAATCATGGTCATACTGTACTTTCAAAAGTAGAATGTGTGATTCTGAATGCCAATATCTACACCGGCGCGGTGACTGACAGACGTGCAGTCTCCTTAAAACATTGTGTTCATCCACGCTGTTTCATGCCGAAGTACAACTCACGCAAAGTTAATAATTCCGCGAATAACTGCAATTACAGATTTCAAACAGAGATGGCGACAAAGAGGAAAAACGCCGGACTGCAGCTTTAAATAAATTAATACTTTTATTCACCAAGGATGCATTGAATTAACCAAAAGTGCCAGTGAAAACGAAATAAATAAAACAAATAAAACAGCAAAAAAATTAAACAAAACTGTAAACAATAGATGGCAATTATTTTAAATTGTAACAGTATTATTTGTAACAATATTTAGCTATATTACTATCTTTATTGCATTTTGATCAAATGCAGTCTTAGTTAAGATATGAGACTTTTTAAAAACAACATTTTACTAACACAACATTTTTGAACGGTGTCGATTTTTTGCACTAATCTGATCCCCATCTCAGTCACAACAATAGACAAATTAATTCTGCTTAGTCAAAAAAAACAAAACAATGTGCCTATACTGTATGTGCTTATTTAGAAAAACTATGGGAAACCTTTTCTTTAATAACATGTTGACCCTCTATTGGGAGTAATAACCTCCACCAAACGTACGTAATTGCGGATCACAGCGCTCAGGAGGAATTTTTCACCACTCCTTCAAAACTGTTTCAGTTCTGCATTGAACTGCTTCATTTTCTTTACACAGAATCAAAGCAGCATCAGAACTCTCTTCGATACAAGTGTCTGAGGTGGACAGAGCTGCCATGCGGCTTTTTATGTGGTATAGAGCAGCTTTAACTTATCTACTTAGATGGAAAAAAAATATGACATGCTACATTAGCACAAATATCAACCCCTACCATATGCTCCATATATTTCATCAACCGTGAACGCCAAACCTCTGACTTCAGGCAACCTGCACGGATGCTTACCCTAGCTGTGAAGACAGATGTATTCATATAAGCTTGTACATGCAATTCGATCAGGAACACGCAATTATTTTCTCTTAAAGGTGCCCTATAATGGTTTTTTTAATTATTTAATAATGTTTTCTGGGTTGCCCTTATAATGTTAGTATGTTTTTTAGATCAAAAATAGTCATACTTTAGAAATAAAAGGCATTTTTCCTAGTCTGATTTTAGCCTCTGATTTGAACACTCTGTTTGAAGGGGCGTGTCTGCTGTGAGAACAGGCCACTGCTGTGATTGGCTGACCTGCTTGCATATGAAATGAGACACGTGAAACTCTCTCGAATACTTTCACTACAGCTGTTAAATACGTTTTAACTATTACAGCTATCGAGATTAACGAATCGTGAGATGTTTTTAAAGTATTTAGATCTATTCCCATCACATAAAATGTTGCTGTGATGAGCATTGAGCAAAAGCAGATGACAGTTTGTTGATCGCGAGACAACGCAGTTTCTCTCTCTCATGCTTTCACTAATGCAAATGATGACATACAGTAAGAGCTTCGTTGTGCAGTGTAACAGCGTCATTGATTTCATAACGAGTTTGGCAAGAGAGATAAACTCGCGCTGTGTGGATTGTTCTTTGATCGCTTTCTGTATAGTTTATTCACTGAGAATTAGCCTATTTGACGTTAGTTATGTAGCAGCTATGCTCGTTACTTGGAGTTTGCTATTACTGTACTAGGATCTTGCGCTGGGTCTAACACAGTGTAAATTATCGTTAATAAAATCACTACTTACCGGTTGCGGGAATATAGTTGGAATTACCCCCTTCTTCAGTTTGAGACGCTGAGAGAAGCTTGATATTGTCCAAGGTTCTAAATAAGTCCGTGGTGAAATGGGCAGAGCAAACTAACAACTTCGAATTAAACTGTTGCGGTATCCGATTATAGATAAACATCATCCACGCCTGTTGACATTTCTTTTCTGTGGGAAGGGTATGAAAAGTCCTCACATCCCCTGCACAGCCTGGAACATAGCATTTATTTCCATGATCTGCCATTTTCTCTCTGATCCTCGCTTGCTCTGATGACTCGGCTGTGCAGTGCTTGTCATTGAGGGCTGGGATATGCAAATCTTTGGAGGCGTGATCCCCGACTGTTGCGTCACAGTCGGTATTATGTGGAGATTCGCCTGTTTTTCAGGGGTGTTTTTTAAAAACGAGATTTAAATAAGAAGGAGAAAACAATGGTGTTTGAAACTCACTGTATGTCATGTCCATGAACTGAACTCTTGTTATTTAACTATGCCAACATAAATTCAATTTCACATTATAGGGCACCTTTAAATGAGACTTGGAGTAACTCCACTGAATCTAGTACACCAGTGAACATCCGCCCTGTCTCTGACCTTGTTTTCTGCTCTCAGTTCTAAAGGCATAATTCATGCTTTGATCAATCTGTGCTAAGTGCAGCTCTGAAGCATTTAATCACAATCATTCCCAATCATTGCTGTGCATCTTACATAATGATGGATTGTGTGAATAGACTTAAAACACCACATTACCGGGTAAACCAAGGCTGATCAGAAATGGGTGCAGAATGGCTCTTGGAGTGGCAGGACTGAAAGATAATCAGGGAAATTGAGGGAAAATGCTTTAATCTGGTTTCAATATTCGCTGCACACTCCTCTGCCGCCCGGCTGTTGTCTGGGTGGTTATTTTTGCATCAACACTCCACCTCTTTAAGAAGTTCGGGGTTTAATTCATGGTATTCTCTGCTGTGCTGTTGAAAACATGCATTAGTCTCTCAGCGCCCAGAGATTAAATAAACAAAAAACTGTACTTACTGCAAGAGGAAAGAAGCAGGAAGGAGAAATGAGAACGAGTGAATCTGTGCCATTGGTGCTGGCAATTAAGACAGACATCAAAATTCTTGACCTTTTCGTGACAGTAGTTTTCTGTGATAGAGGGGAGAAATTCTCCCTAAATATGTTTTCTTCCAACATCCCCTTTCCATTCTCGGAATTTTGGCGTTTTGTTAATCTCAATCTTTTCACCTAATTACTTTGCAGTCTGCCATCAATCATGCGTCTGATGATTTTAAAGGTTATGAGTCAACCGTTAGGACCGGTGCAATTTGTTTGTCTTCTTTTGCCTTTCTCTAACAAGATGTGGTGTCATAAATCCACAACATTTGACTCCCTGGTCCTCATTTCTCCTTTGTTATTATGTTCTTCCCTCTGAAGTTTTAGTCATTTCTTTCTCTCCTGTTATTTAGGGCTGAGGGAAATTCTATACTGTATGTCTGAAACAATCCCCAAAAGGATGTTCAAGGACTATAAACCATCCCTGTCCATATACAGTATGCATACTACATAACCAAAAAGCAGTACGTCAAAGTAGGATGTCTGAATATGCAACATTCATGAACCAGTAGGTAAACAAAGCCAGACGACCTGCTGAGATCTTTGCTATAAACTTTGCTATCTTATATAATACCACGGAATTTGAAATTTTCAAGTATAATATACACTGTAATAAAATGTATTCATATTGCTTGCCTATACTACAGTTCAAAGGTTTGGGGTCAGTAAGTTTAAAAATAAAATCAGCAAGAATGCATTAGTCAAAGGTGACATTAAAGACTTTTACATGGTTACAAAAATATTATTTTAAATAAATGAGTTTTCTATTCACGATGTACCATGGTTTCCACAAAAATATTAAGCAGTACAACTGTTTTAAACATTTATAATAATAATAAGTGTTTTTGTGCACCAAATCAGAATATTAAAATGATAAAATTATGCCGTCTTGGTGTGCATAAGAAACAAACAAAAAAAGCTTACCAACCTCAAACTTTTGAATGGCAGTGCACTGTATACCAAACACTGTCAAGAAGTTATTTTTTTCAATCAAATTCTGTTCATACTCTGAAACTACAGAGGAACCTTAAAGCTGGAGCAGAACTGAAACTCTGAAATACTGAAAACTTAAATACCCAGTCATGAGTGACTCCACAGAAAACAACGCATAAATGTTTAAACACATTTCCAACGAATTTTGTAAGAATCAACATTTCCAAACTCTAGTGAACAGCCCATCCAGAATGTATCATGTGCACTTTTGAGAGATTATGCTAAAAACAAAACATTTATAATGCATGTAAACTGACGTAAATCGTTTCCATTGGTTCACTGTAAAAATGTTATGTGCTATCTACTAAAAAATTATAGTAGCAATATTATTTTTTTTAGTAGTGTTTAATGCTTAATTTCTTTTATGGAATCTGAATAAATCATGTAAAATCTCCTAAATTATTTAGTCTATGACACAATGGATTTAATATTTTTTTGTGAAATATTCTTTTTTATTTTAAGTTGACTCTCAAATGTGTGTGATTTTGAGTGAACAGAAATGACCATTTTGTATTTGACTGAGTTATTTTGTATAATTAAAAGACTATGTGCTGCTAGCACAGCACAAGTAGAAACAAACGTGTTATTGCACTGGCATAATCAAAGCTATTACTCATTGAACAAAGCTACATGCTTATTAGTACATGCAGTTTTGCCAGTAATAGAGATTGGCATGGTAATGGATATGGCAATTTTAATGTTAATGTATTTGGTCTTGACAGAAAAGATCTGATACACTGCTGCTGCTGCAGAGCAAGTGCACTTGCCACAGCCGATGCATTCAGAGACATTGCTGTGAGCATGTAAGACATGCTACTGCTGCTGTACATGTACAGTACACACGTTTTAACCCATAGCAGATCTATACAGGTGGAGCTTGGGAAGATGTAGGGTTTCTAAATGCGCGCTGCATACAGCTAACAGCAACACACCGGTATTTGTTTTAATGTTGAGCCGCAGCTCATTGGCCGCTGATGCAACAGCAACCAATCAGCAGTACTATAGTAGATAATGATGTGATCCCTACCAAATGAGTTAAAGACCTATCAGCCAGTGCCATTTCGAGTTTGATGCCGGAACTAGGTAATTATACACTCTACTATTCTGCACAATGGCAACTATCAAAATCTCAAAATAACAGAAACTCTTTAAAATGTCAAACATAACTTATCATTAAACATTAACATTAGCGCTTGTCCCTTGATTTACTGTATGTGCTGTATGTGTAAGGGGGGGGGACTCTTTTTGTGTAAAATAATCACAAAAAGGATGCTAAATGAGATCCACACTGACCTCTGGGACAATTTTTATCTCTCAGCTTAACTGCTCCTTGTTCAGCTAAATTAAAAGCAGAAATATATATTTGAGATTTTCGGACACATTGATATCAGTCACCTAGAAGTGGGTCTAAATGTTTTCTAAACGCCGAGTCGTGACTCTCCAGGTTCAAAGCCAAACCTTTCTGTGGCCAAAGAAAGGACTTAGGTTTGCTATAAGTGGACTATTGGAATCCACCCAAACTGAAGGGCATTCAAAGGTCTGCTTTGAAGATAAGAGGCTGCAATTACAGCAAGCAGAAGGGATCATTTAGGGACAAATCGTGAAAGTCTGTCTTCCTTTCCATCTCGCACTGAAAAGAGTGGGTTTGGCGCTTCTAAAAGTTAGTGCAAACCTTGCTGGCGGGGCTGATTGTTTTAAATCTGTGCACGTACGTTTCACAGAGTGCCAAAGCTTTGAGGTTGACCAAGCCTCTCCTCTGAGATGAGACCCCAAACATCCTCTAAATTAGAGGTCAAGAGAGAAATGACATCAGCTTCTTTTATACAGAACCCCTCGTGCCCAGCAAACGACATCCCGCAGTGAGCAAGGCAGCTGGGGTCAGTCAGAGAAACAGCAGTCTGATTGAACTAAAGAGGCAAAAGAAAGAGCAGGGACTGAAGAGATAGCTGTTGAGTGCCATAAAAACTATAATGAAGAGTGTGAGGTCTTCGAAACTCCTCCTACTCTACCATGATGCCAATATCAAGGACGTCAAACCTCAAAGTGTTTTATCCTTTCTAACTCACACGGACAAACACATTTTAGTGTGTATCGTCAGTATATTTATATATTGAATCAGGATACATGTATCCTGCAATATGCATGCATTTTGCTGGAAAAGTCCCATCAATATCAGAGACATCCTTTCATGTGCACTCTTAGAGATCAGATATAGGGAATATTGCAGATCAAAACAGAAGTTTGAGGGAGGCAAATCAATGGATATTTAATTTCCAGTCAATTCCTTCTCCCCTGTGTTCTCCCTCCACATTTCACACCATTTCATAATACAATAATATTGGGTCTGATCAGTGTTAGCGAGGCCTGGACATGTGCTTTCAGGAACAGAACTTGATGTTCAATGGTTTGACTGTCTTACTGCCCAGCTGCAGGAACACTAACACATAGTACACTTGTGTGTCTCCTCTCTCTCTCTCTCTCTCTCTCTCTCTCTCTCTCTCTCTCTCTCTCTCCTCTCTCTCTCTCTCTCTCTCTCTCTCTCTCTCTCTCTCTCTCCTCTCCTCTCTCCTCTCTCTCCTCGCTCTCTCTCTCTCTCTCTCTCCTCGCTCTCCTCTCTCTCTCTCTCTCTCTCTCTCTCTCTCTCTCTCTCTCTCTCTCTCTCTCTCTCTCTCTCTGAACCAAGTATCTTAAGCTCACCAAGGCTGCATTATTTTAATCAAAATACAGTTAAACTGTAATATTGTGAAATATTATTATAATTTAAAATCACTGGTTTCTATTTTAATATTGTAACATTTTTATTGATGCTTCTGATGAAAAAGCTTAAGTCTTCCGTGTCACATGATCCTCAGAAATCGAACTAATATGTTAATGGTGCTCAAGAAACATTTCTTATTATCATTGTTGTAATATTTTTTTGTGCAGAATAGAATTTTTACAACAATGATTTTCTTTTAAATAATTGTATTAATTTAATGCATCATTGCTGAATAAAATGATTAATTTTCCTTTAAAAAAGTCTTACTGACGATGCACACATGAACACAAACGCAAACATACAGTATTCAGGCCTATGTGAACCTAATGAATCTTTCCATTGGGAAGTGAAATAAATAATTGACGGTATAAATGGAAAATCCATTGCCAAACATCCATAAAAGAATACTTATATTGGCTGTGTAACAAAACTTAATGAGCTGACTCACTATTGTCTTAAATGGCCCGTTGTCTACATAAACAGCATTTTAATTAAAACAGAATGTCATAAGCGACTCATTTAAGATGTTCTTCATAGATTTCAGCTTCATTAGCAGAATTTCGCAAGCACACCATGCAATACATAGAGCAAAGTGCTTAAAAATCACCTAATGCCCTTTAAAGCCTGTCAGTCCCTGGCCATTTTAGCTAATTCTGGACAGCTATTATATACTATTGAGGGCCATTCCACTCCATAGCTAATACAGGCACTTGATCAAGTAAACAACACTGATGACACAATTGCATGCGTCAATAATGAAAAGAAAAATGAAACATGTTTGTTTTACACAAACAGACATCTTCCAATGTTTCTACACCTCTGACACTAACTCCTGTATACGGTATAGCACTAGATCCACTACGCACTGCCAGCGAGTTCAAAGCTCCTATTTCTATTGTACACATTGGTTGTTCATTGAAGAAACTATCATTTATAAATATCCCTATGACTGTATATTTGAAAAAATAATTGTAAACTACGTTTTAACACAAAAATAGCAGTATGCAGCTCATGTTGTTGTGCCATGGAGTAGCCATATTGTTAGGTATGTAACGATTCACTCGCAACCGGTTGAAAATCGATACAAATGTGTGACGATTCAAATCGGTTGCAATGTTAAACGAATCGCGATACACATTTTAAACAACAGGGGCGTTTACTGTAGCCTATTGTGAAGTTGTGAACCTCGCTTGCGCGAAACTAGTGAGTGTTTTCACTTCATTCATGGAACTTGAGCTTGTGTGAGCCAAGCTCAACTTCCATAGGAATGAACTGAAAACGCTCGGTTTGCTCCGCTCGCGCCGCGCCAGTGTGCGCCATAATAGACTGTTGTGCACGCGCCGTCAAACACACGGCGACGGCAAGCGTAGATGTTGACGTTGACTCATTCAAATCGGAGGTGTGGCGGCATTTTGACTTTCCGTAGACTAATAATAATCACCACCGTGAGAAGCACAAGTCACCTCCGTTTTCATGTAAAAGGCATTAATAAGACAAGTGCGAGAGCCACGGAGATCACAAGGTGTATCAGTGTTTCCGTGGCAACTAGGTGTTGTATTTATTTTACTATCTCTTTCTCTAAATGTGTACATGGATATATATTTTTTATATGTATAATTTGTTGATGGTT
This sequence comes from Chrosomus eos, assembly GCA_036326025.1. Classification (NCBI taxonomy): domain Eukaryota; kingdom Metazoa; phylum Chordata; class Actinopteri; order Cypriniformes; family Leuciscidae; genus Chrosomus; species Chrosomus eos. Next base: position 13,759,181 of record CM070833.1, read on the forward strand.
ATGGCATATTTTTCTAAATGTGTTTTTTTTTTTTACTCTTGCTAGTGTAATGATACAAATTATAACAAAATTAAAACCCCTCTAAATGTGGTACTAATTTTACATAGTCTTTTACTGAGTGTGTGAAGGTACCAGTGCCCACCCTCTTGACCAGACAGACACAAAGACTGAGTTGAAACAACCTTGAAGGGATTTTTTTTTAATTTCAGTGTAGTTTTTTTATTTGACAAATATATTTCAAAATTAAAAAGAAATGTGCAGCATTTTGTCTGAGAAATAATAAAAGGGACACTTTTTCATTTTTAATTTCTTAAATTAATCACTTGTTAAAAAAAATCGTGAGAAAATCGTATCGTGAAACCAGTATCGTGAATCGTATCGCATCGTGAGTTGAGTGAATCGTTACATCCCTACATATTGTATTTTTCACCTCTTCCAGCCAGCTGTCATTGAAATGGCAGCCTGCAAGTTGATGGAGACAGGACATGTGGATGCAATTTCTCAGAGTGTCAATCATGGTGCATGTAAGATGTACAGTCAAGAGTTCAGAAAGTGCTTTTTTCTTCCCCTTTGCACTGACCAATGGAAAATGTATTAAATAAAATGTCCCAACACTTATGGAATTATTTAGTTGTTTACATATACACAATGTACATACCGTAAGGAATTTTTCATTCTGATTAATTAACATCAGCTTATAGGTTAAATATTGATGTAATAAGCAGTATACACACAACAGTTCAAAAGTTTGGGGTTCGTACGTTTAAAAAAAAAAAAACGTGTTTTTATTTAATAAACAAATTCAGGAAAACAGGTAATATTGTGAAATATACCATTATTGTTATTTTGTTAAATGTGACCCTGGATCACAAAACCAGTCAGAAGTAGCAAAGGTGTGTTTGTGGCAATAGCCAACAATATATTGTATGGGTCGAAATAATTGATTTATCTTTTATGCCAAAAATCATTAGGATAATAAGTAAAGATCATGTTCCATGAAGACATTTAGTAAATATAAAACATTTATTTTTGTGAGTGAATGCAGCACAATCGCGAACATAAATGGACAACTTTTCTCAATGTTTTTTTTTTTTTTTTTTTTTGCAGCCTAAGATTCCAGATTTTCAAATTGTATCGGCCAAATATTGCCCTATCCTAACAAACCATACATCAATGGAAAGCTTATTTATTCAAATCTCAATTTAAAGAAATTGGCCCATGTGACTGGTTTTGTGGTCCAGGGTCACAAATATTATTACAATTTAAAATAAATGTTTTTTTGTTTTAATGTAATTTAAAATGAACTTTTCACCCTCTTTCAGCAGCCATTACCCCCGTCTTCAGTGTCACATGTCACATTAAACTTTATTTCTTTAAACTGTCTTTAATTTGTTAGAATGTTTAAAGTGGACCATCAAAATACAGTGTCACCTCTTTTTGTTGTTTTGGATTATAAATGTTTTAAATTTCAGTGCATGCCTAATTTTACCTATTATATTAAAGGGGTGGTTAATTATGATTTCACTTTTCTAACTTAAGGTAGTGTGTAATGTTGCTGTTTGAGCATAAACATCATCTGCAAAGTTACAACGCTTAAACTTCAAAGCAAAGAGAGATATTTTCTTTAAATTGCTTTTTAAGGACTACAACAAACAACTGATAGGGATAACATGAGCTTCCTCCCGGGTAAGTGACATCACAAACCCTAAAATTTACATAAACCCTGCCCCGGGACTATGCAAGCAAAAAAGGGGTGAGGCAGTGTTGAGAAGAGGAAGAGTTGTTGTAGTAGAGCACATTTGGGAGTCTGCTCAAGCTGTCGCATCCGTCTTCTCACATTTATTGCAATACAGTACGTAACACAAATACAATAGCATGTCACTCTTTAGGCATCTTACAACAGTTCCCAAATGAGCGATTTATAGATTATCATGACAGAATATGCTAATCAGTGACTTGAAGATAGTAAACTCCATAGAGCAACATAAAAAAAACAATCCTGTCAGGAAAACAAAAACAAAAAAACTGGCAGCTGTAACTATTTTTTAACTAACCTGCAATTGCAGGTTTACATCTCAAAAGTCAGAATTAAAAGATATAAACTCACATTCAAATCTGCCACTTATGAGAACCAATTAAGTTTATGCTTTTTTTTTTTTTTTGCATCGTTCTTATGTGGTGTAGTACACACTTCTTTCAACAAAGACATTCTCTTGTGTATCATTAATGTGGCAGATGTGAATGACTGAGGGGAAGGTTTTCTGTGAATAATGGTCTGTTTGTCACACATAGCTATTGTTCGGCTTCAGAAAACTTGGAACACGGCGCACAAGCCACATGGACTACTTTTATGTGCTTTTTGGAGCTTGACAGTTACAATCACAATCCACTCATCCCTCTTCCATCTCCTGTGCTCCACGGATGAAAATAAATACAGATTTGGAATGACATGAGGAAGTGTAAGTGAAGACAGAAATTTAATTTTTGGGTGATCTATCTCTTTAATATTGCTCCTACAAAGCAATAGCAAAGAACACATTTAGTTGTCTTTTTTTTCTTTTTTAGAAATGTAAGTGGGTTAAAGCTGAAATTACTATTTGATTTATCTATACTTTTAACGGCTGTTAGTTAGGTAATTTGTTAAATCCCTGTGTTTTCTAAATTTGATAAATTTGGACTCAAATTATTGTGACAATCGATTGGGTCAATATTCACAATTCTTAAGTGCTAACATTTGGGAACGATATAGATGTTAAGGGTGATTCTAGGGTGTCAAAGGGTTTTAAATCTGTTCAGTTTAAAACCCCATGGTGAATTAGCCCAGAATGATAATTCACCATGGGTTCCCTCTGATTCTTTAGAATTATAGTTTATGAATAATAAAAAGCCTGTGATTAACATCACTTGCATGTTTTTAAATTCATTCTTTCAAATGCAAGTTCCTACAAGGGCTACAGCTACCCTTAAACTACTAAGTTTATGGAACTGGACTACTATTTTTAACTTGTTTTTGAAAACAATGGCTTTAATTTGACATTATAGTGATAGATTTACGTTGTAGAACTGGTAAATGAATTCTAAAAACCAAGAAATTCCTCTGGGTACCTCTGGTTCGAAAATGCAGATTTTCTGAGCCTTCTAGTAGCATTTGAATACTCCAACAGATAAAGCTTCATCTTCGGTGGCCATTTTAGGGAGAAGCTTTGTGGTTTATCATTTGCAGCTGGTGCTTTCCAAAGGTTCCAGTCTTGACAGACAGAGGAGTTCTTTCCCCCAAGAACCAGAGACACTTCCCTGGGGAGAAGAGAGGAGTGAACAGGTGTTTCTGTCCACTGATGTTCTTCCCCAGAGATGAAAAAGGCACTGGCACTCCAGCTCACACCCTGTCAGTACAGATCAATGTCCAGTGGCAGCAGGAAAGCCGACTGGGTCGCAGATGGTGCGGTTGGCTTTAGTGTCAGAGACCTAAAGAGGTGACGAACACAGCACTGCCCAAGCATCACCTGGGTCTATGGAGACAAGAAATTCAACAATTCTGGATTCTGGATGCTAGTTTTTTTTCTAGACATAGATCTGATAGCCACCATTTTGCTTATTTAGTTTTTTACATGTGCACAAACATGCCTTAACATTAACTAAGGCATGACAAAGAGAATAGGGGAATATCACTGTGCTAAACATTTTCCTAGCTAGTCATTTGTAGCTATACTGACTTTTGCCTTTTCATAGATGATGTTCATCAATAAGATGAAATGCTTCAAAAGATGAAACAGAATTGTTCAGAGACATGCTACACACCAGGAGTCACATGTTGCTGTAGGCGAGATCAGTCATGAGGCACTCCATTCAACCTTGCTATAAAAGAGAATGAAAGAAACATTAAACTATGAGTCATTGTTACTGAAAAATGATTCAATTGAACTATTAATGCGAAGCAATATGGTGACATCATACAATTTGTTGTCACGACTTTTTTTTCAAGAATATAAACAGTATATTAAATGTAATTACAACCATTTGTAAATACATTTCAAGCTGTCCCATGCCATCCTAGATGAATACCAATATGGAATATGTCAGGATTCGCCACTGTACATCAGTGATAGTTGAATTTAGTCTCTTATATAGTTCAAGCTCATGAGGTGTCCAAAATATTTGATGCATCCCATGAAGCTTTCTTAGAACTCTCTAAAGAATCCTGAAAAAAGTATCACGGTTTCCACAAAAATATTAAAGGGGTGGTTGATTATAATTTCACTTTTTTAACTTTAGTTAGTGTGTAATGTTGCTGTTTGTGCATAAAAAACATCTGCAAAGTTACAACGCTCAAAGTTCAAAGCAAAGGAAGATATTTGCTTTTAAAGAAATCGTTTTTTAAGGACTACAACAAACGGCTGGTAGGGACTACACAACATTCCTCCCGGGTTAGTGACATCACTAACCATAAAATGTACATAAACCCTGCCCCCGGGAACAGCTGTCAATGTTGATAGGAGGAAGAGTTGTTGTAGTCAAGCACATCTGTAAGTCTGGTCAAGCTGTCGCATCTGTCTTTTCACATGCAATACGTAACACGTAAAAGGGGCATTATACCACCCCTTTACACAGCACAACTGATTTCAACAATAATTCTGATAATAAGAAATGTTTCTTGAGCAGCAAACCAGCATATAAGAATGATTTCTGAAGGATCTTGTGACACTGAAGACTAGATTAATGGCTGCACAAAATAATATTTATCACAAAATAATTTTTGTGCAATTTTTCATTATCTTTCCATTATTTGAATGATGGCAGTAAACCCAATTTTTTTTGTAGAAGTCCTATCAGAATGTTTTTAATACATTTACATTTATTCATTTAGCAGATGCTTTTCAAGGTGACCTAGAAATGATGGCACAAGCGATAAATCATATGCAGTCAACAATGTTCACAGAGAAGCAGCATTTTCAGGTGTTAATAGAGTGAACCCTAAGAAGCAAAGCTAAGAGCTAGCATATGCTAACACAAGCATCAATGACTGAGACAGTTTCCATGGTGCTTCAGTCAATCATTTTACTCCATTCAGGAGGAAAAAGAGAGGCCGCAGCATACTGAATGACTAGTGACTGGTTCATCATCCTTCATTTGCTTGTTTTACTCCTGCTTTGACCTTTCTTGTCTGCTGAAATCTCCATAATTGATTGTGTCTGTTTTTTCCCCCCATTGGTAGGTGGTGTTTTTTTTTCTCCATTTCCCCGAATACCTTGATGACTGCATTCTTTGTCATATTTGCGTGGGCTGTCACAATTTTCAAATAGTCCTCGAGGTGAGATCAAACTGGGCAGAAAAACACAGTAGCCATCAAATGTTAATGTTTGGCAATTTATTCAGCTATGAAAGACAAACATTAGGGTCGTTATAAGTCTGTGGTTCTTATTAGGACTCTCTTTGGCTCTGTCTATCTATCTATCTCTTATATCTCCTGCTCACTGTCTTCATCTTACTGTCAGTCGTGAACTCTTCCCGTCTTTGTTCTCATCTCATTGTCCATATGCATCTCTTTTTCTGTATGTAGCATTTTGATGCATGGGCGCCTCTCCAGTAAGCCTTTTTTAACTCTTTCCCTGTCAGTGTTTTAAAAAAAAGTTTCCAACCACCGCCAGCGTTTTTGACAATTTTTACAGAATTTTCATTTATGAACTTTTTTGTATGATTATCTGAACATGCAATATATCAAAAGTAAGAACAGACCCACTGCTTTTAAACAAAAACATTTTTTTATTCTAGCTTCATGCATTCTTTTTTTTTATCAACATTTGAATTTGGGTAAGTTTCATAAAAAAACAGAATTTTGAGCAAAAAGCGGAGAAAATCGAATTTTTGCCAAAGACTACTTTCAGATCAGATTCAGAAAGATGATCAAAACATAGATGGAGTAAATCGAGTCCATCAACACCCGTAATGCTTGCACAGTCCTATAGCTCGTCTTATAGACTTGGGTTCTTCAGTAACATTAGGCAGTTTTGATTTTATATGCTGTTTATTGTTGATGATGGCGTTATTTTACATATGCATATGATGACGTATGAGATCGTCTTCTTCGCATGTGTTTTGATCAGAAGATTCAGTATACTCTTTCAGAAGATGCGTAATAGCGTCCCCTACCATATAACAGTGAAAACACGGAAAGTTTTCTCACAAATGACGGAAATTTCAGTCAATGGCTGGTAAAGAGTTAAGAAGGTCTGGCAAGGGGAACGTCTGCAACGGTATTATAATTTCTACGGTTATCCTGTTTCACACTTAATGACATCGACACAAAGACTCCGCAACTTTCACATAGACAGGCGAACAAACATGTCTTACCAGGGTTATCCATTAAAAGGCCCACACACAAATTCATGTTTTAGGTGGACACATAGAGGCCGCTTTTAATTCTAGCTTGCTAGGCTGCACATAATTTACAGGGCCAAGATACAAAAAAATCAGACCTCATTCTTGCAGCATGTTTTGAAAAAAGATTACTGTTTTTATTACTCTGGATAATTATAGCATTCCAAACCATTATGATTTTTCTAATTAGCATGGTTTACCCAGCATCTCATGTGTTGTTGTATAATTGAGGTAGTATACTCCTTAGTGTGATCATAATTAAAGTTTGGGGCTTTTTGTCGGTCAGTTAGATTTTAGGTGATCTATATGCTATAGGCTACTTCTAAACCCAGATATTTACAGTACTATTAAAGTTGGCATGAAACTGAAGTTGCGATAGTCTTTTCTTCCCTATTTTGATGTATTAGAGTGAAACAACTTCTCAAACAAGACAAAATGTAGAGTGGGACTTGATTTTGTCTGTCAGTAATTGATTGTATCATTGGATGGTTGTGGTTTGCTACTGGTCGATCTCATGTGAGAGACAGGTTGTCCCGCCCTCGCAGCAGTAAACGCATCATCAGAGAAGAGATGTTACTACACAAGAAAAAGGGAAAGTTACTTTGATTGAAGATTACAAGGAGACATAAATAAAAAAATATTCCATTCCACAGTATTCCATAAAAAAGCAAGATGAGTCCATTTTGATTTAATGGTAAATGCAAGCTTACGTAGTAGGTAAAATGTATCTACAGTACTGTAAACCTTTCAGTGAGGGCACTATTGAGGATGATTACATCATACAGAAAGGTGAAAGTTCCCAGCTACAAGGGACATGTATTGACATAATAGTATGTGAATACTATTACTATTCGAGTTTTTATGAGTTAGCTAACGTAATATACCTCACTGATGAAAAACATTGCGTAGAAAAATTCTGTACTATACTAGAAAACGTAGACTTGGTCCAGATAGAAACCATTTAGTAACCGCCTAGCAACACCATTGATAATCTTCACTCAGGAAATCTGCTCTCAAAATGTAGTTTTGCAGTTTGTCAGCCACAGACTGACATTTTTAGACAAGTACACCAGCCTTCAAAACTTCAGCAAGGACACATTATATTGAACAAAAATGACATTTATGAGGTTATAAAACACTTTAACTGTGTTCGTCAAGGCTGCTGGAAAAATAATTATCATTGGTTTTACAAAAATATTAATCAACATATTAAAATGAATGAAGGATTGTCACAGAGTCATCCACACCGTCACAGACCCAATCACCACTCAATCACCAGGACCCGCCCACTCATTCACAATCACCAGAGACCTGCACTCATAGAAATCATATAGAGACTGGAAGCCCTATTGGCCGCTGGAAACCGAGAAATCCGGCCGCCATCTTGAACCGGTCGTATTCCTAGTTTCGTTGCGTGGCAGCAGATTAGATGCCAGAGCATTGTGGAGCATTTTCCTGTTCTAATCGCCGGACCATCGAAAATAGGGCTTATCACAAGTAAGTCTTAACATTGCCGTACTATTGGTTGTATTTTGAGAATAGAATATTACCAGATAATCGAGAAGGAGCAAGGATATTTGCTATTACTGTACTGAAATCGTTGTGAAATGCTGTTTACTGCATCAGCCGGTGTTCACCCGGCATGGAGAGGTGGGGTAACTGTTAAAGTAATAATTAATAGCTTCTAGGTTATCAGATAAGCATTCAACTGCACTGTTAAAAAAAAATCCGTTAAAAAACGGAAAAAGTGCTGGTAATTAATTACCAGCACTTTTTCCGTTATTGTACGGGCACTTCCGTAAACCTCAAAACGGATATTTCCGTAGATTTATATGAGTTTTTCTGTACCATTGACGGACATTTCCGTTAAACCTAAAATGGAAAATTCCGTATTTTCCGTAAATGTTTGCGTTATTGTACGGACAATTCCGTAAACCCTATCAGATATTTCCGTAGATTTACCTGACTTTTTCTTTACCATTTACGGACACTTCCATCAAACCTAAAATGGATTTCCTACAGTAAAAATAAAACAGATAAATTTAGGCAATATACCTACAGCAAATAGAATTGTTACTTTTCTGTTAGTTAACAGTGTAATGATAACTCTTGTTGAAAACATTTCAAACAAATCTTCTGTGATTAAAAAATATTTTTATTTACTTATAGATCTACAACAATTCCATGAAAACTAAAATATAAAAGGAAAAAAAAAAACACAAAAGGGAAAAGTGTATTCTTGTCTTCAGATAAGATGAAGGCTGTAAAAGAAATACAAAACACTATTACTGACATACAGAATGTGTCAAAACAAAGAAAACAAAGATTCTAGATGGGAAAAACTCACTCACCAAGAAATGTGTAGTCAATTCTTCAGAGTCACCGGACTGATTGGACCAGGTCCTGGTAGGACTGCAAACTTGGGTTTAGCCACCAAAAACTACAAAGGGGAGAGAACAGTATGTGGCCAAACCATCATGATGTTTCAAATTTAGTTACCGTGTACTGTAATGGTTCTGTCTGCGGTTAACCGTACCTGTCTGTCTCGCGGCGAGAGGCCTGCATTACGACCCAACTGTCCCTCCAGGTTGTCGTTGTTCTCTCCGTGCCGACACAGGTAGAGGGTTCAGGGCTGGACGTAGATGTTCATCAGGTAGATTATCCTGGATCTGTTTGATGAGGAAGTGCTGATCCCGGTCTATCGCCTAGATGAAGGAGTGATCGTATGTTCAGTTAAAGTCTCATTTTGAGATTTGACAAAAGCTAATACTTTACATTGTTTTTCAAAGTTGTTCATACAGGAACTTCAGCAGTCTTGGAGGAATGTGTAGACATTTGGTTTCCTTCATCTCAGTCTTTTCGGCCTTCGTTCAGGATTTCAGCACAGAAAAGTTGGATATGAAGAAAAAAAATATATATTTTAGCTACACAAGAAATTAAATGAAGGAAAATTAACTACAAAATATCATGCAGACCAGGTTGAGGAAAACAATTGTACAGTATTTTACGTTCGTAAAATTATCAACTATAAATAATCAGCCATCCCTAATGCCATCCTTTCAAATTCAAACACTGTATATACAATGCTAAGACTTTTGTTTTCAGTGGACTCCAATTGCATGTCATGTTAGCTTGTCTGCTCAACTATACATTATAATATGTTTAATTATTTTCAACTAAATAAACAGAAACACAATAACAATCTATAAATCATTTAATTAAAAATGTGTTGCTTACCTTTATATGAACTCCAGGAAAAGTTGTAGTTGCATTTTCTTCAGGTATTTTGTAGCTCACTGCCTCAATGGGGTAGAGATGTGGTCAATAATAACTTCTTGAATGACAGCAATCCTGATTGTCCACCACCTTAAACAAAAAAGATATTACAAAATGATATTACAATCATAAAGATATTACATTACACGATCACTTCAGAAAACTGCTTTAAATGGGTAGTTCACTTTAAAATTAAAATTCTTTCATTATTTACTCACCCTCAAGTTGTTTCAAACCTGTATGAATTTCTTTCTTCTGCTGAACACAAAGGAAGATATTTTGAAGAATGTCAGTAACCAAACCATTAACTGGAGCCATTGACTTCCATAGTAGGAAAAAAAATACTATGGAAGTCAATGGCTTCAGTTAATGGTTTGGTTACTGACATTCTTCAAAATATCTTTGTGTTCAGCAGAAGAAAGAAACTCATACAGGTTTGAAACAAATTGAGGGTGAGTAAATGATGACAGAATTTTCATTTTAAAGTGAACTATCCCTTTAAACATAGTTGTTTAAATCGTCACTATACAATTTGTATTTCTACTGATCATGTAAGCATACACATCTTTGAAGGGGGTATTCAGCAACCACCTTTTTCTATCAACACTTTTCCTCAGACTTTAAATTTGAATGTGTGTTGCCCGTATTGAACACTCGTAGTAATTAATAATAAAAAAATGGTAATAAAACAAAATACAAACCCATAAGCAGCATGCAGGTGGTGCTTGGTATGCAAACTACAACAGCAATGTCCTATCAATAGATAAGAAAACAACAGAAAAACTATGAATGAAACAAACTGAGGAGGGATATGGTAACGTTTAAGAATGACTAACGTTACAGGCAGAAGAGTAGACAGTCATGTAAAACGTAAATTAATATTTCGTGGTCATTATTTGTGGTTTAAAGTCGCGCGCGCGCGCGTGAGTGTGTTTGTGTGTGTCGTCTAAAACAAAAAAAAAAGTCTAACGCAAACAACGTTAACTTACCTCATTTGGCAGAAAAACTGGTGGTGTTTTCCATGATCCAGCTGTAACAGTTACTTCATCTTCACACACAGCATCTTCACGTTGTATCTTCATGCCTTTTAAATCAAGCAAGTCTTAATGGCCTTTACTTTTCTTGACGATTCCTCTGGTAGCTTTTGTTTGAAGGCATTAAATTGCTCCGAAAAAAACTAACGTTAGCTGCTACTGCATTTAATCACAGCTGGTTAACGGATGCGCTCGTCAAGAAATAAACCGCATTTTCGACAAATAAAAGTAATTAAACCAAATTACAACGAGGGCACAATATAACACATATCAGGGAACCTCCACGAGTGTAAACTAAATATTTTAATGTGTGACGATATGCATAAAATGACAAACGCGACGGCTCCGACATTCATTTGCCTAACATGCCAGATGGCAACTAAATAACGTTACGTCAATAGCTTATTTGACATTTAGCAAAACATAAATTTCGTATTTTACCACAGAAGTGTCAGAATGGCTTCCACACGAAATCCGACTTTAATAAGCAACTTTGGCTGCGGTCATCTGCGTGTGTAATGGCGGTTGCGTCTTTTCACTTTTCGCGGCGCCAGGTTCTTGTTCCCACAATGCAACGCGTAATTCAAAATACGGGTAAATGACCTGTAAAAGACAAATACGGAAAATTCCTTCAAATTTATATGGTTCAATCTACCGTTTTTTTTACGGAAATTTTTTACAGTGTGCCCTGTTGTATAGGTTATTTGTGGTAATTTATTTATATCAGGAAGCAATGTAATACACGCATGACAGCGATGCTTATTTGAGTTACCCCTCCAACTTCTAGTTTTATTGATAACCTATATCTTATCATATGCGATTTGGCTATTGATATTACAGAAGTCCTGTGGTAAAATTACATTAACTTACTCCATCCCTTGTAAAGTTAATCTGAATAGGGCTTTAGTCTCGACATTTTCCCCTCCCACATCCACATACAATAAAAAGGTATAGGCTTAATGTTGTCCGAATTTAATTTTTAGAAATTACTGATGCAAACACGTTGAAAAGCTTCTCACTTTTTATTACAGGTGGCTGCGTTCGGTGGATTCGGTGGCTGAGTTGTGTGTGAAAGTTTGTGTGAAAGTGTGTGTAAGTGTGTGTGTGTGTGTGTGTGTGTGAGAGAGAGAGAGGAAGAGAGAGAGAGAGAGAGAGAGAGAGAGAGAGAGAGAGAGAGAGAGAGAGAGAGAGAGAGAGAGAGAGAGAGAGAGAGAGAGAGAGAGAGAGAGAGAGAGAGAGGAATGTGTGTGTTTATGTAAAACACTGTGGTATCAAAATGTTCACAGATATTCTAATCTGTTACACTGTTCACTTGTACAATTAACTTAATTTCTACATTTTAATTTAATTTATGTTATAATATTTGAATATTTAGTTGTCTTTATATTTTTCCTATGCATTCCAAGCTTTGGCAATATTGTAATATATACAGTCATGCCAATAAAGCAATTTGAATTGAATTGAAATTGAATAGAGAGAGAGAGAGAGAGAGAGAGAGAGAGAGAGAGAGAGAGAGAGAGAGAGAGAGAGAGAGAGAGAGAGAGAGAGAGAGAGAGAGGAATGTGTCTGTTCGTGTGTATGTGCGTGTCACAAATCATAAATTGTTTCTTCAACTTATTAAAATATCTTACTTTACTGCAACTATCTGTTCCTGCTTCTTTATTATATTTATAGTGTGTGATTTATAAAATACATTATATCCTTCATCACACATATTGTGTCTGGTCACTTTATATCTTATAGCAGAATATTATATTACTGTTAAGCCTACTATGGATATCAAAATACGCCAAACCATGTATCCTGTATCATAGCTACATGAATGACCTTTGCAGCAGCAAAAAAACGCGTGAAAATCAGTTCAGTATTCAGTGAGATATGATTAATTTAATGCGCTGACAGCTCATTTCACCTGCCGTTCAATTACACTGAGCGGAGCGGATGACCGGTTTAAGATGGCGGCTCCAATTCTCGTCCGTGCCAATAGGCAGTAGCGGCAGTAGGACGATAGGGCGTCTACCTAAATGATGTCTATGCCTGCACTCCCTCAACCACACACCCTTTACATGCCCCGTTCACCTTTCACTCCTTGTCTAGTCTTGTTGCAGTATACACTGCTTTATGTCAGACTCCTTACCAATCCACTCACCTGAGGTCGTCCTATATCCAGTCTCCTGTCCGTCTTTCTGATCCAGATCGCCTGTCTTCGTGTTCACTCGTCACCCGCACTTCAGTCATCGCCAGCTAAGTCACCATCATTCCCGTTGTTCCACCGCCACTCTGCTTTTAATAAACACTGTGTGCACCTAAACCGGTCTGTCTCCTCCTGTGTTTGTGATAAGGATCATGTGACACTGAAGACTGGAGTAATTATGCTGAAAATTTAATTTAATTGTTCACAATATAATAATTTTTTACTTTTTTAATACAAGAAATGCAGCCTTGCTGAGCATAAGAGACAAAAATCTTACCGACCCCACATTCTTGGATGTCTTAGCACAAAAGTACAGATCAATTACACAAAAAGTGGCGCTGAGACTGAATACTGCAACCATTCTGCTATTAGACGGCAGGGACACATTATGTTCTTATCTGTCACTAAGCTGTGCCGCTGCAGGATAAACTTCCAGCTGAAGGCATGAGCAGTTAATTTGGTCCTTCTTTTTAAATATTGAGTGGAGTTGCCTGAGTATGCACAGTACGACCTCTCATCTCATCCACATTTAATTCATACCCAAATCCAATCCATTGGGACCCTGCGGTCCTCTGCACCTGAACTCATAAAGGGCTCAATTGAATCCATCATTGGCTTAATTGTTTAAATGAAGTGCTTTATCAGACTCTAGCCTTTGATGAGTTTCTTTGCTGCGGACCAGTCGGCTTGCTAGGTAAATACACAAGCTTACTCATCAGACTGAGGCTGGAGTCATCACAGCTGTTGGGTTATGCAGAGTGTATAAAATCATATCACTTCCTCCTATCCATGTTGTTGCTGGAGCCCCAATGGCACTGAGCTGCAGGAACGGCCCCCCAAGTGATCGGCTTCCATTAAAAATGCATTCTTGCCATTTTGGTGCCACTTAAGTTACAAATGCAAAGCTGATCTGTTCATCACTAACAGATGCTAAGGACGTCAAACCTGCTTGAAGATTCCACATGCACATATACAGTTTATGTACATGGGAAATCAAAAGAATGAATCGACTTTTATTAGAAATGCAAAATATCAACGCATTCTCACCCCAAGGCGTCATTTAATTGACACTTTTGACCATGCGTCAACTAACTGACGCTAAAGGGTGCCTCTAGTGTCAGTTAGATGACGCTTCCGTTATGGGTAGGTTTAGGTATGGGGTAGGGTAGGCGCGTCTCATATTGACGCTAAAGGGTGCCATGTGCGTCGGATGTAGACGCATGGTCAAAAGCGTCAGTTAGATGACGCCCGAGGATGAGCGTCATCTAACTGACGCTAAAGGCACCCTTTAGCGTCAGTTAGTTGACGCATGGTCAAAAGTCTCAATTAAATGACGCCTTGGGATGAGAACGGGCTGAAAATATATACGTTTACCACTTAAACATCTTTCCACCCTGAAATGCATATAAGCAAAATAAATAAAATACTTATTCATAATGTAAGTGACGCTTTTTGGTAGCACTTTATTTTACAGTGTCCTTGTTACATATAACATATGTACTTACCATAGTAATAAAATTATGCATAATTACATGAAACTAACCCTCAACCAAATCCTACCCAAACCCTACATGTAGTTAATTAATATTACTCAGTACTTAAATATATAATTACATTGTAACAATGACAGTATAAAATAGTGTAACACATTTTTTTTGTTATTATTTACAAACGGAAATATAATTGCAAATACCATTTGCGTTGCATTGGCTCATAGATTTGTACCAGGTGTAAAGTAATTATTTGCAGCACGGTTTAGGATATTGCAATAAAACATTCTGTCTTATTTTAAAGTCACTGAGATGCCAGTCTCTTCAGTGGCTCGTCTCACAGTTGTTTCTGTTTGAAAGAACAGGTTTATTTGTCTCTCTTTTTCCTCCTCCCCTTCTTTCCTTTCTCTTTCGTCTGCTATTCACTTTGAGTAAAATAGCATTTGTTACACAGATGTGACCGATATGGAAATTCAGCAACAATTAGAGCCGCGAGCGAGCGTGCCAAATTGACTGACAGCACTGCTGAAGCAATTTGGAGGCCAACTGAATGCATCTATGAGTTCTCAATGGTAGTTTGCTTTGGTGGGTATTCATTCTGGGTCCAAGATTCTGACATTATTAGACCTGCCTCGTGATTTCCAGCAGCTTGTGCAAGGTAGAATAAATATTATTATTCGGCTGCCACTGCTGAGAAGTGTATGTTAGAGTAGATTGATGGAGCAGATTGTGGAATTCAAGTGGACTGTTCAACAACCTCTTATAATAATCTCAATAAAACAGCACTATAGACTATAAACACTGTCAATTTACCAATAAATTGTTTTTTTTAATGCAAAGGTATCAAATATATAAACTTGCAGCAGCACAGTTAATAGAATATTATTACATATATCAATATAAAATTATCAACTGTGTTTTATGTATTTATTTTTTAGATTTTATAATTTGTATTTATGTGTTTATTACATTGTTTAATGTAAAATTCGTACTCAATAATATACGACATAATAGTTAAATCATAACCAATAATCTACTGAATATTATTTAATACAAATTTTTATGTTGTATCAACTATTGTATTATACTTTACTACCATTCAAAAGCTTGGGGTCAGTAAGATTTTTTTAAAAAAAAAATTATGATTTTTATTAAACTAATATTGTGAAATATTCTTACAATTTAAAATAACTTCTGTCAGTTTAATATATTTTTGGTTTAATATACAAATGTTTGTTTGTTTTTGGAGTCTCTTATGCTCGCCAACACTGCATTTATTTGATCAAAACAATGTAAAATAATATAAAAATGTATAATAACTGTTTTGTATTTGAATATGTTGTAAAATTTTATTTATTCCTGTGAAGGCAAAACTGAATTTTCAGCAGCCATTACTCAGGTTATTTTATGATCCTTTAGAAATAAGTTTAATATGCAGGTTTTGCAGAAACAGTTGTGCTACTTTTTCAGGATTTTGTTTTGATGAATAGAGTTCGAACTATTTGAAATCTATTATATATTGTTACTGTATAAGTCGTTACTGTCATTTTTGATCAATTTAATGTGAATTTTTTTATTTATTTCTTGACCCCAAATGGTAATGAAATAATATATGTATATCTGTTTTGTGTTTGTAAATATTTATGTAAATAATCAACTTCCCAGCCCCTCCCACCACTACACTAGTGCATGTGAGCACAACTTATTAGTTCAGATGCATGATGTCTTTTTGACTATCAGATGTAAAAATAAGTTCAGCTCCAGGTGTTATTCCGTCTTAAGCCTCCCACCTATTTAACTTGTATTTACCACTAGAAAGCTTTCTGTGGAAGATCCCCTTTGCTCTGAAGGGCAGATCTGTGTCAAGGATATCTCTACGGGGTCATGACGACACTGTCATCCCTTGCAAGATGGATGGCATGCTTAATTCAGCTTTCTTCTTCTCTGTCAGAGCTTCAGCATCCATCATCTCTGCACTGGCACGTTAAATCGGTTACATCAAATTAACCTCATGACTTGAGGCTGAAATTTTACGCTATCAAATTGGTTTTGTCTCCCTGACATATGTGACTGCGCACGTCACTGACTGCCGGCGCTTCAAAATGGCTATCGGTTTCATAAACCAGGTGATCAAATGAAAAGGTTTCATTATTTTCACAATATCTGTAACACAATCTGTCGGGTGTCAAACAATAAAGTGTGTAGTGTTCAAACGAAGTGATATGTGAAGAACACACTCTTCATACACATGACTGCAGTGTCAGTATTTCTGATGCAGAAGGCAGATAAATTGCTCTGGCCGCTCGGTATTGCACTTGCGGGATGATGTGTGACAGCTCAGGGAAGGTTTTTGTTCAGAAGTAATTGCTCTCAGGCCTCTGTGCTGTGGCATAGAATATCCATATTCAAATAAATCATGGGATTAACCAGTTCCTTCACAGCTCACCGAGAGAAAGAAAAATGAGGGGAGGACTGAGATATGTACATATATGTTTGTTTTGGTTGTGAGTTGGACTTCTAAAGGTTTTAAGCCTGCATGCATGTGTGCTTGTGTGCGTGTCATTCACATGGGCTCCGCTGTGGTTTCGCTAGAGGCTGCACACTAAGTGTGACCTGTCATTGTTGAGAAGTATGACTGACAAGCTTTCATCTCTAGACTGGCTGTAAGTGGCCCGCCCGCAGGGACCACTCAATCACAAAGAGGGCCCATATCTGAGGTAAACATTTTAGAGCTTCATCATGACACGTCAGACATACAAGAGCGGCATGTTATATAGTTATCCTTCTAAGTTTTCACACACTTTCAAAATCTGCAAGATGCTTTCATTTTAAAACAAAGAAAAATCTAAATGTCCATATAAATGTTACTTATGTCCATACAAATGTTTTTTTTCTGTATTCATAATAAATAAATAATTAATTTAGAATTTTATATATATATATATATATATATATATATATATATATATATATATATATATATATATATATATATATATATATATATTATAAAAAAAAAATGTCAAATTTTATATGGATTTAATTAACATTTTATGGACATATAGATTTTTCTTTCACCAAAATAAAGGCTCTATTTTTTTTTTTACATTTGAAAGCAAGCCATACATTTTAGTTTTGTAATTTTTGTTGTTCTGGAAATGTATTATTATTATAGTTCACAATAATATTTTCATTTTATTATTATTTAAATTATAAAAATGAAAATAATCAAAAAAATAGTATTGCAATAGTACTATTGTACTGTAAAATAAATAAATAATAATAATATTTATTATTAATTATTATTGAAAGTTATATTGAATGGGGAAGAAAACAGGCTTTCCTTCTTTTTTTGTTATTATCCCATGGCTGTTAAATGCCCTTGGTTCTTCAAGATCATTTATTGCCTCAAGCATCAGTGACGTTTGTAGCCGAATCCTATAGGTCCTGTAGGTTCTCTATTTTCCCAGCATGCCCTGCACATTTGAGGTCTCACATTGGCTCGGTAATATCGAGATCCACCTTTGGCTCTCCTGGGCAGTTGAGGGACTACAATACTAATGCCTTATCACAAAAGGCTGTAAAAAGTCAATGATGCTTGAGGAGGCAATACACCATTAAGAACACATGGTATGTAAACTTTTGTACAGTGTAATTTATCTATACGTACTGCTGTACAAATGGCATTTTGCATGATGAGAGGCTGAGTTTAAGTAACAGGAACTGAATTGTTCTGATAAAATCAGACTGTCTGGAAAACTTACACTAGCCAAAGCTCATTATCTTCAGCTCAAGCAAGGCTAAAGCTCTCAAAACCTACTTAAAGATAACCTTGACAGACAGAAACACATACCTGAGACTTCTAGAACTACCAACACGACTGATAAAAGACCAGCATGACTGTGACGTTGACCCACGCAGCAAGACAGACAGAGCGTCTGAGAAGAACAAAAGTAAGTCGTGGTGTTCTTAACAAGAGTTAGTCCTGGTGTTCTTAAGGGAACTTTCTGCACAGAACCTTCAGTTCTCAGTGGTTGCCAGTGGCAATGTACTGTAACTATTCCAAACTTTGATCCCTCATGAACCGACAATATTCACTGGTTGACTGATCTTGAGTTACGTTACAGAAAAGGAGGACTAGTCTTTAGGGATATGCATTCTCGGTTATTTGTCTGAATGTCCCGAGTCATCAGTTTATAAAGGGAATAAATGTGATACTCATTCCTGATCACAATATCACCATGTAGCTGGTTACAAAGACAAGATTTTCCTTTTTTGAATGTAATTTTTTCTCACTGTGGCCCATATTTGGCCTGTTTCCTGAAGAATAGCCACTTTTCAAACAGCAGGCGCCACACTTAGACAGCCTAGAACTGTCTTTCATATTCTTGATACAGCTGAGATGTAGTTTTTCCATGAATAATGCAACAACATACTTCTCCTGTGAACAGTTATAAAAAAAAATGCATGAGGCATCTCTTTGGATGAGTTGAAAAGCTTTTGTTTAAATCTCATTGTTTGGAGGTTAAATCTCCTCCGTCTCTCAGCCCAAATGGAGAGCAGCATGATCAGTTCAGCGCGAGCCAGCTCAGAGTCTGCTCTCATTACTGTTCGTATGCTATCTCATACAGACACATGCGGAGGAGACCCCCACTTCCCAGTCCCCTACAGTGAGCAGCACGATCGGGATCGCCGCATATTCAATTACTATGAAGATCTTTGATTTGCGACATAACATGCAAGAAAATTGCTTCTCCTTGGTCGCAAGAAGGAAAGCCTGTCTGTCTGACACTGATGCATGCAGATAAGCACAATGACATACACATACCCTAGGAACCAGATCATGTCAAGCCTACATGAAGGGGGGGTGGGGCCCATTTGGGGGCCGCAGGATGACCTAAAGTTAAATGAATATATTATCAGAATAATATATAACTTAATTAAAATACTAAAAACATTCAATCAAGAGAAAAATAACTTTTCTCAATAGCTATAGTTTTTATTGAAGAACATACAGCTCTAAAAACTTCTGGAATCACTTTTATTTGGCGTTTATTAACATGAATAAACAACATAAAGGGAATAAATTGCCATAAGGTAAAAATTGTCCCAATGGGCTCCTTGCACATAGCAGCCTGACGTCATATCCGCAACAGGTAAATACGGCTCACTCTCTTCCTGTTTGAAGGCGTAAATACACAACGTAGACATTTTCCGCCTAATACTAGAAAACAGTACAGCATTATAACACGCATATTCTGTCAGCCCGGGATTGTTTATTAGCCTAATGTAAGCTAGCAAACTAACGTAAGCCATAAAGTTTGAGATATATAGACTTACCTTCATATCCGTGGATATATGAAGAGGCATACATTTTAAAGCCCTTCTCTCTAATTTGCTGGTAGGTGATTTGGAGGAGGACTTACAAAGGCGATATACGTCCGTTATTGTAAGTTTCGGCAACTCTTGTAAACATCTCATCTCATAGTGTAGAATAGCGCCGGAAAAGACGAGGCCACATTTCCGGTAAGGAAGTAGTTACGTGCAAGGAGCCCATTAACAGGGGATCTAATGTCCTGAAGAAGGGGCAGTGTTCAGTCAGGTCCAGGTAAGGGGGAACTTTCTATAGTTCTGTTAATAGTATATTATATATTCTACTTGACGCACTTGAGTCTGCCGACAAGAGGACATTATGGAAGAGTGAAAGAACGTTCACTTTAATGCATATGGTTTAAACAGCTTGTTTGCGGCTCTGTACTGACTTCAGAAGGATCCCAGCATTGGGAACAATATTTTAATGGCGTCATGGATCGCATTGGAGGATTATGTATGTTCGGAGCATTTCACTGCATATTTTTTTGTAAATGAGACACAGTGTAATGGAGAGTCTGCAAATAAACTTTTGTTGAAAGATGAAGCAGCCAACTATTGGATCTGACAGAAGCTGCATCACAAACCATAAGCAAATTATTTCATAATGTTTTGTCTGTAAATTACGGTTTTATATGGATATTTTCAAAACACTTACTCTCGTGTAATCCACCTTTCTCATACGCCCCATGATGCTTTGCTTGAATTATGGGAATAACTTCCTTTAAACTGTAAACAATCAGTGAAAGGTTTGTTCGAATGCTATAATAAGTCTTTTTTTATATACTACAGTGATTTCCGCAGCATTATTACGGACGTGTTAAATATCACTGTGGTTATATTTGCCTATATTATGTAACTTACATTGCCTTAATTAAAAATGTTCATTAACTTTAGCATTGAGTGATAATATTTTAAAGTGGTTTGCATGCTTTCCGTCATTTTGACAATGTAACAATTTACCTGCTTTAGAAACATGCTAATAGGGATAAGAAGTGAAAAGGGGAGACAATTACATTTCAAAGCATCTGTGAAAACAAACTTGGAAAGAGATGTGAGGATTTGGAGAGAAAAAAAATATAGATTCTTAGTGCATTCCAGTGAATTATTCATGGTATATATTCTAAATTAAATCAGGAGAGCGCAAATGCACAGTAAGTTGTCTTTTTTCATGTTGTTACAGCGGAATACAAAGAAAAAATGAAAATAATCAGGAGGAAAATAATGCAGTGACTGAAAAAAGCTCTTATCACAGATATTCTTGATACCATATCACATTAAAATACCAATTATTACAGTATTCTTCTGACATTTGAAAATAAAACATGAAAGGAAATTGACAATTGGTTACATGAAATTGTTAATTGTTCCGCATTGTCATGACCCCTTTAAAAAAAGAAGCTCGATTCAAATATCTTATACAATGTTGCTATCCAAGCAAATTATCTTTTTTAAGGATATTAAGATATTTTTAACTGTAAAACTAGACATTAATTAAAATTTTTCATTAATCAGTATTTTCTGTAGTGCACAAAACAAACGCATGCATAATACACAACTCTTACAGAAGTAGGTCTTGTCATCCCTGAGGCAGAGAACATGATAATAAGTCTGTCTCCATCCCAACCTGAGTGTTCATTATTGTTTACATTTGTTTAGCATGCCATTTTGTGTGCACAGAGTTGTGCTCTTATGTAATCTGACTCATTAGTGGGGTCTGAGAATGCGTAGAAAGGTGCTACAGACAAAAGGAACTCTGCCTTAAAAATTAACCGGGACTGACAACACTGCTTAAAGCAAAACAACTGAACCAAATCATGCTCAGATCCTGATAGTTTCCCACAATGCACTTTTTATGCATTGTGGCCATTCATTTACACAACATCAGCATTTTGGTGGCCTGAAAATGCAATCTTTTGAAAATGTGTTTTAAAATGCAAGTTTTTAAGAACATTAACATCTGTGTGTAAACAGTACAGTCTGTACACTGTAAAAACTAAAGGTGCCTCAAATATCCTGTCGGATACTCAAGGAACTTAAAAATGTAATTTAAGTGCCTCGAAGCTCTTTCTCCTATAGTAGGGTTACTGGAGGAGCATTGACAATCTTTGCGGTTCTTGCTGGAACTTTTGGGATCCTTTAAGCACTTTGTGTTCAGTTCAGAGGTTCTGGAGTCACCTTTTCACTACCACGAGACCTCGAAGTGCTTTGGGGGAAATTAGAGGAACTTGAATGCTACAAAGGGGTTATTGTAAGATCTTTTAACATTTGAGTGGTTCCTGAAAGATCTCTTATGTTAAAGCCAGCATCTGGAGGAACCAAATGGTTCTGTGAGGCCAGAATAAGATTATTATTATCCTATTATTATTATACTTAAGTTAAAAAAAATCATAAATATATTTCATAAATTATACTTCTTATTCAGTATACATAGGCTTACATTTATTTAGTATAGGCCTATTTTATTGATTAATTGAAACCTTAAACAACAACAAAGAAGAAGAAGAAGAAGAAGAAGAAGAAGAAGAAGAAGAAGAAGAAGAAGAAGAAGAAGAAGATGATGAAAAAGAAGAGGAAGAAGAAGAAGAAGAGGAAGAGGAAGAAGATGAAAAAAAGATGAAGAGGAAGAAGATGAAGAGGAAGAAGATGAAGAGGAAGAAGAAGAGGAAGAGGAAGAAGATGAAAAAAGATGAAGAAGAGGAAGAGGAGGAAGAAGAAGATGATGAAAAAAAGATGAAGAGGAAGAAGAAGAAGAAGAAGAAGAAGAGGAAGAAGAAGATGAAGAAGAAGATGAAGAAGGAGCAGGAGGATAAAAGTTTTATTCTGTCACGAAACTGCTGCTATTCCTCTGCTGTCATCGCTTCAGTGAACCTCGCGCTGCTCGCGCGGACGCGCACAACAAAGATCAGCTGATCATCATCATCGGATTTGAAAGTAACGGCTCCTCTCATCAAAGCTTCAGCTGTTTGTTCGACTCTTCTTTACAAGGTTTGTAAACTCGCCAAAGAAATATAAATACAGTCTACTCACTATATTTTCAAACACATACATATAAACTAAATACATGTTTATTTATTTATAGTTTTTAGTGTTTACCACTCTTTTATTGCACACTAGCCTATGTGGTATGAAGGTTTTAGCCGCGATGCTAACTAGCTAATCTAATGAAATAAATGAACAAATGGAAATTATTGACTTAACGTTATTGTCTTAGATTGTTTTAACGTTAGTCATTCAATTCAATGTATTCTCGTGTCTTCAATTTGCTGATACAACTAATTAATAGCTGATTCCTGCTGTCGTCAATGGCGTTTTTTATGAATAACACAAGTGTATATAGCGCTACTAGTTAACGTTAGTTTGGTCTATTTTTGTTTATTTACTACAGGTGCCCTGATTCTTTCAAATACTATTTAACCCTCTGGGCTTCTTCGTCCGAAAACGGACGAAAACTTTTACGTTTTGAAATGTTTAATTTTTTTTGCTTCATCGGATGGGGGTGAAACTTGGTGACTTTTGTTGTATTACCTATATGAACACACAAAAAAATCAAGGAGATGATTCTGATATGTTAAAGGGTCGTAAAATTTTTTGTCACACTTAGCTTCCTCACCGGTCTAAAACGGACGACATAGGAAATGAATGGAAATACGAAAAAATAGGAAAATTTAGAGAAACTTTTGGTTGTACAAACTTCAGATCAGCCACTCTGCTGAAAAAAAGTGTACAGTAGTAAAGGGGTGACACTCTAAAACATGAAGAGTGCAAAAAAGACACCCCACCCCACACACACGCCCACACACACACAGAGATAAACTGGCTTATTACTGTGTAATAACAGATAAACTGACTGCAACAGTAAATTTTTTGAATTATGCTAAACAAACTCAATAAATGAAGAAAAAAAAAAACTCTCGCTCAAATGCACACACGCGCGCACACACCACACACACACACACACACACACACACACACACACACACACACACACACACACAGAGAGAGAGACAGATAAACTGGAAAGAGTGCAACAGCAAATTTTTAGAATATGCAAAATAAAATCAATAAATGAAAAAAAAATCTCGCTCAAATGCAAACACACACACACACACACACACACACACACACACACACACACACACACACACACACACACACAAACTGGCAAGAGTGCAACAGCAAATTTTTAGAATATGCAAAATAAAATCAATAAATGAAAAAAAAATCTCGCTCAAATGCACACACACACACACACACACACACACACACACACACACACACACACACACACACACACACACACACACACACACACACACACACACACACACATAAACTGGCAAGAGTGCAACAGCAAATTTTTAGAATATGCAAAATAAAATCAATAAATGAAAAAAAAAATCTCGCTCAAATGCTCACACACACACACACACACAACACACACACACACACACACACACACACACACACACACACACACACACACACACACACATAAACTGGCAAGAGTGCAACAGCAAATTTTTAGAATATGCAAAATAAAATCAATAAATGAAAAAAAAAAATCTCGCTCAAATGCACACACACACACACACACACACACACACACACACACACACACACACACACACACAGAGAGAGAGAAATGAACTGGTAAGACTGCAACAGCAAATTTTGAAAGAAATGCAAAAATAAAAATACAAAAGACTCGCTCAAATGCAACACACACACACACACACACACACACTCAGAGAGAGAGAGAGAGAGAGAGAGAGAGAGAGAGAGAGAGAGAGAGAGAGAGAGAGAGAGAGAGACAGATCAACTGGCAAGAGTGCAACAGTTAATTTTTAGAATATGCAAAATAAAATCAATAAATGAAAAAAAAATCTCGCTCAAATGCGCGCGCCACACACACACACACACACACACACACACACACACACACACACACACACACACACACACACACACACACACACACACACACACACACACACACACACACACACACACACACACACACACACACACACACACACTTGTTTATAAAACAAACATTTTCTCCCCTGCCTGCTACCATGGCTGGTTAGATCAAAGATATATGCAACAATAAATATAATATTTAAAATTTGTATGTATATAGTTAAAATTATGTTTATTATTATTATTTTATTCCTATTTTTTAACCTACAGTTTGATAATGATTGTTTGCTGTTATGTTATTTTATGTTTTCTATGTTCGATCATAATTGCTGTTCCCTTCTGAAGTTTGTATTACCATTTATAGAATTAAAATTAATTAATTAATTTTAATTAATTAATAATTAATTGCAAAATGTTTGTATAAAGTGTTTTGAATTATCACTATCCACCCTTTTGTTCGATTTTTTTAATTATCAAATACTGAGTAACAAAAATGTTTGGATTGTGTTCCCTTTCTAACCAAACATTATTGTTTGATTGTAATCATAATGAAAAACCTAATACTTATCTAAAAAAAAAAATAAAAAAAATATTAAAAGTAGTCTTTTAGAACATCTAAATATATATCTTAATAAAAAAAAACGAATCAGATCGAGAAATCATGTCTAAAACAACAATAAGAATCAAAAAGCCTTTCTATGTATTTACATAGGAAGCTATAGGCAGCCTACAGGCCGTTAAGGGCATTGCACACAATAATTTATTTTTAAAGCCACTGGGTGGCGGTCTTCTCACTTGAAATTTTTTGGCATGCAGCCTAGACCCTATTTTGATGTAAAACGTTGCATTTATTGAAAAAAAAAATTTTTTTTAATAATAAAAAAATATATATATTAATTTTAATGGAAAAAATAGCTCATACAAATTATATAATTAATGCAAAGTATCATAAAAAACTCAAAAAATTCTAAATAATAATCAGAAAATATTATAGAACAAAAATATATTTGAATGGTTATCCTGGGAAAAAAATAAAGTTAAATTTTAAGGCTTCGTCCGTTTTTGACCGGGAGGAAGCTAAGTGTAACTACTTTACGAAGAAGCCCAGAGGGTTAAAGCCCTTTACTGGACAATAAATATTATGTTGTGAATGGATATAATCAGCTTTGTTCTTTTGTTTCCCCAGAACAACCACTGCATTTCTAAAATCATCTGAACATTTCAGAAGCCACATTGAATTACAGTAAGTTACCTAGCTACACCACATGCAAGTACTTTATTACTATGAACTTCTCTGTGTGAAATTTTATTGTTTGACTGTGTGATCTCATTTATGTTTCTCAGAAAAATTATAATCACAGGTTTGGCACCAATAATGCTATGCATTATTTCTTCTGACATTTGAAATCTGAATTATAACTTCAAATTTAGTCTTTTTGACAAAAAAAGCTATTATATGGCTTCAGAAGACTTACAACACAACTCATAACACATGAGTTCTGGACTACATTGTTTTTTAATTTTTCTAATTTTTAGGATATTTTCTGTGACATTTTTGGAGCTTAACAGAATATCCATTTTTACATAAATTGTTGCATTGAATTGAACTAGACAAGTGTACATTAGAATGATTTCATGAATGATTTACACAATTTTGTTCTGCTTGTGTTTCATGCAGTGAAAGTGAACAGTGACTGCGGTTGCATTATGCCCGAGATCTGTTTGGGTTCCACAGAGAGAAAGTCAAACAGGTTTGTAATGTCACAAGGCTGAGGAAATTATTTTAAGTTCACAACTATCACTTTAATAATAACATTAGTATTACTAACAGTAATTTTTGTTCTTTGCAGAGACCTCGGTAAGCTGAAATACAAGTTTGAACAAGAATAAAAATACGGTACTCCTGTAGACCTGAAAATCATTGAAGTGCCTGGACCATCCACCAGAAAAGAGGAAAAACAAATGGAAAATGAAGCTGCTGCACCTTTTCACTTTTCTAACTCGTTAAAATACCTCACATGTGAAGATTTTATTATTGATTGCATTTTATGTTGCAGCGAGTAAAGGCCTCGCTGCAACATAACACATTTGTGAATTTCACAGGCAAAAAAGTTCATTGACCATTGCCATCAGGTTAGCGACGAGTACAGCTCACACTGGAGTCTCTTCCAAGCAGCTTTCTGTTGGTCAAATCCAGAGAATTTCACTGACCAACTTGGTCCCATAGTGACATTTTTGACCACACACGAAATTGCTGATCATGTGGATTCTAATTGAAATGGCTGAAAATTCACAGAACAACAACAGATAATTTTACCGTACCTTAACTATCTATCTTGTTTCTAGTGAGAATACTCAACCATTTATGAGCACTGTTGATTCAAGTCACATATTTAAAGGGTACCTATCATGGAATTTTGAAAATTACCTTTCATGTAGTGTGTAACATAGATCTAAGTGAACGAAAACATCCTGCAAAGTTTTAAATATGAAAGTTCACCGTATACAAAGTTATTATCTCTCAAAAGTAAGAGTCGACTCTGAGTCGTTGATATGAATCGATAGACGAACGATGCACTTTCGTACGTCACTTGTCCAAGTTATTTGAATAAGATACGCCCACTCATTGCATTAGGAGACACCAGGGAAAACATCATGTCGACGAGACGCTGCTGTGTTTTGAAGTGCGACGCAAAAGCAAACTTATTTCATCTGCCCAGTGAGGAGCATTTGAAGACAGTGGCTACAGTTCATAACTATACCACAGAAGTATTATAGCCCGAACTTGTTCTGTGTTCGCGTCATTTTGAAGATGATTGCTTCACAAACCTAAATGCTATAAAGTATGAATTTGCGAGCCGGCTGATACTGAAGAAGGGAGTTTTCAGTACCGAGTTTATTTGGATCAGCTTCCTTCTCCGAATCACAATCTGTAAGTAGGCTGTTGCTTTTATGTTTGTATCATGTTCTATAATTATTTTGTGTGTTGTGTACGCACAGGCACAGCGCAGCTTCTAGCAGCTAACTTAGGTCTTCAATGTCAATTGTATTGAAATATGTGAAGTGTTTGTCGTTGTTAATGGAGTTGTCACAGGGCTCTCGAGTGTCACGCATCACGCATTGAGCGTGACAGTCACTCATTTCGGTCTTTTGTCACGCTCTCCAGCCACACATTGTATTTCTCACGGTGAAAAACTATTTGTAATATATTTAATATGCCGCAGTGCCCAAAACTCACTCACTGTGGAACCGGCAGGATTCAAGCGCGTCTCCTCCAGTGTTGCCAGATCCGTATGCCTGCACTGTTTCCGCGGGTTGTTTGTGTAGTGCACGCTGGTTGACGCGATTGTTTTATCCACTGGAACATGATTGTTATTGAGGAAACACCCGGGAACGCTATTTGAATATTTTTAGCCGTGATTGGGTTAGTTTGATGAGCGATTGGGCTGGTTTTGTTGTGCAGACCTGGCAACCCTGGTCTCCTCTGGTGTTGTTCGTCTGGTGTTGTTAGCCAATCAGAAAATAGCACTGTTGTATCTGGGTAAGATCTAGCGCAACAACCAATGACACCCCGTCGCCTGGGTGTCTAACATATCACCACAGATTAATGTCACGCAAAGGCGGGGTTTGGAAAAATGACTCGCTAAACGATTCATATGGGAGTCGGTGAGCAAATCAGGTAAAAATAAATGCATATTATAAGACAACAAAAGTGTTTTTTGTCATTGCATGCTTGTAAAACTGTTGTTGGGGACTCCCAGAACAATATTAGGAACATTTTAAATGCCATAATAGGTACCCTTTAAGCTTTTCAAAAGCCATAGTGTACATTACAGCCTCCAGTCTCACGGAATCCCAGGCTTCAATATTTTACGATTCAAAATAGC
This sequence comes from Chrosomus eos, assembly GCA_036326025.1. Lineage (NCBI taxonomy): Eukaryota > Metazoa > Chordata > Actinopteri > Cypriniformes > Leuciscidae > Chrosomus > Chrosomus eos. The sequence goes on from CM070833.1 coordinate 13,787,730, forward strand.
TGAATAACTAACCATCTGAGATTTCGGTATAGAGATAAAAGTTAGGATCATAATTTTCAGGAATATTACAGCACAATTAGTGTATATTAGCACCGTTTGTTGTTTGTTTTTGGCATCTGATAGAGCTTTTGGATTTGGAAACAGTGACATCAGACTCAACAAGATTTACACAACTTAAGTGAAGATGCACTTTTTTTTTACATTGATTTATCACATGGAACATATGTGTTTCCATGCGTTTTGTTGAGATGTCTTTACTTGTACGTATAGCCTATTGTATATACATGGTTGATTATTCATGTTGATTATGTATTATACTGTTTGTTTGTGTATTCTATTCATTGATATTAATCTATTACTAGCTTCTTTTCCCAAGTGCATGAAGTGTATGTATTAAATATGTATGTAATACCGTTATGTAATAAATAAATATGTAATAAACAATTCTTATTTTTGTATTTGGTTCAGTTTGTTTATTATAATAGAAGTTAATGGTAACATAGTAACAACATGAAATAATAATAAATAAATAAAAATTGGTTCCTGGAGGCACCCAAAGCGGTTCCACACAGTGCCTTATATAAGAGTTCCTCAGGAAACCTGGGTGGTTCCTCAGAGAACCGCCACCTTTTTAAAGGGTTCCTAGAGGATCTACAGACGGTTCCGCCGGTGTGGCAAAGTGAAGAACCCCAAAAGGTTCCTCCAGGCACCTTTTCTTTTTACAGTGTAGGAGCACATAGTTTCTTTACATCACCAACTACTGGCCAGGCATGAAAATACAGCATTTTTTGTAGTTTTGGTGGATCTGTGTGAACATAGATTGCTTTGACGGCATTGTCGTCTGTACGTGAAAAATGCAAGGGGAAAACTTTTCGGATTTGAATGAACCCTTATAAGAAAAATGGTTCCATGAGGTTCTTCATATACAGTAGAACCTTTAAGATGTTCTGTCATGGGATCATTTTATGGATTTAGTTATAATTTATTTTGTTTTAAATCATTTTTAATTTTAATTACATGTCATGAATTAAGCAGCTCGTAAACATTATCACTAGAAAATAATGATAATGAGATGAGTTCAATCAGGTGTTTCAGAAAGTAAGTTGAATTAATTTTAGAAGTGCTTTGAGCATGACTCGCCAAACAGAATTTAGAATGGGAACAATTAGTTTTATAAAGGTTTGTTCACAATATTGATAGTGATCTGCTGTGACAAAGCAACATGAAGTCATTCATTTTCATTTAGATATGGTTATTTCCAGGACCTTGGTTTATGTGCTGCTGAGAAAAGATTAACTTTATGCTAATTAGCAGTGATGTGTTTGCTGCGATCATCAATAGTGAAGACACTGCAGCTCACACGATCTGTCTCCTGTCAGATATTGTAGTCAAGTATCAGAAAGATGGACAATGTGTTATAAATGTGAACAATTTTGCAGTTATATGATTTGTATCTGCCTATTAAAACAATATAATAAAAATGATGTGTGTAAAACCGTGTCAGAAAATGTCAACGTTCTGAGTGTGTTTGATTAATGTATTGATAATCGTTCATCTTGTTTGCGATATGATGTATTGCACACTGCTGCAATTTATGTATACAAATCCTTTCTCCTGCAGAATGGTCATTTTTAGTGGCAAGAAAAACTGAATGCTTGTCAGATTAGAATGGCAATGACATCTGTTTTTACCGGCATTTGTGATTTTGACTATGTCAAGCCCTCCAATAAAGTCAGTGCATCCAGTGGTAGCACAAGTGACCAAATTTATAGCAAACTGCTGATCTCAGTGATAAAATCTGTCAGTGTGAACAGGCACGGCGAACATCTAAAGTGTAGTGTTGTTGGAGGACATCCAAGACCTGGTTTTCACGGTTTTCAGAAAAAAGCAGCACAACTGTATTCAACATTGATATTAAATGTTTCTTTAGCACTAAATCAGCATGATTTTTGAAGGATCATGTAACACTGTAAACTGGAGGAATAGGCTTTATGCAAAGCAAAAAGGCAGTAACTACGCAGAGTGCAGGACAGAGAAAAATGACTTTAAAGTTATCCTGTCATCCAGCCTAAGTAGTTGTAGGTAGATTATTGGACATGTGGCTGTTTTGTTACTTTATATTAGCTTATTCTTTGTACATATCAATCCTCATATTTAATTTGATATTTTACCCCTATTTTGCAGTTACTGTATTCTTGCTTTGTATTACTTAACAAAAATGTGGCACCATACCAAGGAAAAAGGCAGTAACTACAGATTCTCCAAAAACTATTTTGCCAAAACTTGCTCTGGGTGTGTTAGATAGACTGTTTTAGATAGATAGATTATTTGAAATAATTGGAACCATTTGGACAACATTTTTGTGTTGCGAAATAGTGTTGTGGAGCGGGTGTGTTACGGATACGTGTACATTTTTAGTAATCAAAAATCATGTCTAATTAATGAAATCATGAAACTTTTATTGTAAACTATTATTAAACTTATACAATTTTATACTATACAAAATTCTAATATATATACATTGAAGAAAAATTTTGATTATTCCTTTAAAAATTAAGTTTTAATCTTAATTTATTTGTATTAGTGTAATAAGTTTTATTACATTGAGACGTTTCTAAATTCTACTGTACAACAGTAATATATTTCTGTCAAGTTAAACCGAACTTTTATTTTGACGGGTTGCCGTGAAGACCTTTGAGTTTCTGTGTTTATGACATGACAATAGTTTTTCTCAAATGAAGCGGTTAAATGCTCAAAAAGTGACTTTAAGAGCGGATCTAGTTTGGTAGGGGAACAATTAGGGAAAACACTGCATTTCAAACAAAATTTGTGTGAAGTTAGAAGGGTGAAATCGCAAATGTTAAAACCGTCCCGTGAGGATGCCGCGAAATCAGCTGCGTGTTCACCATGGCAACAGTAACTACACTGCGCAGCAACACGGTGATTTTCTGTTAGGTAAAACATAACAAGAATACAGTAATGGATGTTACTGTACTCTTGCTTTGTTTCACTAGGGCTTTTTGCAGTTACTGTACAAACGACTACCATTTTTCTCCAAAACGACACACATTTGAGATCAGATATTTTGTCACATAACAAAGGATGCCTTGAATGTCATGAAAATGATAATAACTCATTTTTGACCAAAAATGCAGTTACTGCCTTTTTGCTTTGTAGGGCAGTGGGGTGATTCCACTATTAACGCCTGCTTCCGGTTGGGACTGGATGATGATAATTTATTCCATTTTATCTCCGTGGAGAATTGTTATAAATCCATCCCGGACTTTATTAATTATGTCCTAGAATTACATGGTTCTGATTTCCTCGTTGACTATGCAGAGGATAGTCAAAATCATCATCCAGTCCCCATCCGGAAGTATGTAGACGCCCCAGTTCACCTCGATCCGGAACCCGCTGCATACCTCTCCAAGAACTCTGTGTCCCTTGTTGCACCCGAGATGCCCGAGCCAGAGCTTCCGCCGCTGGTCCCGCCCAGCACAGATTCCGAGCCAGAGCTTCCGCCGCTGATCCCGTCCAGCACTGATCCCGAGCCTTCGCCGCTGGTCCCGCCCAGCACAGATCCCGAGCCAGAGCTTCCGCCGCCAGAGACCGTCCAGCCGCCAGAGACCGTCCAGCCGCCAGAGACCGTCCAGCCGCCAGAGACCGTCGCCTGCCCGCCAGAGCCTGAGCCCCGCGTCACGCCTGCCTGAGACAGCGCTCCACGTCAGCCCTGCAGAGCCTTCTCCGCTGGTCTCGTCCAGCCCTGCAGAGCCTGTCCTTGTGCACGTCCCTGAGCCTGGTACTCTCCCCAAGAAAATTTGGGGGGGGGGGGGGGCTATACGCCTTCACCCTGGCCACCTGAATGGACGGCTCCGCCCTGGCCACCTGAATGGACTGCTCCGCCCTGGCCACCTGAATGGACGGCTCCGCCCTGGCCATATGAAGGGATAGCTCCACCCTGGGCTCCCGAGGTCCCTAAAGCCACGCCGTGGTCACGGCCACGTCCAGCTCCGCCTTGGCCACGTCGAGCTCCGCCTTGGCCACGTCCAGCTCCCCCTTGGCAAGACCCACAGCCTATTCCGCCCTGGAGGCTTCCTATTCCCGTGGAACTATACCCTCGTCAGCCTCCAGGGCGCCCACCCTCCCACCCCTTTGGATATTGTACGGCGCGAGGACGCGCCTTTTTTGGAGGGGGGGGTAATGTCACAAGTGTGATCTGTGTTTCTTAGTTTTCCCCATCTCTGTGTTTTGGTTTAGTCCTGTGTCAGTTTTCCCGCTCCTCGTTTGTGTTCAGTTCCTCCACCTGTGTCTAGTTAATTTGCCCCAGCTGTGTCTTGTTCCCATGATCTGTTCTCTGTGTATGTAAACCCAGTGTTCTCCCTCACTCCTTGTCGGTTATTGTATATGTTGCGTTTAAATGGTATGTGTTGCATCTCCTTTCTTCTTTGTTCATTAAATTCCTGTTAGTTGTTATTCCTCGTCTCCTCGTGCTTCCTGCCTACACACCCATCCGTGACACTACTAAGTAGTGATGGGCAGATCGAGGCTTCGTGAAGCAATGAAACAGTTGAACCAAATGGTTCGTATTGTTTCGAGGCTTCGAATCAATCCGACACCCGTCTCCACGGTGACACCTAGTGGTCACTTGCAGGTGTTGATCTGAAAACAACCTTGACGAGCCATGGAAATTTGTTGTTTTTTTATTATTGCACTTTTCTAATATGTGAATCTTGTAACCTAAAGGCTTCTTACTGTGAATAATGTTATTTTGCTCATGCAAAATGAATATTAATAAAAATAAATCAAGCCACAATGTCTCACTTTTTACATATTTTTATTCAAAAATATTAATTTCTCTGCTGTGGAAGGACTTAGCCTACTTCTTTTTTTACAGATAATTTCTCCAGCCTTTGAAAAAATCCTCTCACAAGGGACACTTGTTGCTGGCTGGCATGCAAAGATATTTTTTAGCTAGGACATACAAATGAGGAAAGATTACTGCTCTCTCTTTCCAGTAAGTTAGTGGATCATGAGTTGTGGGCAAAAACGCATCGTTGATGTATTTTTTCACTTCCATTTGTGGCATCAGCTGTAGCATTGTGTATCATCTGGATTTGATGGATACGAGTATCAAAAAGTTCCCATAAACTGTCCTGTGTTTCTGCTGTGTTTCAAACAATGCATTGCTTAGATGGCCCAGCAGTGTCAGTAGCAGGCCTAGGTACAGGGGGAATGCCATCCTCTGCACCCTGCAAAATGGCAGGATGAGTGCTCCTCAAATGGCGCATCATGGATGATGTATTGTTGCAGTAGGCGAGCAGCCGATCACAATACACACATCTCACTTTATTTGGGGTTTCTAAATGGAAATGCTCCCACACCACAGATGTACAGCATCTCATCTGGGGAGCCTCCATTTATCTATCTAATCTATCTAGATATGAATCTCTAATCTATCTATGTAATTCGATATGTATCTATAATATGTGTCTATGATCTGATGTATTTATATATGTAGCCTATATATCTTTAATCTATCTATATATGTATCTATCTATCTATTAATCTAGATGTCTATATATATTTATATCTATATTAATGTGTCACTATATGTATACTCTGTGTCTAGACTATCAGTCAATGTGTTGTGTAAATTTAAATGTAAGCCTAAATATAACTAAACAAATCGCACTATAAATGTCACTATATCACCAAAATCCGCTATCTCAAAATTAAACTCCTCTCACAAAAACCCACGAGGTCAATATGCGTTGATTTCACTTTTATACAGATGTTCGATTGTGTGGTCTGTTTCCGACCGTGTCAATCAAACGCTGATTCGGCGGATCACACCTGATGAAACACTTCGTGAAACACTTTGAGGCTTCGTTTGGCCATAGTCACGTGACATGGGTGTTTTGAATCACGCTTCGAATCAGTGATTCGAAACATCTGCGCTTCGGGATCTCGCAAAGCTTCGGAACGACTGTTTCGCCTCAGCCATCCCTACTACTAAGTGACTACTTCAACTTTGGACATTGTTTGATTAACTATACCATCAGATAAGACTTACACACATCAATTTTCACTTTATTGAATTGTATACCCTAATGATCAATTCCTGTAAAGCACCTATCCGTTACATTGCTTTGTTTATTGTAGTTGATTTTCTTTTTCTTGTATTTACTTTTTGGGTGTTGGCAATTATTTTTTTGTTTGCATGGGAATATAAAAAAAATATATAGTGTTTATTCATTTGGGGAGTATCTTTCCTTCTAAACATATATATAATATATATATATATATATATAAACATATATATAATATATGTTTAGAAACAAATTCAAATATAGTTTAATTAGCAAATTCAAAGTGGAGTACTACATTACCCATAAGCCTGAAGGGTCATCCACCTATCAGAGAACCAGTGTTACCATGGAAACAAAGGCAATCTCCACAAAAAAGGGGCATTCTAGGGTTTTTCAGATAAGAAAGCTCTTTGAACAGCGCTGATTTCAGTCATTTTATTCTCACAGATAATTTTCAAACACTTTTTTCCCCTTTCAAATCAAATGTTTTATTAGTTTGTTTCTATACATGGGAAATAAACTTCTGGAAACCAGGCCAATGAAAACATGGGTTCACTGTTGTGTGAAAGTGAATTTGTTGTTTGCTAGGACAGACACTGCTGTGTCTGCTGTTCATTCAAACATACTTCTCTAGAGGAAATGGTGACTCTTATCAGGAAAGATCCTACAGACGGGATGATGTAAGGAAAGGCGAATTACTGTTCATGTGAAGCTGCATCTGTACGGCACTGCGATTATATTTAACGTGCTACAACGACCCTGCCTGCAGCAAGCTCCACACAACAAATTAAATAGGCATAAAGAGATAAAAATAAAAAGACAGTTTCTGTTACCATGGAGGTGTAATGGCAGTAGAAGAAATGTATTTATAAAATACATGACCACAAAGAACAAGAAGAAGAGAGAGACAGTGAGCCAGAGAGAGAGAGACTAACAATGAAGAAAGACGGACAGGAAAACAGCGATAGAGAGCTTGGAGTGTCTTAGGTATTAATATGTCTGAGCTGTGCTTAACTTTCTCTGTTTCTCCTCTCAGACTGAAATACACCAAAAGCAGGATTACAGAACGATTGCTAGAAAAGCACTTGGCACTCAAAGTCATTGAATGCATGCATTTTGAGAAAAGAGCGTGTGGTTGTGTATTTAAATGTTTGACTCTGAGTTCTCCAGTGTAAACAGAAACAGACATGCATTTCTATTTCCTGTCTGAACTTCTTCCCTATTCTTCTACACATTCCCCGTACCTTAATACCTCATCAACAGAGCAGCATTTAATGTGCGTCTGTGAGAAAAAAACCCTCAAAGGAACAGAGGGGCTACATTGATTACCGTAAAGAGATCAAATAAGTAAACTTCAACTTAAGTGACTCTTAATTTAATCCCTGACGCCCCCTGACACTTTCGCTCTCATTCTATTCTTCTTCATCTTTTCCATTTACAGGTTTATAAACTGCCTATACTCAGGATATGTACAGTACACCGATGAGCCAAAACATTGGGCCTCATTTATATTATGTGCATTTGCACAGATTTGAAGAATCAGGGTCTGAGCAGACATACTATTCCTTGTGGCAGAGAGTCCGAGAACTGCAGGTATTTGGAAATCTAAGCAACACAATCTTCCCATTCGTCATTCTCAAGTAAATCACATTATACGTACATTTGAGAAATAATCGTAAGATCAAATGTAGGATGGTTTCTAAGCAAAAATTTATAAATGAGGCTTATTATGCCTAATAAGCTGTTGATCCTTAACGTGCTGCCAAAACAGCACCGACCCCTGAAGGTGTCCTGTATCTCACCAAGATGTTGGCAGCAAATCCTTTCACTCCCCCAGGTAAACGGCACACCTATACGGCTGCCCACGTGATGCAAAAGAAAACAGGACTCATCGGATCAGGCGCCCTTTTTCCAATGCTCCAAGGTCCAGATCCGACAGCAACGAACCCATTGTAGGTGTTTTTGACAGTAGACAGGTGAAATCAGGCACTCTGGTCTGCGGTACACAGCCTCATTCACAGCAGAGTGTGATGCACTGTGTGTTGTAACACATTCCCCCAAAAACCATCATTAAAATTGTGTCACTTGTGCCACAGAAGACCTTCTGTTGGCTCAGACCAGACGGGATAGGCTTTGTTGCCCTTGTGCACCGATAAGCCTAGGGCACCCAATGCCCTGTAGCCTGTTTGCGGTTTGTCCCTCCTCAGACCACTGTTAGTAAATTCTCACCAGTGCTGACCGGGTGCAACCCACAAACCTTGTCATTTTAAAGATACTCTAACCCAGTCGACTTGTCATAACAATTTGTCCCTCGTCAAAATCGCTCAGATCTTTATTACTGCCCATTTCCTGCATCCAACATGTTGATTATGAGAGCTGATTGAGCACAGTCTCGTTCCAAGAAGTCATATAATTGACGTCTTGGGACGTCTTTTGACCATACGTCAATATCCGCCTTTTTAGGGTACCCTTAAACGTCGGTTAGATGACGATCCTGGGACGTCATACAACTGACGCTTTACCTTTAACGTCAGTTAGGTGACGGGGTAGGTTTAGGGGTAGGTTTAGGTCTGGGGTAGAGTTAGGATTCGATAATGTCATCTTACCGACGTTTAAGGGTACCCTAAAAAGGCGGATATTGACGTATGGTCAAAAGACGTCCCAAGACGTCAGTTATATGACTTCTCGGGATGAGACTGCGCTGGATTGAGAACTTACCATCTAATCTACCCATATACCTTAATATGTGGCCTTGTTAGGAGATGATCAACAATATTAACTTCACTAGTGACTGTTCATAATATTTTGGCTGATCAGTGTGTGTATATATCACAATATAGTTATTTTATTTTTATCTTTGTTATATAGACAGAACATATCATATAGTGTAGTGTATTTGTTGTTTGCTAGGAAAGACACATACTGTACCTCTGCTGTTCATCCAAACATGCCTCTCTAGAGGAGGACACTTCTTAAGAGGAATAAATAATATTCTGTAATAGTGTACTACAGCAAGATTGCAAACAGCCATCCTGCAATAAAACTGTGTCGCCAAGTGAAGTGAGACAAATAGTGAAACATCCCAGTGCTGTTCGAGTAAATATCAGTATGCTTGGGAATTTGCTTGACCGATTAAATAAGTGGACTGGAACTAACTCTTGTATAAATTATAAATGTATGTTCACTTTTAAAATTAAATATTTGGAGTTGCAACTGTTCAGATGTAGGGGAGAGCCGGGACGGTTGAAACACTTTTCAGATAAACGTCGTTTTCTAAGATAAGGTTACAGATAGATATTTTGTGTGTGTGTGATCAACAACTCACATATGTGTTCTCTTAGCATCATTTGTTATTCGGTACAAATATAGAATGATTCAAGTAAAAATTTACTTTGAACAGTAGTAGTGCTTTGTTTCAATCGTCCCGCCGGAGCGGGACGATTGCAACACAGGGGTGGGACGGATGAAACATAACAGTTTAAACGGTAACTATTCATCTAGGTATGTAACGATTCACTCGCAACCGGTTGAAAATCGATACAAATGTGTGACGATTCAAATCGGTTGCAATGTTAAACGAATCGCGATACACATTTTAAACAACAGGGGCGTTTACTGTAGCCTATTGTGAAGTTGTGAACCTCGCTTGCGCGAAACTAGCGAGTGTTTTCACTTCATTCATGGAACTTGAGCTTGTGTGAGCCAAGCTCAACTTCCACAGGAATGAACTGAAAACGCTCGGTTTGCTCCGCTCGCGCCGCGCCAGTGTGCGCCATAATAGACTGTTGTGCACGCGCCGTCAAACACACGGCGACGGCAAGCGTAGATGTTGACGTTGACTCATTCAAATCGGAGGTGTGGCGGCATTTTGACTTTCCATAGACTAATAATAATCACCACCGTGAGAAGCACAAGTCACCTCCGTTTTCATGTAAAAGGCATTAATAAGACAAGTGCGAGAGCCACGGAGATCACAAGGTGCATCAGTGTTTCCGTGGCAACCAGGTGTTGTATTTATTTTACTATCTCTTTCTCTAAATGTGTACATGGATATATATTTTTTATATGTATAATTTGTTGATGGTTATGGCATATTTTTCTAAATGTGTTTTTTTTTTTTTTACTCTTGCTAGTGTAATGATACAAATTATAACAAAATTAAAACCCCTCTAAATGTGGTACTAATTTTACATAGTCTTTTACTGAGTGTGTGAAGGTACCAGTGTCCACCCTCTTGACCAGACAGACACAAAGACTGAGTTGAAACAACCTTGAAGGGATTTTTTTTAATTTCAGTGTAGTTTTTTTATTTGACAAATATATTTTAAAATTAAAAAGAAATGTGCAGCATTTTGTCTGAGAAATAATAAAAGGGACACTTTTTCATTTATAATTTCTTAAATTAATCACTTGTTAAAAAAAATCGTGAGAAAATCGTATCGTGAAACCAGTATCGTGAATCGTATCGCATCGTGAGTTGAGTGAATCGTTACATCCCTATATTCATCTAATGCTTGTTTTTATGAACAATACCTGACAAGTAACTTATATACATATTGTTACAAACATATTTTGTCATTTATTTTAATTTAAAGGTTCATATTGAAAACATTTTTCTGTCGCCCAATAAACAATAGGCAATATATGCGCGTTTTGCATAATCTTTCTAATAAGCTATTTTGATGAATAAAGAAAAAATTCGTTTTCTTAAATTTCTTCCTCGAGTCATATTGAGTGTTTCCTGGTTGAATAGCCTGTTATTATGAAGAAAATTGTCAACCAGAAGACGATAAATTAAATTTATTGAAGATTGAATACTTGTTTCAACCGTCCCGACAGCGCCTCCTGACAGTTAAACCTGTTTTGCCCTTAAACTAAAAGACTCTGATATTACACACTTAAGAGTATGTTGTAGTACTAATACACCTTCAGTATTATCATTATAATGGCACATGAAACTATAAATACAACTTGTCAGTCAAAAAAAAGTACTGCACGAAAGAATTCACTAACCGCACTCAAAAACAGCTTTCCGGCTCTAACTTTAAAACGGCATGACGTAAAGAAAAAATGTTTTCGGGAGTCTGGTAGGCAATTGCGTGCTGTACGTGCTGATAAAATTTGACGTACATGACGTGAGTGGTTTTCAAGGAAATCTCAATGTTTCATCCGTCCCGCGTTTCAATCGTCCCGGCTCTCCCCTACTTCTTGCCCTGCCTACCCTCCTTAGTATATAGTGGGTTTTAAAAGTCTGAGAACACTGAATTAATGCAAAATAAAAAAATAATCATTAAAGGGGGGGTGAAAAACTCAGTTTCACTCAATCTCATGTTAATCTTGAGTACCTATAGAGTAGTATTGCATCCTTCATATCTCCAAAAAGTCTTTAGTTTTATTATATTTATAAAAGAAAAATAGGCTGTACCGAGTCTTTCCGGAAAAAACCCGAGCGGGTGGAGGCGTGGCCGTGTGGGCGGGAGCGCGCGAAGCTTTTGCGTGAGTTGTAAACAGACAGACTTGTGGTTTATGAGGACATGATTTAGTTTTACAATAAACAAACTGACACCTACAGTGGCCAGCTAAACAACTGTATTTAAACACACAAACACACACCATACATCGCATGCTCCATCGATACATTAACTGTACGTGATCATGTTGTTTACTTGCTGTGCTTAACTTACACGCCGATAGTTAACAACATACAGACATTTGAAGCAGTTTTACTCACCGCCTGCGTTTCCGTGAACCTTTATCGTTGGGACTGCTCCATCTTTAAGTATTAGGCGATCTGCAAATCGTCGAACTGTGCCTTGTTTATAAAACTATTAGCAGCTACCGCCGAAATGAAGGGAACAAACAAGAACACAATTGCGCAACTCCGTTGCTGCTCTGGAAAAACAAAATCCATCCACAGGTCCCTTAACTCTGGGTTCTTTGGACATTTGTGCAGTGTTGTCTTGCCCTGGCAACCAAAAACACACTTTTTGGTGACATTGTTTTGATTGCAACGCAGCAGAGCACAGCGCTCTGATGGACGCTCTCGTACGCTCTAGGCTACAGCAACACTTCCGGGAGAAGTGCCTTAAGACCATATAAGGAAATTCCGCACACTCTGACGTCACGTAGTTACGTATTCGAAAAAAACTTTCCGAAACTTGTGACAAACCGGAAGGAGTATTTTTAGAACAGAAATACTCCATCAAACTTACAACTTCATTTTTGAAACTTTGTCCATGTTTAGCATGGTAATCCAACTCTTTAACAGTGTAAAAAACTCACTATGCATGAAACAGCATTTCACCCCCCCTTTAAAGTCCCTTAAAATTATTTGATAATCAAAATGACAAAACAAAAATCCATGTAAAGCCTGTGTTGAATGTAACACTACACCCTTGCTTTATGTAATATATGCTGATATAGAAATTAGTGCCCGCCTCTACTCAATCACGCCAGTTCAGACTACCTGATCCACTCGATCAAGTGTAGTAAACACTACACAACGGTCAGTGGAAATACTGGTTTAATTCAGCCATATATGTTTGAACCAGAAACTGATTCAGAAGAAGAAGAGGAATAGCAAATTATTTTAAGTCCCTCGTTTTATATTGTCTTGTGTTAATAATTATGCCTACATGTTAGAACAACAGGCTCCAAACTTCACTGCACTCTCTTCACGCCTCTGTCTCTCTCTTTCTCTTCTTCTGTCTGTGATTCTCCCTCCTTCCCGCTCTGGCATATGGATGGATATAGAGAAAGAGAGGACTCTCAAGGTCAGTGCTGCTCCAAGGGAACACTGGTTCACAGTTACATCAGCTCTGCAGCATCATTCTACACTATCACTTCATTGCTGCCTTGGTCTGTTTTTTTTTATATAAGAAAGTCAGACAGAGTAGCAAGAAATCCTCATTCTGCATGAGCACTATGTTCCACAGAATGTTGCTCCTACAATGATCTACAGCTGTTATGATCAATAGAGATTCTACCCAATTCAGGCTATATTGTGGCGAGTAAAGTAAACTGATTACTTCGACCACTGCTCCAGCAATGGACAGCAATGGCTCCAATAAGCTCAATGCCTTGTTTCAAATGCTTCTCCTGTAATTCACTTGTAAAGGGGTGAGTCTGATCTATTGAGTTGGTCAATGATGTGACACAATCCATTCATTTATTTTAAAAAACACTTCTGTTCAAAAGTGTTGGTTCAGTTTTATTTTTGCACATCAAGACTGCATCTATTTCAGTAAAAATACAATAAAATCAGTAATATTGTGATTTTTTTTTACAATTTAATATAACTATTTTATTTAGTTTAAAATGTAATGTAATCATGTGATGACAAAGCAAAATTTTCAGCATCATTACTTCAGTGTCACTGTTACAGTTGTGTTCTTGTTTAGTTTGGTTTCATTGGACTTGTCTGCCTATCTTCATATCACGTGTCATCATCATTATCAGTTAATCTGTATCACCTGTGTTTAGTTAATCCTTATCATCTGTTATCACCTGTGTTCTGTCAATCAATCTTCATCTGTGTTTGTATTTAGTTCCCTTCTTTTCTGTCAGTCTTGTTCTTCTCTCTATTGTACTAAGTGTGTGTGAACCTTCTGCCTGTCTGTACCTGTTTGTATAATATTTTTAGTAAATGTTTGCATTGGAACTTTGGGCTCCTCATCTCCTTCTGCTGCACCACACGGTGACGGTCACATGATCCTTCAGAAATCATTCTAATATGCTGATTTGGTGCTCAAGAAACATTTCTTATTATTATCAATGTTGACAGTTGTGGAGCTTAATATTTGAGTGGATACTGAACTTTTTTTCCCAGAATTCTTTGATGAATAAAAAGTTCAAGCGAAAAACAATGACCAATTCAATGCATCCTTCAATTTAAATGTTTGAATTCCCGAAGACAATTTGCAGTCAAAATAAATAGGCTAGTACGAAATTTAGGGTGAACGAAGCTCATAACACAATGAAAAAAAAGCCTCATTTAAAGAATTAAGCTTTATGATACTTATAAAAAAATCCTAATTCCTGATTCATAACCATATGAAACCAACATGAATATTAAAAAAAAAAAAAAAAAAACACTTTTCAAGTTATTAGAAATCATTTGACATGGTTTAAGCAATTTTTCTTTTCTTCTAATTTTTCTTACAATGGACATTAACTTGCCATCGACATCACTCACTACATCACTGCATGTCCATACATAAATACATACATACAAATCCTGCCATAAACAATGTTTGTAGGGTTGTAGTTACACCTTCTGGTGCCTAGAACACAGCTCTCATTTTCAACCTTTTTTAGGGGGTTCAACGGTACACTAATTTAGCCCAAATGTCAGAACAATAGGCTTCCGTCCACATTGCTTGTGGGGAACTTGTGCACTCTTTCTCTCTTATTCTCTTCCTCTGTCTCTTTTTGTCTTCCTTCGCCCAACTCTCCGTGGCAGTTTGATTTATGTAGGAAGAACTCTCAAGGTCACTGCTGTCCCAAGGGAGCACCGAGAGGTTCATAGTTACATCATGCCGAAAGGATCGGTCTGCGCCATCACTCATTTCCTGCCTGAGGACTATTTTTGTTGTGGGAATTGATTAACCGGGCATTTGATAAGAAAACCAGACAGAGCAGGAGAGCTCATACTGTGAAAGAACTGATCCATAGAATGCTATTCCTGCATAGGAATCTATAGATCTGTAAACATTAACTTTTTGTGGGTCTGTTTAGGGTTTACATTACAATGTGCCAAGTCATGGGGATGATGAGCAAAGCCGAAACCCACAGCATGCAACAGTCAACAGGAATTGCATTGAGGAATCCCACTACAAATTGACTGACAGTATCCCAGCAAGCAATAGTGCCATTTCACCATCTCGGTTAACTATAGACCCGATATAGTCCGGCTATGAGTAATACACTTCTAGCCAAAATAACCTTGAATTTGGTTACATGTCATTTTTGCCAAAATAACTTGAGAGATGTATGATATTCCATCATGTAAATAAAGTCAATAATGATTACAAGGTGTATCTTTTTTTCTTTTTTTTTGACATGTTGTATGTGCCTGTGCCTCTATTCTTGGGCCATGGTTAGATGTCTCTAAAATTTTCACTGACAGCCCAAACGTTGCTTTGTTTTAGCCACATCGCAGTGACCACACTCAGGCCAGACATTGTCCTGGTGTCAGAAATAACAAGGCAAGTGGTCCTGCTGGAGTTGACTGTTCCCTGGGTAACACAGTCTCATCCCAAGAAGTCATATATTGACGTCTTGGGACGTCTTTTGACCATACGTCAATATCCGCCTTTTTAGGGTACCCTTAAACGTTGGTAAATGACGATCCTGGACGTCATACAACTGACGCTTTACCTTTAACGTCAGTAGGTGACGGGGTAGGTTTAGGGGTAGGTTTAGGTCTGGGGTAGAGTTAGGATCCGATAACGTCATCTAACCGACGTTTAAGGGTACCCTAAAAGGCGGATATTGACGTATGGTCAAAAGACGTCCCAAGACGTCAGTATATGACTTCTTGGGATGAGACTGCGCTGCCCTGGGAGGACCGGATGGAGGAGGCTTTTGAGAGGAAGAGGGCCAAGTACGAGGAGTTGGCAGGCGAATGCTGAAGCAGGGGTGGAGGACCCGATGTAATCCCATCGAGGTCGGGTGCAGAGGATTCGTCGGCCAGTCACTGATTAGGGCCCTCAAGATGCTTGGAGTGGAGGGACTGCACATCAGGAAAGCCGTCAAAAACATCACGGACACCGCCGAAAAGGCGTCAAGATGGCTATGGATCAAGCGGGGCTATCCGTGGATCACACAAGCTACTCAGACACAAGCCAGGGTCTGATCAACCCTGGCTGGGTCGCCTGGGCGAGGGTGTATGATGTTGTGAGACCCGAAACACCCAATGAACCCAGGATACATCACTGATGATGTGTCTGAGTTGCACCAGAGGTGTATTTCAAGAATTATATCATCTGACTAAGTCAGTGACTTCCGGGAACAGTCCGGATGACAACCATGAAGAGTATGGGGACTGCTGGAGAGACAGCTGGCAACTGGGAAGACAGTAACCGGGGCAGCAAGGGCCATGGAGAATGCTTATGGAGAAACGACAATGAGTGCAGTTTGCGTATGTGGCAAAGTCTGCAAGAACCGGCATGGCTTGAAGATCCACCAGGCTAAAATGAAATGCTTGATCGGGAAGCAAGTGGTGCAACACACAGGTCCAATACCTGGTGAGACGCAGGAGGAGCCCGGCCCGGAGTCACCCCACAGTGCCCAGAACCTCCACGCACCACAAGCTCCACCCCATGTCAGACATTCCGAACACCGCCAGGTCAAGTGGCCTGCTGCCAACAAGGAGAGAGAGTGGCTCCAGTTCGATGAGGACCTGGACAAAATCCTTGAAGCTACCACGAGGGGGGGTGTAGACCAGAAGTTGCGGGCTCTGTCAGCAATGATCATCAGAATCGGAGCCGAAAGGTTCGGTATTAAGGAACAACAGCTGACCAGAGGTGTTACAGAGCCAAACCGACGGGAAGTGAAGATCAGCCAGCTAAGGAGTGAGCTCAGACTGCTCGGGCGGCAGTTTAAGCAGGCAAGGGAGGAGGAAAAGGCTGGTCTGGCAGAACTCAGCCACACCCTGAGGAAAAGACTAACCACCCTCCGGTGAGCTGAGTGGCATAGGAGGAGGGGCAAAGAGAGAGCCAGGAAACGTGTCGCCTTCATTTCTAACCCTTTTGGATTTACGAAGAAGATCCTCGGGCAGAAAAAAAGTGGCCATCTTGTGTACACTGAAGGAGAGGTTAACAAGTACCTCAGCACCACCTACAGTGACAGTGCAAGAGACAAAGATCTCGGGCCATGTAAAACGTTGATAACTCCGCCGGAACCCACCTCGGCATTTAACACCAGGGAGCCAACTTTGAAGGAAGTTGAAGAAGTCGTCAAGGCTGCTAGAACTAGCTCCACACCAGGCCCGAGTGTATTGCTGTATGTCGTCTATAAGAGGTGCCCCAGACTCTTGAAGAGGTTATGGAAACTAATCAAGGTCATCTGGAGGAGGGGGAAGGTGGCGCAACAGTGGCGACCCCGAAGTCTGGATCCCGAAGGAGGAGAGCTCAAGTACCATTGAGCAGTTCAGAGTCATCTCGCTCTGAAAAATTTTTCTTTAGTATTCTTGCCCGACGCCTGACGGAGTTCCTTTTGAGGAACAAGTACATCGATACCTCTGTGCAGAAGGGGGGAGTCCCAAAGATGCCAGGATGTATCGAGCATACAGGAGTTGTCACTCAGCTCTTACGTGAGGCACGTGAAGGCAAAGGGGATCTGGCAGTCCTCTGGCTCGACCTCGCCAACGCCTACGGGTCAATCCCTCATAGGCTGGTAGAAGCCGCACTTGACCGACACCATGTTCCAGACAAGACTAAGCACCTCATACTGGACTATTATAATTCCTTCAGTCTGAGAGTCACCTCTGGAGCGGAAACATCTGCATTCCATCGGCTTGAGAAGGGCATTATCACGGGATGTACTATTTCTGTGATATTGTTTGCCTTGGCGATGAATATGCTGGTGAAGTCTGCAAATGTAGAGTGCAGAGGCCCACTCACCAAGTCAGGCATACGGCAGCCCCCCATTAGAGCATTTATGGATGATCTGACGGTGACCACAACATCAGTTCCGGGATGCAGATGGATCCTCCAAGGGCTCGAGCACCTCATCAACTGGGCTCGGATGGATTTTAAGCCAGCTAAGTCCAGGTCCCTGGTGGTAAAGAAAGGGAAGGTTACAGACCAGTTCCGCTTCTCACTAGGAGACATCCAGATACCATCTGTCAGAGAAAATCCAGTCTAGAGTCTGGGTAAGCTCTACGACTGCACCCTGAAGGACACTGCAGCAATCCAGAGAACAACCAACCAGTTGGTAACCTGGCTGACGGCTGTGGACAAGTCAGGTCTGCCAGGTAAATTTAAAGCCTGGATCTACCAGCACGGCATCCTGCCCCGACTGCTCTCGCCACTGCTGGTTTATGATGTGCCAATTACCACCGTTGAATGCTTTGAGAGGAAAGTCAGCTGTTCCCTGCGGAAGTGGCTAGGCCTACCACGAAGCCTCAGTGACATTGCCTTGTACTGGAGGAAGAACAAGCTAAAATTTCCCTTCAGCAGTCTGAAGGAAGAGTTTATGGTAACCCGATCAAGAGAGGTGCTACTGTATAGAGACTCCAGTGACATCAAGGTCTCTTCAGCAGGCATAGAAGTCAGAACCGGCAGGAAGTGGAAGGCCCAAGAGGCAGTAGATCAGGCTGAGTCACGGCTGCGACATAGTGAGCTGGTGGGGGCAGTTGCATCTGGACGGGCAGGACTCGGGAGCAATCCAAGACCTCGCTTTAACAAGGCCCAGGGGAAGGAAAGGAGGCAGCTGATTCAAGAGGAGGTCCGAGCTGGGGTGGAAGAAGTCCGCTGCAGCAGGTCAGTAGGGATGAGGCAGCAGGGAGCATGGACTCGATGGGAGCAGGCGGCAGACCAGAAAATATCGTGAACAGAATTGTGGAAGTCTGAGCCACACTGGATTAAATTCCTGGTTCAGTCTGTCTATGATGTCCTCCCCAGTCCATCCAATCTCTTTCGCTGGGGCCTGGCAGAGACACCACTGTGCCCACTCTGCCAGAGAGGAGGTTCATTAGAGCACATCTTGAGCTGCTGCTCAAAAGCACTGGGAGAGGGCCGCTACCGTTGGCGCCACGACAAAGTACTGAGGGTCATTGCAGAGGTTATCAGCACTGGGATCGCATGCAGTAGATACCAGCAACCAGCAAGACAGAACATCGCCTTTGTTAAAGCTGGGGAGAAGCCACACCAGCGCCTGAAGCAATCAGGGGGGCTGCTGGCAACAGCACAGGACTGGCAGCTGAAGGTCGACCTTGGGAACAGCTCAAATTCCCAGAAAACATCGCAGTGATCACACTCAGGCCAGACATTGTCCTGGCGTCAGAAATAACAAGGCAAGTGGTCCTGCTGGAGTTGACTGTTCCCTTGGAGGACCGGATGGAGGAGGCTTTTCGAGAGGAAGAGGGCCAAGTACGAGGAGTTGGCAGGCGAATGCCGAAGCAGGGGGTGGAGGACCCGATGTAATCCCATCGAGGTCGGGTGCAGAGGATTCGTCGGCCAGTCACTGATTAGGGCCCTCAAGATGCTTGGAGTGGAGGGACTGCACATCAGGAAAGCCGTCAAGAACATCACGGACACCGCCGAAAAGGCGTTAAGATGGCTATGGATCAAGCGGGGTGATCCATGGATCACACAAGCTACTCAGACACAAGCCAGGGTCTGATCAACCCTGGCTGGGTCGCCTGGGCGAGGGTGTATGATGTTGTGAGACCCGAAACACCCAATGAACCCAGGATACATCACTGATGATGTGTCTGAGTTGCACCAAAGGTGGATTTCAAGAAGCCTACATCAGGGCTGTTTGGATGGCTATGAGACGTCTTTTATAGTAAACTCAACATTGTTTGGTTCCTAACTAGCTTTGCTTAGCAACCAAATTTAACATACGCACCATTGATTTGATACACAGCTGAGAGAGAGAGAGAGAGAGAGAGAGAGAGAGAGAGAAGAGAGAGAGAGAGAGAGAGAGAGAGAGAGAGAGAGAGAGAGAGAGAGAGAGAGAGAGGAGAGAGGAGCATGCCAGTGTAAATGGTTACACTGTTCCCAACATGCAACATTCAATGTTATTAAGATTACAGATGATTTAATAAGCTCATCCATGGGGTAATCAATGTTATTAAAGTTGAAGTTATTGATGTATTCAAAGGTCTTGCAAATTAAGTTATCAATTACTGTGCTTCAATGACAGCTAAATGACAATGACCTTTTTTTTTGCTGACTATGAGGATAAATATAATCTCTAAGGTGAAAAAAAAAAAACCAAAACAAGAACAGAACAAAAAAAAAATGAAAATCATATGGATCATGCAAGATCACATTATACAAATTACATTTTTCAGCTGTTTTTTCTTCTTCTAGGAAACCAACCTTGTGACTGAGAGTCCCATAACAATTTTTCAACTCAATGATATTATCAGTAATAAAACGTTAGAAAGCTGGAGGACTTTATGGATCACTGCTACTATCTGTGCAGGAGTGCTTAAACTCTTGAGCATTAGGGTCTTTGCCATCTCCACACAGCAGGTGCTAATTCTTTATCATGAGACACTGTCTATAAATAGAACAATCTTAAAACAGTTAGTTTAGGAAAAAACGCTAATATAATCCATGCTTCAACCGTAATGCATCAGTACACACACCATGGGAGATGCAAACAAATATGCATCGATGCATCACAATGCATTGTTTTGACAATAAAGATTCAATGCAATGATTAGCAAAGGTAATAGTTTATTAGAAGTACTGTAATGATAAAAATACACAAATATACATTCTTATCCAAAATACAAATCTTGACCTAGTTTCAATTCATAAAATCCATATGGCTAAACTCTAAACACAAAGACACTGACTGTCCCTACATTTGTCACAAATGTGTGTCTACCCAATTTTTCTTTTAAAACTAGTTATGAAATTAAAATAATCAAGTCGAATCAAACCATATCATAATAATAAGAAATGTTATTCACCAAACCAGCATATTAGAATGATTTCTGATGGATTGTGTGACTTGACTACTGGAGTAATGACTGCTGAAAATTCAGCTTTGCCAGCACAGAAATAAATTACATTTTACAAATTTAAATACAAAACAATTATTTAAAATTGTAATGTTCTTTTACAGTTTCATTGTTTTTCATTGTATTTTTGATCAAATAAATGCAGTGTTGGCGAGCATAAGATGTTCATGTATGTGTAAATATGTACAGTCATATGTACTGTATTGTAAGGCTGATCATATACCTTTATAAGTAATGAATGTAAATCTGATACATGAAGTATGCAGTTCTACGAACATAACAAGGTAACAGATCATTTCTTTTTCTCTAAGCAGGTGTGATGTGTGTTGAGGTGCTGAGCAGATGAAAGTGTGAAAGCAGGTGAAACATTGCAAAGACAGAAACAGACAGACTGTCTCCCTCAGGTCAGAGAGGAGAAAAAAAATAGGTTTTCAAAAACACAGACAAAGCTCGGGCTGTGAATAAACTCAATAAGAGAAGATGGATAGCACCACAGCCCAGAGCCATCAAGGGCTCCACACATTGCCAGTGAGGTAAGAGGTCACAAGAAGAGAGGAAACAGGAATGGATTTGAGTTCATTCCAGTAACGAGGAAACCATTATCTGTCATTATACTCACCTCTACCAGAAACCCAGGAGAGCAGATCACATGGATCCGCAAAGGATATGCATGTGGGTGGTATGTGTGTGTGTTTAGAAATATCTGGATGTGAGGATGCATATGTAGTGTTGGATAAAAATGTTAAATCTTGGTAAGAGGCCAATGTCCTAATGCAGAGCCAAGAAGAGGTTTTTTTATTCACTTGGCACTTGCTGCAGGTGACAGAGGTCTCGGTAATGCGAAGACATGCTCTTCCCTCACTGATCACAGCATGGAACACAGAGCTCCCTTCTCCACAATCCCTTTCACACATTTTTTGATGGGAAAAAATGTAACTGGGGCACACTTTTCACTGCCAGACATTCTGGACTGCTAAGAGCAAGGTCAAGACCAGCCCTCACAACCTCGGTAAAGTCTAATGCATACAGGCTGAATCAAATGGAATATTGATATAATTTCTGAGCACATTTATTACGTTGTATCTCCAGTAGAACTGTCACAATACCAACATATCAGTATTCAATGCTAATACCAGTGAAATTTCACAATTCAAATTATATTGAGTTCATCAATTAAGAAATCAATTAAGTTTTCTATTTAATATATTTTAAAATGTAATTTATTCCTGTTATGGCAAAGTAGAATTTTCAGCTTCATAGGCTTTATGCCGAGCGTCACGTGACCAAGCCGAAAAACAGATCGCATCGCTTCCGATTCAGGTCTTTTGTATGTGCTTCATGAAATTTGTTGCGGTTTTACTCGAGATAACTTAAAAGGAGCAATGTCCCTCGCATGTGCAGATTGATATTTAAAAGTTTTTTAATTTTTCTTCTTCACACTAACGTTTAGATATTTAAATAGCATAAAACACCAATAACAAAGTGAACTAACCTACTAAGTGTTACGGGTGTGTTGCAGGCAGATGAAGAGGCAGCAGTCAACAGGTCCAATTCAAATATATTTTACTCAATAGAATCAAACAAGGATCACGGGAGACAGCAAAACACCATACACAAACGAGAACCGACAAGGAGTGAGGGAGAACACAGGGTTTAAATACACATAGAACAGAATGGGGAAACAAGGCACAGCTGGGGCAAATGAACTGAACACAGGTGAATGAACTGAACACTAACGAGGAGCGGGAAAACTGTAACATAGGACTGAACCAAAAACACAAAGCAGGGGGAAACATAGGACACACATGTAACATAACGCCCCCTCCAAAAAGGCGCGTCCTCGCGCCGTATAACTTCACTAGGGGTGGGAGGGCGGGCGCTCTGGAGGCTGACGAGGGCGTGGCCTACCCTGAGCAGGAAGCCTCCAGGGCGGAGCAGGCTGGTCAGGGGGCCAGGGTGGAGACGCCCCTTCAGGTGGCCAGGGTGGAGACGCCCCTTCGGATGGCCAGGTGGAGACGCCCCTTCGGGTGGCCAGGGCGGAGACGCCCCTTCGGGTGGCCAGGACGAAGACGCCCCTTCGGGTGGCCAGGGCGGAGACGCACCTTCGGGTGGCCAGGGCGGAGACGCACCTTCAGGTGGCCTATATCCCCCCCCCCAAAATTTTCTTGGGGAGAGTGCCAGGTTCAGGGACGTGCATCAGGACAGGCTTGGGAGGGCTGGACGAGACCAGCGGAGAAGGCTCTGGAGGGCTGGATGGGACCAGCGGATAAGGCTCGGGAGGGCTGGACGGGACCAGCGGAGAAGGCTCTGTGGGGCTGGATGGGGCCAGCGGAGAAGGCTCTGTGGGGCTGGACGGGACCTGCGGAGAAGGCTCGGGAGGGCTGGACGGGACCAGCGGAGAAGGCTCGGGAGGGCTGGACGGGACCAGCGGAGAAGGCTCTGTGGGGCTGGATGGGGCCTGCGGAGAAGGCTCTGTGGGGCTGGAAGCATGGGCCAGAACTGATGTGCGTGTAGCCCACACACACAAAATCACAGCAGACATCACCATCCATGCATTGTCCTCGTGAATGTACTCACGTACGGTGGGCTCAGGCTCTGGCGGGCAGGCGACGGGCTCAGGCTCTGGCGGGCAGGCGACGGGCTCAGGCTCGGCAGGGCTGCAGGGGAGCTCAGGCTCGGCAGGGCTGCAGGGGAGCTCAGGCTCGGCAGGGCTGCAGGGGACCTCAGGCTCGGCAGGGCTGCAGGGGACCTCAGGCTCGGCGAGGGCTGTAGGGGAGCTCAGGCTCGGCAGGGCTGCAGGGAACCAGCGGTGAAGAGGGCTTAGAGTCAGTCTCGGGCTGGACGGTCTCGGCGGGACGAGACTCTGGGACGATGGCCCATTTGGCAGCACGTGCTGACATCAGCGGGGAATCGGCCACGGAGGAAATCAGTCCTGAACGGCCATAAACTGACCCGGTAGTTGGTTTGATGGTCGGCGTGACGTGAAGATCTGGTTGGGATATGGCGTGCCAAGGGATGAAGCTTTCGAGACAGGTGGAGAGCGCCTCTCTCCAGTCCAGACCGGAGAGATCTGGGAGTTCCCTCGGATCCACGAATTTTGCCCCTATCCGGTAACAGGCCTTGATCGCTTCATCATTCAGGGAGCTGGTGATGGCGAGATCATAAAACACCTCTGTATATGCAAACAGATCGCGGCTACTTTGAGCCACCGCCGCGATCTGTCCAGCGAGGTCCCAACACTCCATGGGTCTTCCGTTCATCTTTAGAGGTCGGTTCTTCTGTTACGGGTGTGTTGCAGGCAGATGAAGAGGCAGCAGTCAACAGGTCCAATTCAAATATATTTTACTCAATAGACTCAAACAAGGATCACGGGAGACAGCAAAACACCATACACAAACGAGAACCGACAAGGAGTGAGGGAGAACACAGGGTTTAAATACACATAGAACAGAATGGGGAAACAAGGCACAGCTGGGGCAAATGAACTGAACACAGGTGAATGAACTGAACACTAACGAGGAGCGGGAAAACTGGAACACAGGACTGAACCAAAAACACAAAGCAGGGGGAAACATAGGACACACATGTAACAAGTAGATGAATAATCCAACCATTTGCGATGAATTCACTCCAAACGATAACAGTTCTCATGCATCAGACTCTTCCAAATCAGGAACAGTCATAAGTAAGCCAAAAGTCCCAAGCTTACATCCCTCTGGGCTTTAAATACTGTACATATATTTAGTTTGCAACATGCAGTGTTAAAGTCACCAATAAAGAGTCCTTCTAAAATACATACAAATAAACTGTATCAAACGTCTTATCAACAAACATCATCAAGGCATACTTTTAAATAACAGGAAAGAAAACAAATCCTTACTTTAAGTTGAGCTTGAAATGGAACATTTCCCAAACAGGACATAGCAAAAATGCAGGTAAGCCATGCTTTCTACTGCTGCTGTTCTGATAACTTCCTCTACAAACCCACCTTTACTTAAGGAGCATATTTAGGCACCACAGCACCCCTAGCGGTGTAGAAGAAAGACTGCAGATAAAAGACTTCGTAACAGGCTTGTCTGTTACACTATCATGAAACTCTAGATGGCACAGGCTGATGGGTTTTACCGCAGCTATTTACAGGGTTAATTACTTGGCACAAGCTAATTGGTTCATGTCGCATCTGCAGCCAATGAGCTTGCTGCTCAACATTTAAATGGCTGGTTACCATCACTATAGCAGTTTGCAGTGCGCTTTCACAGTTTGTCTAAAACCCTCCACCTTCCCCAGCTCCACCTGTATAGATCTGCTATGGTAATTGGTATATGCTATTTGTGCAGCAGCGGTCTGTCTTACATACTCACAGCAGCGTATTGGTGTATGCATTGGCAGTAGCAAGTTCCTGTACTTGCTCTGCAGCAGCAATAATCAATAGCAGCAGCAGCAGCAATAATCTACAACTACAGCATTAATCAACAGCAGCAACACTTCAGCAGCAGCAGCGTAGCACATCTATTCTGCTAAGACCAAGTACATTAAAATTGTCATATCCATTTTCCTTTGTGTGTGTGTGTGTGTGTGTGTGTGTGTGTGTGTGTGTGTGTGTGTGTGTGTGTGTGTGTGTGTGTGTGTGTTGGTTTATGTGATTTTTGAGGACACAAATTTGTATAATGACATGTGTATTACACTGGTATTACAACGTATGGGTGGTTTATGAGGACATTTCAAAAGTCCTCATAAATCAAATGGCTTAAAAAACATAAAAAACAATGTTTTATTAAAAAATTAAAAATGCAGCATGTCTCCTGTGATGGGTAGGTTTAGGGATAGGGGCAGTGTAGGGGATAGAATATATAGTGTGTACAGTATAAAAACCATTACGCCTATGGAGAGTCCTCATAATGCTGTTGCACCAATGTACGGGGTGTGTGTGTGTGTGTGTGTGTGTGTGTGTGTGTGTGTGTGTGTGTGTGTGTGTGTGTGGTGTGTGTGTGTGTGTGTGTTTTCCCCAGATCTAAATTGGGCAGTTCCAGTCCTGGAGGGCCACTGTCTTTTGAAGTTTAGCTCCTTTATGCAATCATTAGGCCTTGCATACAGTGCACTGATTACTGGTATTACTGCGTTACTAGTAAGCATGTTATTGGCATCTATACAGGCAGTGTATGTGTGTTTACCATTGTATATTGCTGTACTGCTTGTTCACAGGAGCCAACAGATTTTCCACTTTTGAGCATGCGTTAACACCCGCACTTTTTGTGTTTATTTTCAGCCGTGTAATTTTTCACAGGTTCCCTCTTGACAACTTTTTTTCCCAACACCTCCAAAGACATACATTGTGCTGAGAAGTAAGAGCATGAGAGGAGGAGCTCTGTAGACCTTGAATTAGTTGCCAGGTAATATTTACAGGACACGTCTTACAGAGTTGCTATTTTGATCCAACAATCAGAACACAGCAGTTTGAACATATTTTCTCCTGAATACTGTTAGGGAAGACGTAGGATGCAATCAAATGCTAAATATGGCATCGCTTAGCTGTGACAAACAGCCTAACCAGACCAATTTGCAATATCACAATAATCTTCAATGTGAAATATGTCATTTCTGCTTCAATTGTCAACTAAATTACAAAAAAAAAGATTGTCCCCACTTGTCTTCCATTTTTCAGCAAAACAGCCCAAAACTCATGCCTACCCACTTTTTCAGCGGCCTTGATTCCGGAAGTATTTTTCCCATTTATTTTTACCAAATAGGAATTTTAAAAAGTCTACATTAAAGAGCTAAAAACCATGAAGCAAACCAATAAGGTGACTCGAGTTTGACTTTATTTAAAAATCAGACAAAAAGTCATAGAAGACATCTTTGATGAGGGAAATATGAACAATCTAATGAAAGACTTGCTAATGAAATAATCCAAATAAAAACAATGGCTAAATATAAAACTATTGATTTAAATGAGCTGATTATATAGAAACAGCATATTATGCATTTAGGCCTATTGAAAAATATGCCTATATATGCAAACCAACTCGTACACTCACGCACTGGATTTTTTATATCTCTGTATTTTTTATATCCCTCAGATCTGTGATGGGTCATAAAACTCTAAGGTTGGGTTGGATTCTAATCCATTCAAAATGATCTTTCTCCATCATGCTTTCGACAATCCGAAATGAGGTCAACAAAATATTCTGTAATTGGTTAATAATCTGTTCAATAATTGTTAAAGCCAATGCAGCTGCCTCAAAAATATATATTTTTAAATGATCTTCATTGCCACCTGTCGCAAAGAGCTGTGCTTGTGGAAGTGGCAGGATTTTGCGGATCGCTTCTGTACCACCTTCGCGGCACCAGCAAAACCACCCACGTTTTGCCGCTTTCCGCATTTCTCCCATTTAACATGAACTAGACACTCATGACTGTCGTGTCCTTTGTGAAAGGGCCTCAAGGAGACGGACTATTACATAATTTAAAGTGCTTTATGGCAGTGGGTGATACATGCAAACAACTTGCTTGTTTCGATTCGCTGATTGTATTATTATTTTTTGTGTAACCCCATAAGGTGCATTTGCAGAATAAAAGTAATATAGATTTTCACTATAGGGATTCCAATGTTAAACATGATCAATAAAAAAAAATCTGTGGAAATAATGCAGGCTGGTGGCTTCAACAAAAGCATGGCATTGACTGACAGCTTTGTAGCTGACAGTAGGTCTGTCTTTGGGAATCCTATTGATAAAAGTCAGTTGTAGATTTGTACTTCCGGAACCAGACTGTTGCACTCTATATGCACTGCCAATTACTGTCGGGATGTTGAAACAAACTAAGACAGGTTTCATCACACCGCAGATCCAGTGTTTGCTCTTGGGGGAATAAACCTATAAATTGCTTACTTATAGTTGTCTCTGCATATTAAGCTGGAAAAGAGAGAATATTTTAACACCTGTTTGGATTTTCAGCAATGTAAAATCACTTTAGTCTTCAGCTTGAACAGGAAAACTGAAAACGAGAAAACATAAAACCCTTCAAGCCTAACCAAGATATTTATTCAGTAAAAAATAAATAAATAAAAAGAATTGTAGCAGAGACAGTTGTAATTAACCTCCCTGGCCTGACAGAGTCATCTTTCAGGAGACATGTATATGTAAGAGTTGCAATCGCCTACTTTAACATGTTCAAATGAAAGGTTATCTACTGTTTTTCAGCAGATGATTGACAGGACAATGTTTGTCAAGGTATGCTGGGAGAGGTTGTGTAAACCCTGTAATATGCAATGTTTTCAGTTTTCTCCCCTACCAACACTGTGTTTAGTCATCAAACATAACTTTAACATTGTGGAAATCAAAGCAGTAGAGGAGAATCAAGAGCAAAAATAAATGCAATAAAGCATAGACATCTTGGAGATCACTCAAACAGGAAGAGACAGACATACGGGGATCCTGGCAGATGCCTCTTTGTGTTTGTAAATAAATTGAATTTAGGGTACCTGGACACTTCCATTTAGCTTGCCATATTTCTATCTAAACTGCTACCCTTACAGAAAAACCACATGTATTTCACATGTGTGAAAACACATGTTATCCCATGTGACAACATGGACATGTGATTTTGCACATGTTAAATTTCACATGTGAAATGTGTGGAACACATGTGCTTTGCACATGTTAAAGGTAATTTGCACATGGGAAACATGTGGTTTTGGAACATTTTCATGGTGTAATGTGTGAACCCCATGTATATTCCCATGTGAAACCCATGTGATTGCATGTGAAACCCATGTGATTACCTGTGAAACCCATGTGATTACATGTGAAACCCATGTGATTACATGTGAAACTTGTGTAAATTGTGATGTAAAAAAACCCATGTGAAACCCATGGGATTGCATGTGAAACCCATGTGATTACATGTGAAATCCATGGGATTGCATGTGAAACCCATGTGATTACATGTGAAATCCATGGGATTGCATGT
Organism: Chrosomus eos; assembly: GCA_036326025.1. Lineage (NCBI taxonomy): Eukaryota > Metazoa > Chordata > Actinopteri > Cypriniformes > Leuciscidae > Chrosomus > Chrosomus eos. The sequence continues at coordinate 13,816,491 of CM070833.1, forward strand.
GAAACCCATGTGATTGCATGTGAAATCCATGGGATTACATGTGAAACTTGTGTAAATTGTGATGTACAAATACCCATGTGAAACCCATGGGATTGCATGTGAAACCCATGTGATTTCATGTGAAATCCATGGGATTACATGTGAAACTTGAGTAAATTCTGATGTAGAAATACCCATGTGAAACCCATGGGATTGCATGTGAAACCCATGTAAAAACAATAGAAATCCAGGTGAAACTTTTTATTTCATTTCAAAATATGCAATACAAATTGAATGTTTAAAACAAACAAACCAAATTAAAATTATACATAAATACATAAAAAGCCGCAAAAAACGCAGGTATACGTGCATGTGTGTGTGTGTGGTGTGCATTTGTGAAAGTGTGTTGTCTCAGTCCTTTGTGTCTCCTGCAGCAGGCATCCTGTTTTGGGATAGAAAAAGATCAAAGATTAGGGCAGTGCAAACCATAGACTGTAAAAAAAAAAATATGGACGTAGTGTCCGTGACGTCACCCCGTAGGTTTCTAAAAAGCATTTTTGAAGCCTAAAGTGGATGGGGCTTAATAATTAATTATTATTCATTTGTAATGTTATTATGTCATTAAACGTTTTACGTAAATATGCTATGGAAACAAAAAATGCTGACGAACAGCAATGCCGTTTACATCTTGCTTAAAACAACTGTATAAGACGAGTGGTGCGTCTCATTTATAAAAAAACTATTGACAGTTTGTGAATAGATCACAATGTAGACTGAGAAATAAACTGAGTCATCAGTCCTCGCGCATGTCGGATTCGCAAATGTGAACAGACCACACTTGGATGTTGGATCGTCTGAATATTACCTTTCTGCTCGTCTCCTCAGATCTTTTAACTTTTGTGCCATGCAGACCTTGCTCTCAGTGCCTCCGATGCCTGGGTGCCTCTTTTTGACATGGTCTGTAAGAAATGAGATTGATTACATTAAAATTTGAAAACAAGTTTGACATGACGTGAAATAACTGCCAGATTCAAACTGTGCTATGGCTGCTCAGCGCTTGTCATATATAATAACTATTGATAAAAGATATTCAGACATGCTTACCAATTATTAGCTGCACCTTTTGTAGGTCAAGGCTCTTTTTTTTAATTTTTTTTTTTTTTTTTTTTTAGAAAACATTTTTTTTATTTATTTATATTATTTCACAATTGTATAGTTTTTAATGTTTTTTTTTTTTTTTGGGGGGGGGGGGGGGGGGGCATAAGAGACATAAACATTTGTACCAAGACAATTAGTGTATGTTTGACATTACTGTATGTTTGGCGTTTGACTTACTAATCATATGGTTCATCAATAGTGCTTTAGAGATGATGATCAGCTCTACTCTGCTACGGTGCAGGGCATCAGCACTGAAGGATCTAGGAACACAACAAGCCATTTGTCACTGAGCCAACAATGCAATGCCAGGTTTATTAAAAGGAAAGAAGCTACAGCAGAGGTGAAATGCAGAAAAGAGAAAGAATTTAAAGAATATACAGAATATAATTTCTTAACTAGGATAACAGAATTTGTTTTTGGGTTTATTATTCATTTAATTTTGCTCATACAGTGTAACTTCGTTTAGATGTCAAAACCTTCTTAAAATAAACAATTTAAAAAAAAATTGAGAAATAAAATGAGCTTATTTAATGAGCTTCCTCGGCTCACCTGTGTCCTAACGTTACTTCTCCGGCAGCAGCTTTCTTCAGAAATGTTGAAGTCGTGGAGCTTTCTCTCTGTTATGGGTTATTTTGTTACTACTGAAATCACAGAAAATTTTTTAGCTAACGTTAGTCAAAATGTGTTTAACGTTAGCACTGAGCTAAGTTAACGTTAGTTTCAGCCAATTTTCTTGCTCCTGAGTAACATCCCCGATAAGTTATGTTTACGTTTGTTTTAAATAAATTAGCTCACTTCCAAGTAAGTTAAAACCTTTACAAAACATCTCATCTACACATAAGAGGTGATTAAAAGCCCAAAGTTTAATAAATAAAAGTTCAACCGAGTTAACGTTACCTTAGCCTAACATTAGCTAACGTTACCTCTTCTGAAAACGGTTGAGATCCTAACGATCCTAACGGACTTTTTCCTAAGACACTACACCATGTCTATAAAATAAATTTTTAACCAAACCGTGTCAATTACAAGTAAGAGAAATGTCAAAAACAGTTGTGAGCATTATTCGTGTGATTTTAGAGACTAATCTCATCTGAAAAAAGCCGTGAAAAGTTGAAACAACACCAAGAGAGGGAGTTTTGTTGATTACCAGTAGCAGTTGTCCCGCGCCGTTTCCATGGCAACTCTGCGCGCTGGCCTGCAGTGTTTGAGAGACTCGAAAGTTCACGCGCTCGGCATTGATTAAACCACGTCAAAATCATGCAGCACTTAAAATGAAAAGTTTAATATCCACTTTATTTTATTTGAAAACGTGCTTGCAAAATTTGTATAACATCACTTTGCTTTTGATTTTATTTTTAATATAAATAAAGCCAGTCTTTATAGTGCTTTCAGATTATCTTTCAATGGTAGGCTACACACACATAAGCTACTGCTTTCATATTCTATTTACAAAGCACTTTTCAGGACATCTTTATATATATATATATATATATATATATATATATATATATATATATATATATATACAAAGCACTTTTCAGGACATCTTTATATATATATATATATATATATTTACAAAGCACTTTTCAGGACATCTTTATATATATATATATATATATATATATATATATATATATATATATATATATATATATATATATATATATATATAAAGATGTCCTGAAAAGTGCTTTGTAAATAGAATATGAAAGCAGTCTATTGATTATATCAAATAGTATACTGATTATGTAAAATATATTTATAATATAGCTTTAGAAATGGTAAATAGTGTTGAAATAAAAGTACTGCAAAAACTCATTTGATTAAAAACTATACGCTACATTATCATTAAAATATTTTCATGAATATTTTCACATTAGTAGGCAAATGTGGGCCTAGGCCTACACATGCATTATAAGCTTTGTGGTCTATGCATTTTGTGTGAATAAGTCTATTGAAGCTAAAAATGTACAGTATTTGTGACATGGTAAAATAATTCACATCTTAAAACCTATTACAACGTGCAAATATATTTCACATGAGCTCCACATTATTACCTATAACATGTTTTCCACATGTGCCACGTGTTCCATTAAGTTCACATGTGGTGACATGTTGTTCACATGTGATGACGTTGTTCACATGTGGTCGAACATTACTCACATGTGGTGACATGTTGTTCACATGTGGTGAAATATTGTTCACATGTGGTGAAATGTTGTTCACATGTGATGACATGTTGTTCATATGTGGTCACATGTGGGCACATGTGGTCACATGTGGGCACATGTGGAAAACATGTGATAACATGTGAAATTCATGTGTTTTTTCTGTAAGGGTAGCCATAAAGGAAATAACACACAGGAGATGAATCTATTATAATATATAATGTACAATAGATTTTATGTGGTTGGAGGGTCCAAATCATGTTTTCAAGTACACCAGGGTACAAGAAAATTTGATAAAGGATAGCTCCTAGCCACATTTGTTGTGTTTTGTGGATATATATATATATCTTGTCCAGGCTTTTATTTTGAAGTTATAGGAATCTTGTTCTTTTTTGAGTTCTTTGATCCTTCCCTGATTGTATTTCAGTGTTTCATGTGTTCATTAGTTCTCCGAGTAATACTAACCCTCCTTTTTTTGTCTTACATTCTTTGATGTAACCTGGGTTTCATTTCATGAGGCTTAACTCTTATGTTATTGTTGTTTTTTTAATAGCTCAGATATCATTATGTGATGCTTACATCTACTACTGGTAAACCTGAATATTTCTCTGTACATGAATAAAGTATGATATGAGCAGTATTTTCTGTTTATTATCTTCTGTCTTGCCATTTATTATGCTGTATTTTAGTCAAATAATTAATTTTCAGTGATGTTCTCTGCAAAAGCCAAACAGAGGCGGAAATATTAATTATTTAAAACGTTGGCCAGTCACCCTTTTAAATGCTAGTCTGTTACTGTATGCTGCTTTTGCTCGTCTGAATTTTGATTTGTTCATTTTATTTGAATGGTTGTGAACTGCTATTGTCTGCTGTCTTAGGTATCAAAATTACATTTAGGACATGCAAATATTAATAAATTCAAATTAAGGCATATACAATTTAATATATCTTGTCACATGGGCACTCATTAACCAATTGAGTAAAGTTAAATATATAGATATTTTTTTTTACATATCAGAACATTATTACACCAGTTCCTGGCAGGTGTGCAGTTGGTGAAAGGAGCAAGCACTCAGGTGCAGAGTTGATGGGCTTTATTGTAATAATAAAAAATAAACCAAAATACAAACAAAAACTACCCTACGCGGTGTAGAGATGACAACAAACCAGCACAGGACTGCAAACACAGGGAGAATAAATAGGGAGAGCGAACAAAGAAGGTAACGAGGGAGGACAGGTGGGGCAAATTAATCAATAATCAGGTAATAAGATGGGCGGGATTAGACAATCGACATGCAGGAGAGCACATGGCACAAGGAAACATACATAACAATCCATGTGCTCAGTCACACCACACATGACAAAAACACAAGCACATGGCCAGTAAAGCAAATCACACAAGCCATGTGCTCACACAAAACAAGACATGAACACGCAGCCAATGAGAACACTCATAAGCCACGTGTTACCACAAAACATGTCAGCATGAAAGCACACAGCTAGTGTTAAACACAAGCTGTGTGCTACACAGTACAAGACAAAACAGGAGTGTCAGGGCTCTGTCACAAAACCAAGAAATAGACTAGACAGAAGTGACAGAACACTGAGAGTTCCTGCCTTTATGAATGGTGTTTTGTTTTTCATATTTAAGATTAGATCATACATATTTATGGGATTTTGGATCACATTTGATCATATGTACATTTTATAAATGAGGCTCCAGGACCGGTAATTCAAATATTCCACTTGACCTTTGAAACACATCACGCTATAATGCTGGAATATGAGCTGTTTTGTCCTTTCTGGTTAAAGAGAAACAAACTGCATCATCAAGTGCTTTCAAAAACATAAATTCCTTCACAGTAAAGTAGAAGCCTCTGATTTTATATCGAGGGAGATCTTGAATACTGTAAAAGTGGTGTGTTTATTCGGATTAATCACAGTCATTTAGACTATGGCAACTTGATGCTGCTGGAAATGGACAGTAATAAACTGCATAATAGATTGCAAAGGAGGGAAAGTAGTTAGCGGCCTATACACAGTCAAATTACCATATGTCTCAAAGGTTTTCACTTGGGAAAAAAAACAGGTTATTTGTGAAGTCATACATGTAAAACAGTGCATAGCTTGTCTATTTTCTTCTATTTAGCCATTTTCTGGCTGAATGAGTTCCCATTTTTGCTCTAACAATGATTTGGCAAAAGTGCGCAACAGTTTACAACGTTGCCATTTAGCAAATTTGTGGATGAAATTTAGGTCTAGATGTTAGCATTTCATTGAATACTGTTTCTTAGCTGTGTTACTGGGCCTCAGTGGATATAATTGTAGTAATTAGCTAAACTTCTAACACACTATGCATAGTCAGTTTCATGTCAGCTGCAAGCTCGCAGAAATGCTATGCTTCCTCTGAGATCTCTGTTGTCGCCTTCTAGAAGCTCTTTTGACAACTGTTTGGCTCCCACAGAATGGAGACATCAAATATATGCTTATTTAAAGTTCCGTTGGACAAGCGTTGAGTCATAAATAGTGCATAATACACCATATCATACATGTGTAAGATCCAGAAATTGATTAGCCTGTCAAAAACTGAGTGAATGCCAGCTGGATAGCTTAAAGAAAAATAAATCAAAGCAGAGCTGCACGATTAATCGTTGAAAGATCACAACCTCTATTCAAAGCACCACGTGATCTCATTCCTAAATGACAGTGATTCCCCTGTCTCATAAACCTTTAACAAAATCACACCGAAACATTCAAATCTGCGTCGGCTTTGCCGTTGAGCCAGAGAGAGAGAGAGCAATTGTCATCATAGGTATGAAACAGCTTCACAAAATGTCTTCTCAACCACACTGTAGAAGTATTGTTGATTCTTAGTTCATGTTAACTAATGTAGTTAACTAATGAAACCTTATTGTAAAGTATTAGCAGTAATTCATTCAAATTAATTCAATATTTTAAATCATTTCAGCAATATTTTGTCAGAACCTCTGGTAAATAACATGTTATTTTGTTTAGTTGTCTTTTAAGATTCGTGATCTCTATTGAAACTAAAAAATGATTCTTGTGATTCTCACCCAGAATCGTGCACCTCTACAAAAGAGTATGACAGTCTTGTTCGGAGGCACAGACCAGACCTTGGTGCTTGTCTTTCTGCAGGGAAGATGTAGAGGAAATGGTTGATTTCTCCGAACATCTGCCTGCTGGCCCAGTCGAGTCTCAGAGCAGCTTCTGCTCATCTGCATACTGCCGGTGCTAATCAGTCATTCATTTAATGCTTGCTAGCAAGATTAAAAACCGAATGATAGGATTGATATGTCAGAAATATACGATTTTGTTTCACCTGCATTTGCATATTCTTGCTGAAGTTTTGAAAAGTTTTATTTGAGATTTGCCCCGCTGAGAATGTTGTGTTTGTCTATATGTGAAGTTTATTTAGTCACTCAACACTTTCTGTTGACCTCTTTCACCCCACTATCCCAAGTTGTTTACGAGGGAATTTAGATGTCATCTTTAGAGTTTGTGTACAAGCACAACTGAATGTTCATAACTGCTATGTTATATCTGAATTGAAAGTGGCCTCTGGTTTAAAAATGCATTACATTACTCAAACTATAAAATTGTATTTTTAAACATTCAAATGAATTATTCATGAAATGTTCGGCTGTTTAGGAATTATAGATTACTTAGAAGTTGTTTTGTCTATGATCAGGCTGACTATGAAAAGCAATCATTTTCCTTTTTATTAAGGCCCGAGCACTAAGGTGCGAGGTCCCTCTTGAAACTGTTAGGATTATTATTTTTTTTTTTCTTTTTTCTTTTTCTTTTTTTCTGCAAAGTAAGCCCCATTTTCGAGGCCGCAACATGCTCGAAAAGTCACCAAATTTTGCACACATGTCAGGACTGGTGAAAAATTTTGTATTTTTTGGGTTTCGCGGATGGGCGTGGCAAAATGGCTCGCTAGCGCCACCTAGAAAATTACAAAAAATTAGCCCCTCGTCCATGTTCGACCTACATGCACGAAATTCGGTGGGGACGTGTATCCTATCAAGACGCACAAAAAAGCCTCAAGAACCCATACCCTAAACTCGACAGGAAGTCCGCCATTTTGAATTTGGTGGCCATTTTGGGACGATTTACACACTCCGTACTTTGACGAACTCCTCCTAGGGATTTAGTTGGATCGACTTCAAATTTCTGCTGTGCATTCTAAAGGCATTGACGATGAAAAGTTGTGCTATCTGCGAGTTTCCGTCAATGGGCGTGTCCGTGGCATCGATGATTCGCCATGAAACAGGAAGTTGGAGTAACTTTGCTGTACATGCTCAGATCTGCACCAAATTTTGCACGCTTGACAAGAGTCCCGCCCTGAACACATGTACATGCCGACATTCACCCCAGTCATAGCGCCACCTGCTGGCAACAGGAAGTGACCTTTAACAAAGCAGCCCCCGCCGCACGTTTGACCTACATTTACGAAATTCCTGTGGCACATCTACCATGTCCAGACGCACAAAAAAGCCTCTTGGAGCGATGCCCTAAACCCAACAGGAAGTCGGCCATTTTGAATTTTTCGTCAAATTTTGGCTGATTTACACACTCCGTACTTTAACGAACTCCTCCTAGGGATTAAGTCCGATCGACTTGAAATTTCTGCTGTGCCTTCTAAAGGCATTGATGATCAGAGGTGTAGTGGTAAAAAAAGAGGTGGGTAAACTATAAATTCTGGTGGACCACGACGTGGTCACCTGGGAAGGTGGGCCACTGCCTATCGGTGTATGTGTATCTTGATGACATTGCTTATAAGCAGGGCTCGACATTAAGCCTTTCATACACTTGTCCTTTGGACAAGTAAATCAGTTGTTCACTTGTCCGAGTAAAAAATTTGCTTGTCCAGATTTTGTTGTTGTTGTGCGTGTTAATTTATTCTGAAACTATATTCTCATCAGTGTTCAATCAGCTTTGATATTTAAATTGGCATATTGTAATATCTGCACCTTTAAAGGGCATACCCTCCCCCAATATTATTAAATGTATGCTTCATATTTCTTCCTACATTTGTTCAATAAATTCAATTATTTCGAATAATAATACACTATAGGGCTGTTTCCCTAGGTAGGGTGGATCAAATTAAATAATTTACACTGAACAATTACAATTGCATAAAATAATGTTATGAAATTGATTTAAATATACAAATAAGAAATGTAAAGAATGATACTACTTTTAAACATAACACTAAAGTCATTGATTCATTATTCAAACGATTCGTTTAAATGGTTGATTCGTTCAAAAATGAGATGGATGTTTATGAATGGGTCTTTGAATCTTTGACTCAATCGATTCGTTCAAAATGCTGAATCATTCAGTAATGAAAACAGGTTGAGTGTTCCTGTGAGATGTGCTGTGGTTCTGCTGTGATTTTTGTTTGGAACTATTTTCGCTGCTGAAACAGAACAAAAACAGCCAATATTGCATCTAAAATGTAAGTGACTAAATTTTAACTTTTTATTGAACTGTTGTAGGAAATCAATGTCACGTTTTCAATCGTGATTGTGTTCAGGAAAAATACTTGAGGTTGCTTAACATTGTTACAAATATAAAAACTCCACATTTAGATGTTTTATAGGCAGTATTTTGTTAACTGAGTTGTTAACCGAGTGTGTGTGTGCTGCGCTCATGTGTGTAGATTTCTCCTCGAGAGGCTGCGCGAGCTAGCCTGGCTCCGCCCTCCTACGCACTTCCGCTCAATTTCATTTTCCTTCAGTACTACGTCTGGGATTGTGCTGTAGACTTCGGTTTCCAGAAATCAATTTTTTGTAGGACCAATCAGCGAACAGAGGGAGTGTCTGAGAACGATGACGTTGATGTCGACTCGTGCGTTATTTTGAGTTGTAGTTCAAAATAAGAAAGATGCGAGCGAAGCCATTCGGTCAGTTGTGGCAACGCTGCCGAATATCAAGAAGTTAAAGCCGGAGCAAGAACAATCTTTGCTTAGTTTTGTGTTTATGGCCATCCTCCCACGGGTTCGGGAAAAGACATATGTTACGACCAAACGTTAGCGATTGGTTATGGCAGATAGAGTGACTCTGGGCAGATCCAATAGTTTTAGACTTCAATAGAGTTCCCGCCTACAAGGAAGTTAACGTTTGTCAATGGAGCGGTGCCAGACTCTCTGTACAAATGAAATGTACGAGAGTCTGGTAGAACCAGGCTATGCGCGAGCATCAACAGCGCACCGTTAGTAAGTCAACAACACACTGACAGTAATGCAGCGCAATATGAAAGAGTTTGTCTTAGGTTTAACAACCTATGAAACTAATAATGAACAATATGAAACTAAAACGACACAAGCTTAATTGAAAATGTCTTAGGAACTACAGGCTATTTAGAGGTGGATAAACGCAATTTAGAGGTGGATAAACGCACTTTGGAGGTGGATAAACGCTATTTCCGGATATTGGGAGGTGCGTAAACGCGTTTACGTGCGTTTAGCCTCCACTACATCCCTGTTGATGATGAAAAGTTGTGCTATCTGCGAGTTTTCGTCAATCGGTGTGTCTGGCATGGTATCAAAGATCAACTCATCGCCATGACACAGGAAGTGGTTGTAACTTCAGTGTACATGCTCACAGCTGCACCAAACTTTACATGTAGGATAAGAGTCCCGCCCTGAACTCGTGTACTCTGAACTCATGTACACTCCCCGACGCGCTACATGTGCGAGGGCCCGCCCATCGCTGCTTGCAGCTTTAATTTATTTTATTTTTTTATTTATTTATCATTTTCCTTTTGCAACAAAGGCGTTGTGTGTATTACTATGCATAAGCATTACTTTGCTGCATACAGTACCATGAGAGTGAATAATAGGCAGCTGTTAATTTTTTTATGAATTCTTTGTATAATTTGTTGAAATGTGCCAATCCAAGGATTTCCTCATGCTTGGTTCCTTCTTTGTTTATATTAAACTAGAGATTGACTGATAATCTGTTGGGGTGCGATAATATTTTTACCACAGTTTACACTTTTCAACTCATTTTGCAAACAGATTGCAAAATGACTTACATACATAATAATAATAATAATAATAATAATAATAATAATAATAATAATAATAATAATAATAAAATCTGCACATTAGTTATCGGACAAAATGTACCAAAACAATCAGTATCATTTTAAAAATAATTGGCTATCTCTAACTTAAAGGTTGGGTATGTGATTTGCAAAACGGCCGGGTGATTTTGAAGATACGCAACTCATAGGGTCCTACCTTCTCTTCTCCAACGCTGGCCCTGACTCCACCCATTCGAAAAACATGGACGCGCAATCAAGCACGAGCGAAAACTCAGATGCGTCAAAAAAGAAAATCGCATACCTAGGGATGGGCATCGTTAAGAAATTATCGATATCGATGCCATTGTCGAGTCTGCTTATCGATGCGATTCCTTATCGATTCCCATATCGATTCCTGTACCATTTGCTGAACACTTACAGTGTGGCTTTGAGAGTTGTTGGCTTTGAATGTCTAATTTAAAGTGGTTTTAGAGAATGAAAAACAAGTGTGCAATATTTAGGGCCCTATGAAATCAGTTTTATTTTTTCCCAAATTCCGTTTTTTTTCCTTTTTTATTTTTTGGGAATTCATTTTTTTTTACCCTTTACTGTTATTTTAGTAATAAAAAGAGTGTGCTTTTAAAGTTAATGATTAAAATGTATACAAATAAATAGGAATGACCTTAAATTACAGACATTTATTTTCAGGACAAATACTGCATGATGCCACTTGACACTGCACTCTTCAAGTAACAACAAAATATGTTTATGAGCTTTAAACTGTCCAGTAAAATAAATGATATTAGTTTATATAAGTTTAAATAAAAGTCACACTCTGTCTCTCTGTCGCCCAGTGTCACTCGCGGTCGCGGAGTTCGCTTCGCTTTTGTCCAGTCTGGCGCCTCATAGACAGACGCGGTGTGTGTGCGTGTGTGTGTGTGTATGTATGTGAGAGAGACGCGTGAGTGATAGAGAGACGGAGGGAGAGTGGGGAAAGGAAATACAACGGAAAGAATACGCTGCGTGTTTTAAATAGCATTTAAAAAAATGAACGGAACGCAATATGTGGCGGCCGGAGTTGATTTTGTGGCCGCGAATTAGTCTATGTGTGGGAAACACTGCATAAAAGTCACGAGCGAACTGCTCGGCTCGGTACTGTGAGGGCTTATAGCGTCGAGTTTCTTAACTTTTTCACCGACGAAAGCAGAGCCGTGGAGAGCCGCTTCGCCATGCTTTCATTGTTTTGATGCCGTCATTGGAGCTGTAAATGTCGCCCAGATTTGCTTCCCCCGGTCTGCATTTAAAATGAAGCCACACTCTCAATCGTTTATGTCTTGGGGGATTTAAAATCCAGTCGCATACTGTAACGTCATGCCGCAACGCAGGAATGGATGGAACGGAACGGAACATTTGGAATCGTTAGTGGAATCGTTAACGTGTGGACGTGTACGATTCCGATGGATCGGAACATTCGGAACCGGTTCCAAACCGGAACCTGGAACCGATTCCCAAGCCTACGCATACCCCACCTTTAAACATCTTAGGGAGTTTTTCTTTCCACTTTTTGCCTTTGGTTTTTCTCAGTGGGGGTGGGACGCTGTTGGAGTTATTTGCCTTGAGAAAAGTGCTATGAAGCTCATTTGAATTAAAATTGATATGAACATTTCAAACAATAATTTGAAAGATAAAAGGAGGTTGCATATAGGTATCATGTGGTGGGCTTGTTAATACTTTTCCTGTAGCTTTCAAACAGTAGAGCGTTGGCGCTTGCAATGTCAAGGTCATGGGTTCGATTCCCAGGGAAAGCAAGAACTGATAAGAATGTAAAATGTGCACCTTTCAATGCGATGTAAGCCAAATGCATGAATCTTAAATCTTACTGCTGTGACACAAATGCTAAAGGCAGTTTAATTTAGTTTTTTTTTTTCCTTTTCCAGTCTCTCACTTCTTTTAACAGGATGTTATTCATTATTCCCAGCAAGAAGTTAAGGGGATAAAGAATAGATAAGAATTAAAAAGTACAAAGATGGGAATACAATAGAGAAACAACAATAGAAAGAACTCATTGAGTGCACAGCATTAGGCTTGTTCTGTATCTCATGTTACATTTATAGCTCTGGCCTCATTTGAGTTTCAGATGAAAGAGACTGCTGAATTTCTTAAGTGCAGGTCATACATCTTACTGTTTAAACTGTTCAAATCTGAATCTCTGCTCCCCGGTCACCAGCAAGACCCCCATTTCCAAGAGTGTTCGACTCAATTTTCATCTGTCCAGTAAACTTTAGCATCACGACGACTCTGTTTCATCAGCAGACTTTAACACGGCTCTTCAGATTTCGTCTTGAAAATGCATAAATAAATAAAAACACATTTATTTCCTCCTAGCTTTGCAAATCATACCAGATTGAGAAACTGAAATCTTTCCAGTGCTGTTCGAGAAAATGAAATGCAAGGGCATTGCTTGCTCTTGTCACTTGACTCTTAAGTGACTCTTCAACAATGTTAAAAGAGGGGAAACATAAAGGACAAATCAAGCTACATAAAGCCAACCCTTTTTTAATCTTTTCAGATAAAAGCATCTTCTTAACACTCAAATTTTTGCTCTTACATGATGGGGCAGATTGGATGGAATTCTGCTTTCATTACGTTTTTTATCATGTTTTTATCACAAAACTTTATGCCGTCTTTGGCGGTAGCACTCGAAAGCAAATACCTGCTTTATGTGACCAGTTGTAAAATACAAATAAAAAGCCAATATATCTGTCTGCATGAGTGCATCAGCCAGAGAAAAATCTGTTCTGCCCTCAAGAATCTGTTGAAGTAGACAGAAGGTAAGCATGTTAATACACTGTTTCACGTCTCTTGATCAGCTCTGTGTGAAGTGTTAGTTTGTGTGTAGGATGTGTTTGAATGCTGTACTGTCTGGGGGCTGAAGCTTGTGTTCCATTCGAATTCTTTTTTTCTTTTTTGGCTGCTTTCATACCTCAGTATATTTCATTTAGTAGAGAGTGGCAGACTGTAGCAGTAACGGGTGATTTACCAGTCACCAAAACAGATTAACATTTATTAGAACTTAGAAATTAGTACTTGAAAGCTGCTCATTATCAATTGATAGCTCAATACATTTGTCTCTTTGAATGGGGCATGATGATGCTGTATGGTAGCCTGGCATGCCAGAACTACATCAAGATGGTAGGTCTGGGAACTCTCCATTGACATGTCTTGATCAGAGGGGCGGGATAAACGGTTACCTTTCAAAATCCCTCTGCACGCAATAGGATAACGCTACAACCATCCAGAGCAACGAACGGTTGTGGATGAGTGAGTCCCATGCGTTTTTCCACCAGCGGAGCTAATTGATATATTAAACTTTTGCCGTATCAGGTTGGCAAAACTCCGAACACATCTTCCTTTTTTAAGAATGACTTAAGTGACGTTCTCTTAACTCCAAGTCCTCCAGAGTCGCGGAACGTCATGAACTGTGCCGTCATTGTGTTAAGCCCGCCCGCCGACTCTATACACGATGTGATTGGCCTGACCAGTTTTTGGTTTTTCCAGCTCAAAAGCCTATGGAGAGTTGCTAGACCACACTGGCTGCGAAATGATTTTCGTTGCCGCTAGGGTGCGTCTAGATTTCTAGGCTAGCTGTATGGTATTAAAGCGTCCGTTGTAGCGCGTTGCAGCGCAATGCCCTGTCAACTTTGACATGTTTATGACCTTTTTAATCTTTCAAGTTCTAAATGCAGTGAATTTTAACTTACACTTCTGTAACCGAAACTGAATGTCTTGATGTAACGCGTCAGCTATGCTTCCACACTGGCTAAACACCCTCTGGCTCAGCCTGCAGTAGCCAAACCCCAAACACTTGCTATAGGTTGAGCTGGAAAGAGATTGACAGTTCTGAGCAGAATTCTCTCTCTGTTTTTGATGGTGCCTGGGAGTCTCAATGTTTACACTTTTGAGTCAATGAACAATGAACTAGGTCAAGAGAATGTACTTTAACAAAATAAATCTCATACACTCTGAAATACTCTGTGCAAGTGCAAAAACAGTATAGCTATTTGACAACAACTCTATCGCCCCCTAGAGTGGCAACATTGTGGCACCAGCTTGTGCATTCACGTTTGCATACTCACGTAAAGTACAGTATTTGTTTCTGGCCTAAATTTGAACACTTATCCTTGTTTACCATCAAAGAGGCTATTTGCCCCTATGTTTGATCTAATGACTCTCCATATTTAGTTTGGATTAGTTTTATTTCTAGAGTGAGTGCTTTCCCAAAGAGGATTAGTCCTGTATGTTGCCTTTGATCATAAGCAATACGTCTTATTCTCTGATCAGCATTGCAGATCTCTTCCTCTTTGCCACTGCTTGATGGATGACAGTTGGGGCATGGCATAAAAACTCACTTTGGAACTTCTTGCCTGGGAGAAGAACATGCTCAGGAATGCCTCATATACTTAATGATATCCAGTTTGACAATTCCTGTATCTTTTCCCCTGTCTTGTGTTTAAGTGTATTTAAACAGTACACTGTATTTTGTTTCTATTGTTCCTGCTGTTGGACTTCATGTGATTAGTTCCTGCTTTCTTTGTTTCCATTGCTGTCTTGTTTGTTTCCATAGTTACCCTTGTTTGTTTCCATAGCTACCCTGGATAGTCTCCATAGCAACTCATTACCCTCACCTGTTCCTTGTTCCAATCCTTGTTATCTTGTGTATTTATGTCCCAGTGTTTCCTATGTTCTTGATCTGGTGTTTTCCTAGATGTATGTGTGCACACTTGTTTCAGTTCTGTTTCCCCTGTGTCTGGAGTATTCTCTTTCTGCCTGGATTTTCTTTCATTGTGTTTCTTTAAATCAATGTTTTTGCTACACCTGGATCCAACTCTCTCTTGTTTCAGAAACAGCCTGCATTACAACTGTATTGTTTCCAGATTCTTTGAAGCAGCATACACTAAAGAAATAAGCCCCAAGAGGCCATGCATTGCAGTGACTTGGCTAAAATGGTGTTGTTAGACAAGGTTATTTTGTCTATATATTATACTTAACCATAGGTAAAATCACTGCAATGCATGGCCTTGGGTGATTTATTGGTTTTAGAAATTGGTGGCACTATCAGTATGATAAAGGACTTGAATATATGTAGGCTATAAACTTGATATACACTTGGTGCTTTAATAAAGTTCCTTGGAGTTGTGCATTGACTATTCCTTTATATATTTCTCGAGTTTTCTAAGGAAGTAGAGAAGTTTTCTGTAGAACTTAAAAAATGAAAAATAAAAAAAAAATTAAAGCTGCAAGCAGCGATGGGCGGGCCCTCGCACATGTAGCGCTTCGGGGAGTGATGCGGCCGCATATTCTGTTGCATATTCTGGAGCTCTGCCAGTGCGGCTGTGAATTTGCTACGCTTTTCAGTCACTGCATGAAGGTGTTATACGTCACTTCCAGTTGCCAGCAGGTGGCGCTATGACTGTGGGTGAATGTGGGCATGTACATGAGTTCAGGGCGGGACTCTTATCCTACATGTAAAGTTTGGTGCAGCTGTGAGCATGTACACTGAAGTTACAACCACTTCCTGTGTGATCTTTGATGCCATGCCACGGACACACCGATTGACGAAAACTCGCAGATAGCACAACTTTTCATCGTCAATGCCTTTAGAAGGCACAGCAGAAATTTCAAGTCGATCGGAGTAAATCCCTAGGAGGAGTTCGTTAAAGTACGGAGTGTGTAAATCAGCCAAAATTTGACGAAAAATTCAAAATGGCCGACTTCCTGTTGGGTTTAGGGCATCGCTCCAAGAGGCTTTTTTGTGCGTCTGGACATGGTTGATGTGCCTCAGAAATTTCGTACATGTAGGTCAAACGTGCGGCGGGGGCTGCTTTGTTAAAGGTCACTTCCTGTTACCAGCAGGTGGCGCTATGACTGAATGTCGGCATGTACATGTGTTCAGGGCGGGACTCTTGTCAAGCGTGCAAAATTTGGTGCAGATCTGAGCATGTACAGCAAAGTTTCTCCAACTTCCTGTTTCATGGCGAATCATCGATGCCACGGACACGCCCATTGACGAAAAAGCGCAGATAGCACAACTTTTCATCGTCAATGCCTTTAGAAGGCACAGCAGAAATTTAAAGTCGATCCAACTAAATCCCTAGGAGGAGTTCGTCAAAGTACGGAGTGTGTAAATCGTCCCAAAATGGCCGCCAAATTCAAAATGGCGGACTTCCTGTCGAGTTTAGGGTATGGGTTCTTGAGGCTTTTTTGTGCATCTTGATATGATACACGTCCCCACCGAATTTCGTGCATGTAGGTCGAACATGGACGAGGGGCTAATTTTTTCTAATTTTCTAGGTGGCGCTAGCGAGCCATTTTGCCACGCCCATCCGCGAAACCCACAAAATACAAAATTTTTCACCAGTCCTGACATGTGTGCAAAATTTGGTGACTTTTCGAGCATGTTGCGGCCTCGAAAATGGGGCTTACTTTGCAGAAAAAAAAATAAAAAAAAATAAAACAAAAATAATAATCCTAACAGTTTCAAGAGGGACCTCGCACCTTAGTGCTCGGGCCCTAATAAAACCCCCTTTTTAATTAAACTTTTTAAAGACTATAGGGTCTTACCTCTCTTTGTCATCTTCATTGAATTTTCCATCTCTCTTCTCTGTCTGTGGTTATGGCTAAAGAGAGAATAAAATGAGTATAATTAAACCACATGATCCTGGTGTGAACTACATTATCAATGTGCTTCCAGATACATCTGACTGATTGTATCTGCAAAATCCCAACTGTTATCTCTCTTTTTTTTTTTTATCAATAACTGTAGAATTTAATATACTGATTGTAAGATATGTAGCTTTGATTGTATTGTGTGTTATTGGATTGGAGTGCTTGAGAAAATTGCTAGGTAAAGAGCTTATTGACTGTAACACATTTGGTGTGAGTACTGTGTACTGTAAGTGTGAGGAAATGAACATAGGTGTGGGAGTACTGCATGAGTCTGTTGCAGTTTCCAGATTAACACATACAATATGGTCACATTTACATGAAGAAACAAATTTCTTCTTGGTAGGAGTTATTTCAGTATAATGAAGAGATATGGATAGTTACATGACACCAGAAAGTTCTAGACTTTTATTTTTATTCTTATTCTTTAAATTGTAAATAGGGTTGTCAATTTAACACATTCATTTATTAAATTATAAAAAAAAAATTGGTTAAAAAAAGTTATTTGACCATATGGCTAGCATTCAAAAGTTAACAAGATTACTTAATGTTTTGAAAGAAGTCTCTTATGCTCATCAATGCTGCATTTATTTGATAGAAATATAGTTGAAAACAGCAATATTGTGCAATCTAATAAAGATTTTAAATAACTGTTTTTCTTATGCCCCTATGCTTTTTCGAATATTACCTTTCATGCAGTGTGTAAAGCTGTCTGTGAATGTAAATAGTTTGCAAAGTTGTGAAGTCGAAAGTGCACAATGAATAAAGTTATCGTCTCCCAAAAGAAAGAATCAATTCTGAACCGCCCAAACAAGTCGTCAGGAATTCCATTCTACCTTCCTTGACCTGCATACGTAACGCGGTAACACGTTCACATAACACCCGCCTGTGGTCTTCATTGTGCGGTTTACATCATGTCGAGAAGACGCTGTGTTCTGCGCTGTGACAGCAAATTTGTGTTATTTCACTTCCAAAGGATGAGGATGTGAAGAATCAATTCATTTTTACAACAATACCACAGCAGTATAATCTTGGCGAGTTCAACGTGGGATTCGCAAAACGTTTGTCCATGAAAGATTGGTCAGTACCCAGTTTATTTGGACCAGCTTGCTTCTTAGAATCACACCCTGTAAGTATGATTAATAAATGATTTTTAATTTTTTTGTCCAGTGATCAAAAAACACAGTTTTGTGTGTTATGTAATGCATAGGCGCCGATACCGTGGGTGCTCCGGGGCTCGAGCACCCACGGAAAATACTGAGCACCCACGGAAAATACCGAGCACCCACGTGCTAGACTGCTAGTAGGCTACACTCATTTAAAATCAAACATTGCAGTTGGTGCTATGTTAAGCATCTGTCACTGTGATTGGTTATGTCGATGTCAGTCTCGCCTGCTCCATATCCTATCCACCAATCACAGGCAGCGTTTCTCGGATGAAAGCGCCTCTGATCGCGGTTACGTACGTGTCTACACTTTTGATCTCCAATCCTGTCTGTATTTGTGAGAAGTGGTGCTGTCCTGAGTTGAAAGAGAGCCTACGACGTTACGGCTTTATTATCAAGTAGGTGTGTGTGTGTGTGTGTGTTGTGTGTGTGTGTGTGTGTGTGTGTGTGTGTGTGTGTGTGTGTGTGTGTGTGTGTGTGTGTGTGTGTGTGTGTGTGTGTGTGTTCGTGTCGACCGCTGTCCATTTCCTAAAAGGGGTCGCATGAACACATATTCTCTATGAGCGTAATTTACACACACCGGCGGCGCCATTCGACGTCTATCCGCGGCGTCCAGCAACGGCTCAGGACCTTGTTCAAAATCCTGCCGTGCCACAGAGCGCGCCGTGATTTACATAGTTTTATATTAAATTTACATTTATTTGTCTCAAATCGTCATTAATGTATACTGACTTCACCCTGTGCTGCAATATACATTTAGTTTTACATTCATTTACAGAAATCAGCTGGTTGAATGAAAATTGCTAATGTTAACGAATTTTAAGGTGATATTCTCAATTCATTCAGTTAAGGGACTGTAAAGTGTTAACTGCAGACTTAGCAAGGGTTGCATTTAATTGTACATCATAACATAACATAGTACAGACATGATCTGAATTCCATAATATCCTTAACATAACATTAAAATATTGCTTGTGTAACTGCGCGTCCAGTGTGCGATACCTGGAGGCTCGAGTTGTGACGCGGGCACGCGGCGCATTGTCTACTATATTTGCTTGCTTATTTATTAATCCAGGCAATTTGTTGATAAAACATTTATTAAAATGAAGATACAATTTATACAAAACGAAATTCACTTTCAGCAGTAGAACTGATAAGAGTAAGGTTCTGAAATGCAAAATGTTTTTGACTAGACCTACTTTTTTTTTTTTTTTTTTAAAGGGCCAGCGCCCATGAGCACCCACGGAGTAAAACATAAATCGGCGCCTATGATGTAATGTTGTGTAAACCCATTGTATTACTCTCTTACTGAATCATCTTTGGGCTCACTATTACCTACAACTGACTTGATTAATGCAGATTGTCTGTCCTACTTATTTCTAGGAGTAATATTAAATGTGAAAATATTATGAGAAAATGAAAGTGTTTTTTGACCTTGGATGCATGTAAACCCGTTGTAGAGGACCTCCTAAACAAAATTAGCAACCTTTAAAATGGCTTAATAGGGGCACTTTGATATATTTTAAATGTATTCCTGTGATGACAAAAGTGAGTCTTCAGTGTCACGTGATCCTCCAGAAATCATACCCCAAACATTTTAACAATTTGTACGTAAATTTCTTAAAAAGGAATTTTACTAATTTTAGTTGAGGGACACTGCAAGAAACCCATTTTTTTGTAATGTTTTACGTTTTTAAAAAACTTTAATTTTACGTTTTAATGTCTTAAAATGTTATTCCTTTTGAGAGCTTTTCTTAGCAAATATCCATATATGTGAATAATTGTCATTCGATTTACTAATTAGCTTATTATATCATTTTAAGTTGACTGACATCCCTAACTGTTATGTGACCATAGCATAAAGAATGCAGAGACCAGATCAGCTGGAATCAGACTTGTGCAGTGCAGAGAAATGAAAGAAAACTGGCATTATAAATGTCAAGGGAAATAACACAACAGCTATAGTCTTTAGGGCGAGTTCTTTCTGTTCTTAGAAAGAAAGAAAGTGAGACCCAGTTATGTAACAGTCGTCTTTTGTTAAGAAGTAAACCTCTGAATATAGTCGACTGATCGTAGAAACACACAGTGCAACAGAACTTTGGAAATAAAGTCTCGTCACAATCAGGGAACCAGCCATATTTCATGGAGAGATGAAAACAGCACTGGCAGTTGGGACGTGTTAAACATTTGAAGAATACAGAATATCTGCTCTGGCGTTCTTCCAATCTGCAGTATCATTTATTGGCCCATAAATACAGTGAGAATGTGTGTTAATGTATGTGAGTCAACAGGAGACTGGGTGATCTATGGTTACTAATAGGCAGTAAATAGGCAGTGACTCTTACGTGAGAGTTCTCTCCCCATGCTGCCACTTGCCTTGATTTAATTATCGAGAAACTCATCGCTTAAAATATGCTTTGGTGTCTGAGGTCTCCCGCCCTACACTTCCACTTTTCTTCAGTGTTTACCCGTAAATAAATAACCTGTGCACAGAAATGCATGAATACAAATACAACGTTATCGATCTGCAAGCAAATTATGATGTTGTAGAGAGGAACAATCACTCTTGTTGTCAGTCAACACCTCCATCCTCTTCCTACCATTACTGATCTTAAATAAAGGCATGATCTGTCTAATCTTGTCAGTACTGAGATCCTGTCTATATAAATCTTAATGCTATGTGAAAAGCACATTAATTTTTTTTTTAACTCTTCACCTGAGCTTAAAGGAAAGCATTATTTTTGACTCACCGTGGTCAGATGGATTTTAGTATTAAGAGAAATGTCAATAAAGTGCCAGTAGTGCAAACCTAAATGAAAGGTTTCCTCTCTCTGGAAATTGCTTGACTTTTACACAGGCTGTTATGTATTTGATGCTGCGTTCAAATACCTAAGGTATCATATAGTCACTGAAAGCATGCATTCAACTAGCTTGATGATGGTTGCTGCGTATAGTTAAATGGTTTACGGACGTTTCTGCGTGTGAATAACTTTAGCCCTTCAAAATATATGGCCTTTGTATATTTACAACATAGTTCAAGGTCCATTGATTATGCTTAAATAATCAGAATATTTGGATGGGAAAATGGGAAGGATTGGATGGGAAGATTCCTGTGGAAACTCAAAATGGTTTGTTCATGACAAAAATGTTCCTCTATTTGTTTGGTGTACTCAATTCAACTCAACTGCAAGTGTACTCAATACAATTGTGTATACCACCATAGACAAATAGGGATGTACACATCCCCCTAATAAGTATAAATGGCCAAATTGGACCATTTTTATGGTGGTTTCCCATAGCGGTTTACTTGCTCATATCAATCTCAAAATGTTTCAGATGGCCAATCAGATCAAAGAAGGTGGGTCATACTGGAATGGAAATTCCAATGTAAAGTTTTTTACTTTACATTTACCCCCCCCCCCCCCCTCTTCACCAGTATCCGCCCATGAGAGTGAGTAATGACTCAACTAAGGAAGACTGAAGGCTGTTTGACTATAGACTTCTGATTTATTGTTTGCTCACTGTCTATTGACAATGGCATGTGGACGAAATATACACACTAACCAGAGAAAACCATAATCCTAATTTATGGAAATGTTATGGAAATTCCTTATTAAGTTAAGAAGATTAAGAGCAGAAGAAAAAAAAAGAAACAGAACATAGCAATACATGTAATGATGCCACTGCTCTGCATGCAGGGACAATAAAACAACACTTCACAATAATGTTTTGTACATTAACATCAGTTAACTCAATACCTACACAAAATAATACTTTTACTCGACAAGCTTAAGTCTATAAGTCTTTCTGAGAATATGATGTATGATGAGATACTGAATAAAGACTTACAGTATGTAGAAAATATAACACAAAAATAAAAATGTTACAAGCTGCAACAATCTGTACTGTCCACCTTTCTTCCAATATTCTCAAATAAAAAACTGAAAAAAAGAGAAAAGATGACAATGTAGAATTTCTCAGAAATGCCTTTGTTTTTGGCATGCCTCTTGTGTCACACAAGAGAGACATATTGTTTCATCTTGTGAATACTGTGCACATGACAGTGCTTCTTAAATTTAATTTACTTGTTCTGCAGCTAAAAACTAATGGAGAAAATATGCATTCACAAAATGTGACTACAAGAGCCCTCATTCAAAATGCACTGACAACCCAAAGCTCAGCTTTTGTCAAATGATGGCTGGAATACAATTATAAATGTATTGTGTTCTCAAAACAACCTGAGTGCATTCAAATGCAAAGTTGTTTATTGCCTATTATACTTTACAGATAACTAAAATGAGTGTAATCCTGGGTCCTTGTGCACTAGTTTTGATGGTGTATACACACATTTTATAGCTTGGCACAAAGCAATGCATGTGACCTCTGCATACCTCTGTATTTATTGCATTTGTTTGCATAATTCTGTGCTTAATGTCCTCTGAATGGGCAATGAGAGACTTGCTCCAGATATTACTTCATCTACATGTTACATTTTATAGTATTGCAGTGACTAACCGTTGAAATTTAGAGCATCAATGCATTAATTTACAACAGAATGTCTTATTGACGTCACATTCAAAAAAGCCACAATTTTGGTGCTGCAGTGTTAAGTTATAATGTCATTTATTATTAGCTAGTGATGTATTCAACTGGGTTTAAACACAGTTAAATCTGATCCATATATCATGCTCTGTGTAGCAAGCTTTCTACTTCCTTTCTTGTTTGAGCTTGCCCTGTCAAATGCAGTCAATATGACGACATTTACAACAAAAAAGTCAACTCTTGCAGTCACACAGTCATTCATCAATTGTGACTATTATGTATTTAATCAAGAATGAATGCATAAAAACAGAGAAAAGCCACTAAAACAGAAATGACTGCAATGACTTTGATCACAAAGTACCCACCCAGCATTCAACGGTCCTGTCTACACCTTCAAGCATGTGTCCTGAATTTTGATGTTGCCCATATAAAAGAACAAAGCTTCTGTGATCAAAATGCATTTAAACTGAACTACTCTGACATACATGCTCATGGTGACAAACCGTTCAAACCAATGTTTGCTAGTGCACAACATACTGCCTATGCCTATGTCTATTTCAGAATTTAAAGCTGCTGTAGGTAACAATATTTTTTACATATTTGTTAAAACTGTCATTATGTCCTGACAGTAGAATATGAGACAGATAATCTGTGTAAAAATCAAGCTGTGTAAAAATCTGGCTCTTCCCAGTGGTCCTATTGCCATTTGCAGAAACACACGCTCCCGGTCAGAAACAACCAATCAGAGCCAGGAGGAATGTCTTAGCAGTGTCAATCACGCTCGTGTACGCGCTGATCACACCCCTCTCTTGCACAGCGCGAGCGCGTACCGTCGTTCAAACTCAAGATTGCCGGCGAGCTGCAGCTGTGCTTATGACGGAGAAAACAGCCTAAACTGCCGATTCTCGAGTGACACCTGCTCATAAAACAAAGAGGTAAAAGGAAAAAGACAGATGACGATAAACAAGCGAAAAAGAAACTCTAGCCGCATAACGTAGATAAAATGTCACGCACTCTGCTAAGCAACAATTAAAACCTGCTAATTCACTGGCTTGTCATGTTGCTGAAATAATGTACTAGCAAACCTTAGCATTATATATTGGTAGAATAATTACTTACATACTGTAACGTTAGTTGTCGTTGTATTAACGTTATCTATTTATAACTTATAGAAAGAGTGCAACATTATAAAGTTACATGTATTGCAAAATACTGATTTGAGGACCAAGTTTGTAGTCAAAGTATGGGCAGGCCATACACTCTAAGAAATAAATCCGTAAAATAACAGAAAAAGTACTGGCAGCTCATTACCCGGACTTTGTCCCGTAATTAAAAAACAGAAATTTTCTGTTAATTCACAGTGTGCCCACTGTAAATAAAACAGAAATTTTCTGTTATTTAATGGTGTATCTATAGTAAAAGACCAGACACTTTCTGTCATTTAATGATGTATTTATAGTAAAAAAACAGGACACTTTCTGTTATTTAATGATATAACTACAGTAAAAAAACGCAAATATTAAATAAATCCGTAAAATAACAGAAAATGTACTGGCAGCTCATTACCCGGACTTTGTTCCGTAATTAAAAGATGAAAAATTTCTGTTAATTTATGGTTTTCCTACAGTAAAAATAAAACAGATGAATTTAGGCAATATACCTACAGCAAATATAAATTTAACTTTTCTGTTAGTTAACAGTGTAATGATAACTCTTGTTGAAAACATTTCAAACAAATCTTCTGTGATTAAAAAATATTTTTATTTACTTATAGATCTACAACAATTCCAAGAAAACTAGAATATAAAGGGAAAAAAACACAAAAGGGAAAAGTATATATAGTTTCTCATCTCTAAATTGTATCAAGTCTGCCAATTGATGACACTTTGTTAACATTACAACAATCGCATCCACTGAATAAATTATTTTAAAATGTGTGAGGGGAAAAGGTTTTTCAGAGTAACATGGATTGGCTGGGGGGGTACTCTTCTTGTCTTCAGGTAAGATGAAGGCTGTAAAAGAAATACAAAACATTATTACTGACATACAGAATGTGCCAAAACAAAGATTTTAGGTGGGGGAAACTCATCACTCACCAAGAAATGTGTAGTAAATTCTTCAGAGCCACCGGACTGATTGGACCAGGTCCTGGTAGGACTGCAGACTCGGGTTTAGCCACCAAAAACTACAGAGGGGAGAGAACAGTATGTGGCCTATCCATCAAGATGTTTCAAATTTAGTTACCGTGTACTGTAATGGTTCTGTCTGCGGTTAACCGTACCTGTCTGTCTCGCGGCGAGAGGCCTGCATTACGACCCAACTGTCCCTCCAGGTTGTCGTTGTTCTCTCCGTGCCGACACAGGTAGAGGGTTCAGGGCTGGACGTAGATGTTCATCGGGTAGATTATACTGGATCTGTTTGATGAGGAAGTGTCGATCCCCGTCTATCGCCTAGATGAAGGAGTGATCGGTATGTTCAGTTAAAGTCTCATTTTGAGATTTGATAAAAGCTAAATCTTTACATGGTTTTTCGAAGTTGTTCATACAGGAACTTCAGCAGTCTTGGAGGAATGTGTAGACGTTTGGTTTCCTTCATCTCAGCCTTTTCAACATTAGTTCAGGATTTCTGCACAGAAAAGTTGGATATGAAGAAAAAAAATAGATATATTATAGCTACGCAAGAAATTAAATGAAGGAAAATGAACTACAAAGTATCATGCAGACCAGGTTGAGGTTGAAAAACAATTGTACAGTATTTTACGTTCGTTAAATTATCAACTATAAATAATCAGCCATCCCTAATTCTTTCAAATTCAAACACTGTATATAAAATGCTAAGACTTTTGTTTCCAGTGGACTCCAATTGCATGTCATGTTAGCTTGTCTGCTAACTATACATTATAATATGTTTAATTATTTTCAACTAAATAAACAGAAACACAATAACATAATCTATAAATCATTTAATTAAAAATGTGTTGCTTACCTTTATATGAAGTCCAGGCAGGATAAGTGCCATTTTCTTCAGGTATTTTGAAGCTTACTGCCTCAATGGGGTAGTGATGTGGTCAATAATAACTTCTTGAATGACAGCAATCCTGAATGTCCACCACCTTAAACAAAAAAGATATTACAAAATGATATTACAATCATAAAGATATTACATTACACGATCACTTCAGAAAACCGCTTTAAAGGGGTAGTTCACTTTAAAATGAAAATTCTGTCATCATTTACTCACCCTCAAGTTGTTTCAAACCTGTATGAATTAATTTCTTCTGCTGAACACAAAGATATTTTGAAGAATGTCGGTAACCAAACCGTTAACTGGAGCCATTGACTTCCATAGTAGGAAAAAAAAAAATAGTATGGAAGTCAATGGCTTCAGTTAATGGTTTGGTTACCGACATTCTTCAAAATATCTTTGTGTTCAGCAGAAGAAATCAATTCATACAGGTTTGAAACAACTTGAGGTTGAGTAAATGATGACAGAATTTTCATTTTAAAGTGAACTATTCCTTTAAACATAGTTGTTTAAATTTTCCCTATACAATTTGTATTTCTACTGACCATGTAAGCATACACATCTTTGAAGGGGGTATTCAGCAACCAACTTTTTCTATCAACATTTTTCCTCAGACTTTAAATTTAATTGTGTGTTGCCAGTCTTGAACACTTATAGTGAATTGTGATTAATAATACAAAAATGCTAATAAAAAAATACAAACCTGTAAGCAGCATGCAGGTGGTGCTTGGGATGCAAACTACAGCAGCAAAGTCCTGTCAATTAGATACGAAAACAACAGAAAAACTATGAAACAAACTGAGGAGGGATATGGTAAAGACCAACGTTACAGGAAGAAGAGTAACAGATAATAGCAGTCATGTTAAATGTAAATTAATATTTCGTGGTCATTATTTGTGTATGTGTGTGTGTGTGTGTGTGTGTGTGTGTGTGTGTGTGTGTGTGTGTGTGTGTGTGTGTGTGTGTGTGTGTGTGTGTGTGTGTGTGTGTGTGTGTGTGTGTGTGTGTCTCGTCTAAAACAAAAACAAGTCTAACGTAAAAACATAACGTTAAATTACCTCATTTGGCAGAAAAGGTGGTGTTTTTCTTGATCCAGCTGTAACTGTTACTGCATCTTCACACACAGTATCTTCACGTTGTATCTTCATGCCTTTTAAATCAAGCAAGTCTTAATGGCCTTTACTTTTCTTGACGATTCCTCTGGTAGCTTATGTTTGAAGGCATTAAATTGCTCCAAAAACACTAACGTTAGTAGCAACGTTACTGCATTTTATCACAACTGGTTAACGGATGCGCTCGTCAAGAAATAAACCGTATCACCGACAAATAAAAGTAAATAAACCAGATTACAACGAGGGCACACTATAACACATATATCAGGGAACTTCCACGAGTGTATACTAAATCTTTTAATGTGTGACGATATGCATAAAATGATAAATGTGACGGCTCCGACATTCATTTGCCTAACATGCCAGATGGCAACCAAATAACGTTACGTTAACAGCTTATTTGAACATAAATTTCGTATTTTACCATAGAAGTGTCAGAATGGCTTCCACAAACCCGAAATCCGACTTTAATAAACAACTTTGGCCGCGGTCATCTGGGTGTGTAATGGCGGTTGCGTCTTAAACTTTAAGCGCCGCCAGGTTTTTGTTCCCACAATGCAACGCGTGTAATTCAAAATACGGGTAAATGACCTGTAAAAGACAAATACGGAAAAATCCTTCAAATTTATATGGTACATTGGACCGTAGTTTTACGGAATTTTTTTACAGTGTAGTCAATGTAAAGCATATTGTTGACGTTTAGTCCCTATTAGTGAATGTGCCATAAAACTGTTTATCCGCCGTCATCGGTGGCCCTACTAGCCTGCACGTTCACGACAGGCTCCACTGTGGGGGACGAGCTGTGGAGGGAGGGCTGTAGCGCAGCAGAGAGCAAGGGGGTGGGACCTGTAAGTTGTACTTGTTCAAATTTTCAGGCTAAGTCAACGTTTTCTCAAAACTCCCTACTGCAGCTTTAATAGGGAATGACTTCGTACTTTGTACAGATGATTACTGACAGAGTAATCTGACAACAAAAAGACAGACAGACTGATTTTTTTTTGTGAGGAGGGTTATCAATTTTTACATACATTATAAATATTATAGTCTGTGGGTTTTGCAAATATTTGACCAATGAAACGAATTAAAAAGAGCTTGTGACTAACCTGCGTTGGCTCCTCAAACTGTTGGTCAAACCTCATAACTCTACTATTATACTACTAATGGTTAGCTTTCTCCAAGAATTACAGATCGCATTGAATTATGTGACTTGGAAATTGTGATAGTTGCATCACCGTGCAACATTAATAGAAAGGCAGAGACACAGAAAATAAGAAGAAGTGATGAGAAACAAGTCCTTGGGTGAATCTGCGTGTGTGTCTGCAACCAATTTTGGCACCTGAAAGAGCTACTGATTATTTTGCAATTACTTCTCACCTTGAGCCAAAGAATGTACTTCGTCACAAGGGATACATCCTTCTCTGCCATCCAATCACCCTTTTTGTCCTCTCTGCTTTTGCCTGCAGCGTCTGTTTACAAGTTCACGCCTCCTCCTGCCTGTCCTTAAAAACTCTCTGGCAATCAAAGCAGACTTCCATATCCAGTTGTATTTTACACAAACTCGAATATGCTTAATAAGACTGCATCTGATATATTAAGGACAGAGTGGGAGAGGTAGGAAGCATAATTTAAAAAGATCTTTTGAATGTTTTGTTGGGGGGTCAGGAAGGTCTCTGTAAATAATTTTTTAGTAATTCAACCTTTTCTATTGTACTTTTCCTCTTTTTGCAATATGAATTAAGTGTTTCATCAGCTTGGAGTGAATTGGGTGAAACATGAAACTAACAAGATTTTAAGTCAACAGCTTTTAGGGCCTAAACAAAACTCCACGATTACGTATGGTAACCCAAATATTTTTAGCCATTAAGGTAATGATGACACAGATGAGACACTTATTTTCATGAAGACGACAGAATGAGAAGCATATTAAAAGATATTTTAAAGTACACACAGACTCTCAAATGTGCTCTTTTAGTGTTCTGCACAAATTAAGGCTTGAAGGTCCAGACTTCTTTGCAATGCCACATGAAAGAAATATACCATTGTATTTTATGTATGATTTTATTCTACATAAATTAATCTTTGTGATTAATTTAATGTATAGGTAATTTGTCCCCATGCTAAAATTAGCCTTTTTACGTTTTCATATCAAAATGCATTGTTTGAATGCGTGAATCAACGAGTCTCTCCTTTAAGCTATAAAAAACAAAGCATTATGTACTAAATTTGAGGTCAATTAAATAATCCCGGGACATATCATGGGATTTAGTGTCATGGGAGAGACTTTAGGCAGAGAACTAAATGTGGGGTTTATTGAATGGTTGGTGAGTTACAGAAATACTGGTGAGTGATCAAGTGAATGATAACACCAAGGAACTTAAGTTTGGCAGTCTTTGTTTTGCAGTGTATCACAAGTGTAACAGTTGAGTGAAACAAAGAAGCAGGCTTGAAAGAGGATCCATTTGCAGCTTTCTTTAATAGTAATCCACAAGAGGAACAAACACAGGGTAGAATAAACCATGAAACACAGGACAAGAAAATGTTACAGCGAATACAACAACTGACCAAGGACAAGAAAATGTTACAGCGAATACAACAACTGACCAAGAACAAGTGCAACACACGGGCTATATATATATATATATATATATATATATATATATATATATATATATATATATATATATATATATATATATAATATCAGGGGTAACAAGCTTCACAAGTAAACAAGACATTCCTGGGGAGACTAATCAAGGGAGAACCCATGAACAGTTGGACTACAAACAGACTACAAAGCGTGGCAAAGAAACAGGAAACACTTCAACATAAAAGTCTAGGAATCCACACGGGGAATATGTAAGAAAAGGGGAGAAAAATGGAGAACTGTATCTGTGATACAGTAGTGCTTCTATTTCTTTTATTAA
Organism: Chrosomus eos; assembly: GCA_036326025.1. Taxonomy (NCBI): domain Eukaryota; kingdom Metazoa; phylum Chordata; class Actinopteri; order Cypriniformes; family Leuciscidae; genus Chrosomus; species Chrosomus eos. The sequence continues at coordinate 13,846,340 of CM070833.1, forward strand.
AGGTGTATTAAAAACATTCAATAAGTAAAGGATAGTGTATCCAGCCGTTATCACAGAATAAACCCTGACAGGGTGATCAGGACTTATTCTGTGATAACAACCGGCTGGATGTACATTGTCCCGCTCATTACAGGGCTACTTAAATAATTAGACATTAAGTATTGACTTGAGTTGAAATATTTTATTAGGTCTATAAATATAAAGCTTCCGGCAAGTTCAAACTAAATGGACATTTAAGGGATAAGGTGCAGTCATAACACTTATTAAATGGCATTTTGCCACATAAATAATTATGGGGATAAAAGATATTTATTTGAGATTAAACTGTTTTAAAATTGTACCTGTTTGTTATCTTATAATACATTACAGTGTACAAAACAATTGGGTAAAACTTTATTTTAAGGTGCTTGTAATAAGCAGTAATTAACAGTTAATAAGACACGTATAAGACCTTATAAGATGCATATAAGCATTAACTACTTCATATAACTTCTGAGGACGCTTTGTTTCACTTTTCCCGCTCTACTCAATCGTGGCGCCGACGAGCCTCACGACAGTTACAGCCTGAGTGAGTGTAGACTCCATCCCCTGGGGTCCAGCTGGGTCATGACCACTCCGGGGCCGCTCAGTTGCCTCTCCGGGTTCGTCTTGTGCTTTAATTAACCCTTATATGAAGTAGTTAATGCTTATATGCATCTTATATGCATCTTATATGCATCTTATAAGGTCTTATAAGTGTCTTATTAACTATTAATTACTGCTTATTACAAGCACCTTAAAATAAAGTGTTACCAACAATTGTTGCAAAATGGTACTGTAGCAGCTGTGTTTTTATGAAACAAGAGAGTGACTAATTAACTGATTGTACACAAAATGTTGATTTAATTGATTTAAAGCTGTTTTCATGTTTTATTACCTCACCAAATGCAAAACTTCAAGAATTTTTTTGATGGTCCCTTTTATTCTGTTGACTATACGTACAGTTGCACCTACATGTCAAGTAGAGTATTAGTAGACTGGTAGGGTTAGGGTAGCCTGGCTCCGCCCTCCTACATACTTCCGCTCAATTTTCATTTTCCTTCAGTACTACGTCTGGGATTGTGCTGTAGTCTTTGTTTTTCTCCGGTAAATTTTTTACTGGGCCAATCAGCGAACAGAGGGAGTGGCTGAGAAGGATGACGTTGATGTCGTGCGTTAATGTGAATTGTAGTTCAGTAATGGCAGTGGAGAAAGATGCGAGCGAAGCCATTCGGTCCGTTGTGGCAACGTTGCCGAATATGAAGAAGTTAAAGCCGGAGCAAGAACAATCTTTGCTTAGTTTTGTTGGTGGTCATGATGTTGTGGCCCTCCTCCCCACGGGGTTCGGGAAAAGTTTGACATATGACATACGTCACGACCAAACGTTAGCGATTGGTTATTATGGCAGATCCAGAGTGACTCTGGGCAGATCCAATAGTTTTAGACTTCAAGAGAGTACCCGCCTACAAGGAAGTTAACGCTTGTCAATGGAGCAGTGCCAGACTCTATGAACAGACAGTTTTAGTTGCAAAGTTACTTAAAGTCAAAGGAATGCTCAAAAGGGACCATCAAAATAAAGTGTTACCAATATAATATAATACTGTATAATATAATATAATATAATATAATATAATATAATATAATATAATATAATATAATATAATGCAGACTCTGGGATAGGCTACGGCATCCCTGTGACCCTACATAGAACAAGCAGTTTGTAGAATGGATGGATAATATAATATAATATAATAATCTAAATGAGTATGAAACCATGTAAAAAGAAAGAAAAATGAATGTACTAGTTATGGATTGTACATTGAAAGGTTTTACATTTATGACTACACGGCTTGTAAATATCCTCAGTAAGATCAATGAACGAAAGATCATGTATTGTGAAGAATGAGATCAGGCCTGGATCTAGTATTCCGCAGAGAGCCATATCAAACATTGGATGTTGTTGCTGGCTCTGCACCATCTCAAGATTTCAGTAAAGATGGCTGCCCGGTAGGGAGCAGCAGCTATATGTGAGGGTTCAGATTAATTCTAATGATCGGTGCGGGTGAATGATGCATGACAATGGGAGCCCTGCAGTCTCTGCCAGGCTCATGGTAAGCTGGTTAATTGTGTTGATATGGCACTCCCACATAAACATGCACATTGGATCATGTACTCTTTAAAACAGATTTCCATCCTTTCCACGCTTGGCTTTCAATCCCACTCTGTCTTTCTGCTCTGCCAGGTTGAATGATCGTAGATCAGATTGCACAAACCCGCTCAAAGCTTTTTTGAGTATATTACTTTCATTCTTTTTGTGACTTCTTCTCTGGGCTGTCCAGAGGCATGTCCATTAAAAGAGTATTGGTGACAGCTTTTAGTGGTGAGGTTCATTTTACAATGGAGGATTTTAAATCATGCCACAGAGTTTATGCACTCTCAGTTCCAGCCATTAGACAACTTTTTTCCCATTTCCTTTTCTCCCTCATTTCTCATCTGTCCTCACTGCGTCTGGTCCACTCTTCCCTGAGGTTTTCCAAACGTTATGATCCATTTCCTCCCAGTCCTTCTCCATAGTGTCATTGGCTCTCATAGACTACCCTAAGGGCTAGTTAGGCTGAGAGACATTTTGATAGACAGTTTTACAGATCGTTGTTAGAACAGAGCTTCCTGTCTCAGTGGAAAACTGGATTTGGGTGAAATTCAGAAATTAAAAATTGGATGCCTTTCCATTCATGATTCTGAATTGGTGAATTAGTGAAATGACAGGAAGTGGAAATTATTCAATTACTATTCAGAGAAATTCAACAGGTAAATTTATCAAGTAATTTTTTTTCAGTCAAGACCACTTTGAGAATTAAATTTAATGACAATCTTTGGATTTAGCGAGAGGCTTAGGCTCTAAGGTGCTCGAGCTGCCAAACTACAGTTTGAGATACATCCTTGAGACACAAATCCCTCAAGTCTTTCAATAACCAAATGTTTCTTAGCATATGTTTACAGAAGGAAATACAATGATTATGTACTTCTATAAAGAATCACTGCTCTATTATGAAGATGCTAGGAGGTGAAAGGGTGGAGCTGGGTGTAAATGTCTGTGCAACAGACTGCGGAGCATTCGTTGAATGATTCTTAAATACTTTAGTTGATTAGAGTAGGTGGAGTAACAAATGACTCTCAGCTGATATTGTTTAGGAATCAGTGGTCTGCCTGAACTACGCTTGAATTCCATTCGATCACTCAAGCTCTATTTAATACACTACTGTTCCAACATTTAGGGTCAGCATTTTTTGTTTTCAAGAAATGTATACTTTTATTTAGCAAGGGCACATTAAATTGATATAAAGTGCCAGTAAAGACATTTATAATGTTACAAAAGATTTCTATCTCAAACAAATACTGTTCTTTTGAACTTTATATTCATCAAAGAATCCTGAAAAAAAGTCACATTTCCGCAAAAATATGAAGCAGCACAAATACATATTTTCAACATTGATCAGCATTTTAGAATCATCTCTATCTAGATGACCTCAACTTGACAAGTTATTTGAATAAGATACTCCCACTTATTGTGCTCGTAGAGGCCAGGGAAAACTTGAAAACATCATGGCGCGACGAGACGCTGTGTTCTGAAGTGCGACGCAAAAGCGAACTTTTTTCATCTGCTCATGGAGGAGCATTTGAAGACTAAGTGGCTACAGTCCATATATACAACTACACCACACAAGTATAGCCCGACCTTGTGCTTTGTTCGCGTCATTTTGAAGATGATTTCTTCACAAACATAAATGCTATCAAATATGGATTCGCGAGTATAGTGGATTTTTCCCTAAACCAAACCTACCCTAGAATAACTTATACTCCAGTGCGTCTACACATTGACGTTAGGTGAGTTTACACTTCTGCGAGTCTACAGTCGACTACAGCTTCAGCTCCTACCTATACTTCAGCGAGTCTACAGTCGACTACAGCATGCGTCTAAACCTATATACCTCAACCTATATTTGTTATTTATACACACAGTCAGGTATTTGACACACATACATTCATCTAAAGTACATAATGTCTTAGTACATTGTCTCAGAGATTTAGCAGGTTAAATAAGGTTAAATGTTAAAACATGGTTAGCTTAATATTCAGTTTTAAATTTTCCACCACACGAGCCGGCTGATATTGAAGGAAGGTTCAGTACCAAGATTATTTGAATAAACTTTCTCCTCCGAATCACAACCTGTAAGTATTATTAATAATTGTTGCTTTTATGTGTTGTAGCATGCTCAATAAGTATGTGTCTGTGGGTAAGTTACGCTCAGCGCAGCTTCTAGGTCTCCAATGTCATTTTTTTTTAAATATGTGAAATGTTTGTAGTTGTTATTGGAGTCGTCATTAAGAATAGAGCGTCTTGTAGTACTGCAGTGCTTTATCAATACGTTTATGCGTTGGGCTAACGCAAACAATAACTGACTGGGTCATCTGACCAATCACCGCCGATTAGCGTCACGTAAAGGAGGGGTTTGGAAAAATGAGTTGTTGAACGAATCATTTGGGAGTCGGTGAGCAAATCAGGTAAAAATAAACGCATATTATAAGACAACAAAAGTGTTTTTTGTCATTGCATGCATGTAAAACTGTTGTTGGGGACTCCCAGAACAATATTAGGAACATTTTAAATGTCATAATAGTTGCACTTTAAATTACATTTAAAAAAATATTAATATAGTTATTTTAAATATATAAACAGTTATATTAATTTGTAATAATATGTCACAGTATTCTTTTTTTTCTGTATTTTAGATCACATTAATGCAATTGGTGAGCATATAAGACTTCTTTTTTTAAAAACATTAATAAATCCCAACCCTGAACTTGTTTAACAGTAGTGTATAAACATTTATATTAAAGTAACACCAAGTAACTTTTCCTCTTCGGTCACCCTACTGGTTGGAAACGAAATTGTCCATTGCCGCTGTCGTAAATAATTTAGCCTACCGTCGCACACTCGCTCGCTCGCTGTTTATCCAGCACCGGCTTTAGAATGAACGATGTCCACAGACAAGGTAGAGTATGTTACATGATTTCATGAAAGGATGATGTATTGCGACATCAGAAACGAAGAAAAACGAAATAATGACTATTGTAGCGCTTGACGTAAAGCAGTCGAATTTTGTAGTTCTTTTTGTGGTCGGGTTCCTACCCGAACCCCGAAGTAACATAGTGCCAGTAAAAGCGATACAGACCCCGTCAGGCTATGGCAGAAGTGCCTTTCACCCTGTTACGACTTGATGAACCACTGATGAGATTTTGAAAACATTATGTTAAGGTAAACAATGTTACATAGTGTTGCTTTAACGAACTACACATTTCAAACAGTTTATTTGTATGTGTCTATAAAAGCTTCCAATAAAACCTTCCAACTTTAAGAATTTTTGGTTTTCTTATTGAGGAGTCAATGAATTACACTTTTTGCAATTACATGATTTTTAATAAATTTTGTATTCATTTTAAATTTACTCTCTTAACTTCTAATGGCAATTATGCCTTCAAAAACAATGCACCACTTGGATTTATTTATTTCTACTTTCTAAAAACACAATGGTAATAAATGAGGTTTTATTAAAGGGGTCATATAATGGTACATGCACTTTTACAAGTTGATTGTACTGAAATGTGTGTTGGCAGTGCCTGTACACAGACATCATATAATGATAAAAATCCATCCAGTGGTTTTGTTTTAATCTCCTTACATGTTTTCCCCTGCCTCAAATCAAGCCGTTCGAGCCTGTGACGTCACAAGCTCGCACGCCCCTCCCACGACTGTTGATTGACAGTAGCGTTTCAACACAGACCCGCCCTCGCTCGTGAGTGAGATGTCAATCATAGTTCGTCATTGTTTACACTGGAGCAGAATGGCGGCCGTCTAAGCGATTGTGGTGTTCTGTTCTTGGGTGTAATAAGGAACACAGCAGTCATTTTAATGTTCCTAAATCCGAACCGCTGAAGGCAGTGGCTGAGTTTTGTTTATGATGGAAATATTCACGACGAGCAACGTCAATGCGCTCATGTTTGCGCAAATCATTTCTCACCAGACTGCTTTTTAAACGAGGCGAGGGTCAATATAAATCAGGTTTAGCTAAGAAGCTGCTACTGAAAAAGGAATCGGTACCAACTAGCGCTATTCGTGTTCCTGCTGGACCTCCAGAAGAAGTGAGTGTAACGTTTTATTTATTAACCTTTATATGAATCTTTGCAAATCCCTTGTACGCTTCACGATGAATGTGGCTAATGTTGGCTAATGAATGGTTATCGATTAACTTCCTCCAACTTAATGAGGACAAAACGGAAATTATTGTCTTTGGCCCGCCAAAAATGAGAAATAGTCTTATTAAGGAACTGGGTAACCATTTCCCCTCAGTTTCCTCTCAGGTCAGGAACCTTGGTGTCATTCTTGACTCTGAACTATGTTTAACCAAACAAATTAATTCTGTTGTAAAGAATAGTTTTTATCAATTGCGGTTAATTTCCAAACTCAAATCATTTTTGTCATTCCAGGATTTGGAGAAGGTTATTCATGCTTTTATTACTTCACGCTTGGACTACTGTAATTCTTTGTATTTGGGTCTTCCTCAATCATCGCTTGCTCGGCTTCAGATGGTGCAAAATGCGGCTGCAAGGCTGCTGACCGGGACAAAGAAATACGATCATGTCACTCCCATTTTAGCCTCACTTCATTGGCTCCCGATCAATTTTAGAATTCAGTTCAAAATTCTGTTGTTTGTTTTTAAAGCTCTTAATGATCAAGCTCCTCTATATATTAGAGATCTTCTCACTCCGTTGGCATCTACTAGATCTTTAAGATCTTCAGACAGAGCCCTTTTATTTATCCCTCGCTCTCGTCTAAAATCTAAGGGAGATAGAGCCTTTGCTGTTGCCGGCCCCCGTCTATGGAACCAATTGCCTTTGGACATCCGCCTTGCACCTTCAATTGCTATTTTTAAAACAAAAGTGAAAACTTATTTGTATTCTCTGGCATTTTAATTTTCTCCTGATGCTATTTCTGTCTTTTCTGTTTGGCTGTTTTTTCTGTTTTTGTTTTGTTTTTATTTTGTACAGCACTTTGGGTAGCCCTGCTATAAATGTGCTATATAAATAAAATTTACTTACTTACTTACTATGTTTACACTCGGGGTGCATTACGGCATGTGTTCTATGTAACCTTACGACGTTCTCAATATAATTCATAATCCCACGTTTATAATGAAAAACGCGTTAGAGGTGTTGTGTTATTAAAAACTGTGTAAGTTACGCAGTGTTACAGTTAACGTAACAGGAATATTAACAGGAATATCAATGCAGTTACAAAACTATAGATGTACTTAAAAGTTTTCTTAAAACATAAAACATTTTCGTACTGCACTAAACATAAAAATACAGCAAATTCTTAGTTATCCTTCAACTACTGCTAGAATCATTACTGACATGACCTCATGTCCGTTTCATTCACGAGTTGTACCTAACACTGAGATAATGTCACGCATCACTGACAAGCCTACATTTACAAAAAAAAAGAAAAGTTTTTCAACATAAATCTGTCAACGAACTAACCTATAACTTACATTAGTAACGTTAAACACATAGCGTTTTTTATCTCACAACTCTAACGTTAACCTGCCAGTACATACAAAAATAGATCAAAGTGACATTGTTAACCAACCATTCAGAAACGTCCTGCTCGAGCCTTAATTGTTGAACAACTTCGAGGCGTCATCTTGTTTCGGGTCCGACTCCGGTTCAAACTGATACGGTTGCACAGATGTGTCCTCAGAGAGAATCCCGCTGCCATAATAAACCCTCAACTGTTGACAAGTGAACACTTCACGTGCGTTGTGTTACAGCGCCCACAGAACAGAGGGGCGGAGTCAGCGAAGCTCATTATCATTTAAAGGCATATGCACTTAAACGGAGTGCTGAACACAGAGCTGTTTTTGAGCAGGTAAAATGAGTGTTTTCTTAAAAAACTAATGAGAATTTTTAATAAAAGTATATTACAAACTTTTCATTTAGACCCTAAAGATTCATATTAACTTGTACAAAAATGGCATTATATGACCCCTTTAACAAGGTTCGGGAGGAGCAGGTGCAGATAATTAACCCAATCAGCACAAGTGGAGAGCAATCGATAATCAACTTAGGACAAGCTAAATAACAGCAGAACCCACCTTTGTTCCTTGACAGTTTATCAGCATCTGACCTCCACCCCATCTCCTCACTTTTTAGTTCCATCTCTAGTTCCATCTACTCTTACCAACAGGGGGAGTACTCTGGGTTCGGGCAGGAATTCCGAGCTCGGAGCCCTCCAACCGGACAGCACGCCAAGTACGCATAACCTTTACCATAATAATTATATGTAGATGTGAACTCGTGAAATGGTAAAAGTAAACGAGACAAGGCAGTACATGTTAAAATGCACACTGTAAAAAGTCACAAGATTTTAGATTTAAAAAAGATAGTTCACCAAAATTAACACCATTTTTGTTTAGCTACATTCATTTCTTTTACACTAAAAAACACTGGGTTAAAAACTAAATTGGGTTGTTGTTTATTTAACCCAGCATAATGGGTTGACTAAAGCACTAGCTTTTCTTTTTCTTTTTTTACTTCATACGTAATCATCTAAACTTTAAAAAAAAAAAAATACTCCACACAACCACTGGTTGCATGATAGGCTCGATCATGTTTTACAGTATAGCATATTTTCTATAGTTTTGAATACATATTGAATATATTTAAGCTTGTTTAACAAATATCAGAAGAAAAAATTAAACATTTAGAAGTAGGCGAATTCAAGTGTAAATCTCTGTTATCCCGTTTCCACCGTATCAGCGCTGGATCTCGTGCCGGAGCTTGTGTCATGTGCAGCGGGGAAACTTCTAACTTCAGACCGCCGCCCTGCATTTCAGTCGTAGACGAAATATGCTGTGACTCCATAACCTTTCCATAAATAATCAGTGTAGCTACAGTTCTGAGAACATATTTTAACTAAGTATTTATATTCTGTATCCTTTTTTAAATTTTTTATAAATTCATACAATTTATGCAAGGCATCAGGCGTTTCCATCACGCGAAAAGACTGACACACCACTCATAAGTCACATCGCGCCCCTTTAAGTTGCTTTGCATAAAATTAAACGATATAAAGAACAATAACATAAAATATAAATCAAATGTACACAAACATGTATTTTACAGAAGAAATGAAACAATGTGATGAAGCTGCACTGCTCTCTCCTTAAGAGGTCACAAAAAGCCCTCAATAAATAACTCAACCCCTGGGTTGTTAGGTCTGACCCAGGAGCTAGGTAATACAAAAACTAACCCAAATATGGGCTCAACCCAGGATTTGGGTAGAAAAAAATAACCCAAGATCTTTTAGTGTTGAATGTTCATTTTAATTCTACATTGCAATTCTGCAATTCTTTTTTCAATTATTTATTTAAAAATAAAAGGCTCCAATAATGCACTTACTATGGTACAATTAAATGAGGCAAGGCAATACATTTTAGAATACATGCTGTTTAAAGCTTGATTTAAGACTTTTATAGTGCACAAAAATCCAAATTCTGTCATCATAGCTCACCCTCATTTTGTTCCAAAACCCCTATGACTTTGTTTAGATGTTGTCTTAAATCAGCAGAACACATATCTCCTTCCTGTTGTCTGCATATATTAATAATGTTTAATGACAATAACCAGCCAGAAACCATCTGCTACTCTTTTTTTCCTGACAACAGGTCCATAATGACACATCTTGGTTAATGTAGACGCATATATCCAGATAGTATGTCAGTGACAAATAACTTAAAATAACGAAAATCACTCTCAGAGCTGCAAATAAGATGATTTAAGCATCTCAAATAAGGTTAAATAATATATGTTTTATAGCAGAATCAATGTAAGAGCTTAGTGTATGAGCTTCACATTTCGGCATTTAAACTCTCTGAATGTTGGCAATGTTTACTTCCATTGTAAATGCCTTGCTGTAACCATGACACAAGGGACGAATTATTTTACTTGTTGATTGACATCATGCAATAAATGTGTTTTTGAGCTTAACTTGAATTGAACTTGGAACATTCTGTTAAATCTCAAATTGGCTTTGACTCACCTGCGGGGGATGTGTTGATTTGTGATGTAGCAAAAGTTCGCATCACAGGTTCTGTTTGGTCTGAAGCCATGTAAATGTAATGAAACTTGAGGATGTAGCCTGAGAAAATCAGGGATTTCTCAGGTCAGACAGCCTTAAATTATTTTCTACAAGGCTTTAATTTTTTATGAGAGTTTATGAGGCAGATGTTTCTGCCTATGATGCAGTGCCTACAAAAAAGAAGAAATGGAGAGGTAATTTTTGTTTTGTGTGTGTGTGTGTTGTGTGTGTGTGTGTGTGTGTGTGTGTGTGTGTGTGTGTGTGTGTGTGTGTGTGTGTGTGTGTGTGTGTGTGTGTGTGTGTGTGTGTGTGTGTGTGTGTGTGTGTGTGTGTGTGTTGGTTTATGTGATTTATGAGGACACTAATTTGTATAATGACATGTGTATTACACTGGTATTACAAATTATGTGTGGTTTATGAGGACATGTCAAAAGTCCTCATAAATCAAATGGCTTAAAAAACATAAAAAACAATGTTTTATTAAAATTAAAAATGCAGCATGTCTCATGTGATGGGTAGGTTTAGGGACAGGGGCAGTGTAGGAGGATAGAATATATAGTTTGTACAGTATAAAAACCATTACGCCTATGGAGAGTCCTCAAAATGCTGATGTGTGTGTGTGTGTGTGTGTGTGTGTGTGTGTGTGTGTGTGTGTGTGTGTGTGTGTGTGTGTGTGTGTGTGTGTGTGTGTGTGTGTGTGTGTGTGTGTGTGTGCTCACTCTTGTTCAGGTCTTGTCTGTATGAGCGACTTTGTGACCTTGGGAAATTTGAGCATCTCTTGGTGCTGCGTACAGAGAATTGAAAATGTCAGAGTCATTCTCTCTCCACCTTGATAAGCCTCTATTAAAAATTGTTCCTGGGATCACCAGCAAGCAAAAAAAAAAAAGCCAACCTACAGATGAAGGAGACTGCGCAAGTGAAGGCTCTGAGAGTGTAAGTAGCAATTTCCCCGTCAGCGCTGGGTGAGAGTTATTTGATTTTGAGGCCAATAATAAAGGATTCATGTATACAGATTGAGTCGATGTTCTTGAGCTGAGCTGAAGGTTACCTGTGGAGCGTTTGTCTGATTTACACTGCTGTTTGGCAGAAGCGTTGCTCTCCCGGCCACAGTCCTGGATCCTCCCTTCCATATGTCTGGCTCTGGATGGAGAGAGAGAAAAATAAAGACAAAAGAAAGAGAGCTTCATTAGCATTGCTCTCAGGGCCAGCAGGTGTTCTGTGCAGATGGGCCTGTGAACAGAGTCTTCCACCTCCACGGCAGCCACTCCTAACTAAATCTGTCCAGAGGACTTCTGACCTGACAGCATCCTGTGAGTCCCTTCCTTCATTTGAATGTACAGGGGGTGTTGTGTTTGCTCTCTATGTCGGGCCCAGAATGAGGTTGAATGGGCTGATCGTCTGTGATAAATGCCATGTGGCGTGATTGACTGTAGTTGTCTTCATATTTGCTTTATTTTTATTTTTTGCATTTTATTCCTGTGATGGTAAAGCTGAATTTGCAGCATCATTACTCTAGTCTTCAGTGTAAAATGATCCTTCAGAAACCATTCTATACTGTATATATATTTATATCATTTATATTATATATAAATAACACATTTTTCTTAATTATATACATCCATGTGTTTGTATTTATATATACAAAATAACTAAATCCAGTAAACACACATATATATATGTAAACACAAACTTTTATTTTGGATGCGATTAATCACTCCCCAGCATTATTTAAAATATAAATCTTAACATAATACATTTCTTTACTGTCACTGTTCATCAATTTAATGCATCTTCGTTAAATAATGAATGTTGTTTCAGGAGTTCCTTTGCCCATAAAATCTTTAAGCTAATAAGGTTAAGCGTATTTGCTGTCCGCAGTGGAGGGGCTCGAGGAAGCAGCTTCAACTCAAGCTTAGATATACCCCCCAGTGGGACTACCAATGCTTGGATGATGAGTATGGTAGCAAGATGCCTAAAGTATATTGGTGGAGTTGGGGAGGTGGAGGGATGCCAAAACAGCTGATGCCAGAGCAAGGTGAGCGGCTGCTTATATGCTCATGGCAGTTAATTGAAAGATTAGATGGGTTCACTCCTCCCGAAATTACGTTGTGAACTTCCATAATGGTATACTTACTGTATGTCCAAAAATCACAGTAGTTTTTTATAGTAATATATTTAAAAGGAAAAAAACAATTTTATATTGACTCCTCCTCACATATGTTTCTATAACATAATGTTTTCTGTTTTCTGTAGTGCAAGTGATATTTTCCAACATTACAGATTGTGTCGTCAGCAAGTAATCATTTTCTCTTCTGCTTTAATGTTTATTCTTTGACGGTTAATATCCGTGACTGACTGTATCCAGTACAGAATGGTATTTATTTCCTGTTGTGTCATCGCTGACATTGCCCAGCATTTAGACCGATGAAGATGTTTCTCCACTAATCTGCTTCTCTTCCTATGGACTATTCACAAAGAGGAGGCTAAATGCCAGCCAGGCCCTAAAGGGTATCCTCTGTCTAACAGAGACAGTCTGGACCGCAGAATAAATCATGGCCATAATTACCAGATCAGCATACTGCAAATTAACAGCTGTCATTTTTTAACTGTCCCGCCAACAATGAAACCCCAGCACTGATGTCAACGTTTCACCTTTCTGGTTTGCTCCAGGGCTTCAGAAAGATACTTCTACAGGCTAAATGGAGCCCATTTCAGCACAGGACAATGACAACAAAAGACAACAGAAAAACATGTAAATTTAAAGAAACAACAGCTTAAAAAGGAAGTTCAAGCATTTGTATTGAGGTAAGGCACTGATGTGGGATGATGGGGTCTGGTTCACAGTTGGGTTCCAGTTAAGGCCAAAGGTATTCATTTGGTTTCAGGTGAGTGTTTTGTGTACTGTCATATACATATATATATATAATATATATATATATATATATATATATATATATATATATATATATTCATATATATATATATATATATAATATATATATTCATTATATATATATATATATATATTCATATATATATATATATATATATATATATATATATATATATATATATATATATATATATATATATATATATATATATATATATATTCATATATATATATATATATATACAGGCTGGTGTGTAAAAAAAAACTTGACAGTAACACTGTACATGTACATACACTGAACAAAATTATGAACGCAATACTTTTGTGTTTGCCCCATTTCTCATGAGCTGAACTCAAAGATCTTAGACTTTTTTATGTACACAAAATGTCTATTTCTCTCAAATATTGTTCACAAATCTGTCTAAATCTGTGTTAGTGAGCACTTCACCTTTGCCGAGATAATCCATCCACCTCACAGGTGTGGCATATCAAAATGCTGATTAGACAGCATAATTATTGCACAGGTGTGCCTTAGGCTGGCCACAATAAAAGGCCACTCTAAAATGTGCGTTTAAATGGAACGTAGAAGTTTGTCTCTCTGGCAATGCCCTAAATTGGTTTGTTTATTAGACATCAGGGCACAGGAACTTTAATTTCTCTAATATGGTGTCAGAGACAGTCAATATGTCATGTGTTTTTCCAAATTATCTCATATATCTCAAATTATAAACATATAAATATGTTTTTTGATCCTGTTACGACTCTTGTTATCATAACATTTATTTTTGTGTGTTTATATAGACTGGACTAGAATTAATGCCATGAATACACCATGAAATCAAAATTGACAATTATTTTTCAGTATTTATTATAAATTATTTTTCATCTTTCATTTTGTGTGCCCTAATCTTAAATCATATATATATATATATATATATATATATATATATATATATATATATATATATATATATATATATATATATATATATATATATATATATATATATAATATTACAGTTATAGGTAGTTCTTGATTTTATAGATTTTTGCTATTGGATGTCTCTCAAATATCACTAATGTTTCCACTATGACTCAATGAAGGAGGACGATTTCTTCTTGGTTTTTTCCCCCCCCCTCTTTTCTTTTCTTAGTTCATTACCTCATTTTGATATGAACATCATTGGACATTGTAAATCTAATACCTGGAGGAATCTTTGATTCAAAATAACATTTTTCTTCACAAATGAGTACTTCACTCATGAACTGTATGGTGTAAGAACTGTTTTTTAGTCCATTTCTTATACAATTATATGACTTCAGAAGACTTGTGCATGTGTCAAATGGACCACTATTATGATGCTTTATTGTGATTTTGCCTCCTTTTTTTGCTGCGTGAATGCTGTTAGGATGGTTGTTGTTGCAGCATGGACTATATTCAGTGTGACACAAGTTTGTAGTGTTCAATAATGTGCGTGTACTCAACTATATCGAATGAAACAAATGCTTTAAACTCAATTTATTGTAACTCTACTGAAAAGAAAGACCAGTACAGTCTTTAGAAATTTTCCTTAATGGACGAGAGAGTAAAAGGGTCAGTAAATTATGACTTTCATTTTGAGTTTAAAATCAACATGAAATAGAAGTTGCAAAAAAAAAATCTTACCTATTGTGACGTATATCCAAGTGAAAAGGCTTCTCGAACAATTAAAAAAGTAATTTTGGGAAGTAATTTTGATTTAAGTTTATACTGCAAAATGCTGTAAAATAATTGTCAATTTTGATTTCATGGTGACATTAATTCCAGTCCAGTCTATATAAACACACAAATAAATGTTATGATAACAAGAGTCGTAACAGGATCAAAAAACAAACATACAAAACACAAACAAGATCATTTGGAAACACACATGACATATTGAGTGTCTCTGACACCAAATTAGAGAAATTAACAAATTTCCTGTGCCCTGATGTCTAATAAACAAACCAATTTAGGGCATTGCCAGAGAGACAAACTTCTGCGTTCCAGTTAAAGAGATGGATTAGAAGCCTTCTTTGGTGCCAGCTGCACTGAGAGAGTGAAATGACAGATTGTTGACATCAGCGTTACATCTTTAATCAATCAGCAAAAACAGCAAGATGAAGTGCTGTAGACTCAGACTGCCTTGAATGATGCTAGAAGCAAACAGGAACAGACCCAGCCACGGCTGCAAAGATTAAGGCTTAATGAATACTTTGTTTCCATTTTGAAATGGGGTCTTAGCACCACGCGGGCATCGGGAACAGCGTTGGCTGAATGGGGTGCAGCTAAAGACAAATAAACTAATCTGCGCCATAGCTTCACACTTACACCAGACTTAAAAACAACAGATGCACGTGTGCACATGAACTATATGCTTGGAGCAACAGATGCACATGAACTATATGCTTGGAGCAACGAGAAACCTTTTTTTCTTAGCATTCCACATCAAAGATAACAGGGTTCCCGAGGCACAATCAGTGGGTGTTCGGATGGAGTGTGTTCTGAGACCAGGAGCTATTCAAAGTCGTATTGACTCTGGAAGAGTAAGACTCTGTCAAATTAAATGCATCATTTGCATTACATCAGGCTAAAATACTACACACAGACCATAGGCTATTGTGCCGTCTTGTAGTGTGTGTGCGGTAGAATCAGTGTGCAAGAGCAGTATGGGAGTTTAGAGTAATGAAGTGATCCTCTCTCTAATACTTTCCTGTTGCTGCATACCGTCGTATTATTGTCCGGGAATGTGCATAAAAGCTCAAGAGAATTCTCCGGAAACCCAGCACTATATTACTTTGAGAAATGATACAATTCTCAGAGTTCAGTGGTAATTGTGAAGATAAGTTTAATACTTCTCTCCCCAGATACACGGTTCAGCCAAGAGATGAAAAGGCCTGGAAATATTAATGAGGGAAGAGGGAGTGAGCCTTGGCTCGCTGGTGCTTTAATGTCCTTATCTGTTTAGCACAGGGGCCGCTCTTACAAACCAGACCTTCCCGAGTATGCAAATATCTCTACGATTGGACAGGCTGTGAATTGGGCTAACGCTAATTTCATCCCTCACCGTGTGCTGCTTAATGTATATTATTAGTGTGTCTGCTGGGAAAACGGGACAGAACCAACTCTAATTGATGACATGGCAGATGGAGACTTTATTTGAATGCCAAAGTGTTGCTTCGTAAATTTGCTCTTCATCTGCAGGTGTTTGCTCAAAGTGTGAGAGAGGCTGATCTCTGCTCCACTTTTCCCTGCCCACACCACATACAGAATTCTAGTACAATCAAAACGTTGAATAGGCTAGACATCTGTGGTATTCTGTGTCTGTGTGTGCAAATTTGTCAGATGTGCTGTATCATACACCGTGTTTGAATCCTGGTAGCTGCAGATTTGTGATGGATAACCAAATCAATGTTTTGATTACTTCCTGTCCAGTCCTTCCAAATGTAACTTCCTTCAGAAATGTAACTTCCTGTCGAGTCACAAGTTAACGAGTCAATCCTGCCGGAGCCAGAAGCAAGTCTCAAACCTGAGCTCAAAAATTCACCAAGAGAAAACACCAATAATCTTTTTAACAAAGACATTTTTCAAGGCGAGATGATCACCTGTGGTCTGTGGTTTAAGCTCACAATATGTGTCAGACACCGTGAGTGTGTATGAGTTGTATGTCTCTGAGGGATTGGAATGAACAGAAAGAGCCAGAGGATATTTGGACACCGTCAGACAGACACAGAAGTGTGAAATGAGAGAGACAGAGCTACAGTGAAAGGTGTGCTGTCTTTGTCAAAAAATAGGAAGAGGTTGCCCTAGTGCAGTCACCCTTATCATGCTCTGTAGACTAATCCTTTTGTCTGGGGGAAATGAGGTGTGTTTGTGCGTGTTTCTGTGTGTGTGTTTGATGGAGAAAGAGAGCTTTATGCAACCTTTGCTGTGAGCTTGATTCCCAATATGATTATTTCATGGAAAGATTGCACTAATGAATGATATATCAGCAGGAGGCGAGAAAATTTGTGTTTTATAATGCAACCTATTCATTACAAACAAATTAAAAGAAAATTAAAAGGAAATGTATACTTTTGCTTGGCATCTCTTTCGGTGTTCTATTTTAATGTGTAAATGGATCCTGGTGTGTCAGTCTTTATACTTCAGGCTGTGAGAGACAGTGTGTTCTGAGACCCCCTTCAGGGGACCTGGTTTTCTCATTGCACTGTGCTTGTACTCCCATGGGGAGTGTGGGAGAAGAGTGTGACTGTGCTCGTCTCAGAGCTGATTGCCGTTAACGACCAGAGATGAGTAGTTCCTTCCACCTCCAAATCACTGCACCCTGACTGTGGCTTCCACTTGGAAAGTGAATCATTTGAGCTCAAGTTTGCATGCAACACATACTGTATGTAGCGCTCGGCGTGTAGCACTCATCTCAGTTACTAGGTCGCTATAAAAGCAAAAACTATGGACCAACGCTAACCATGGGACCAGAATCGGAAGACATGGATCGACTCACTGAAGCAAAAATTGGCAAAGAAGATGGAAAAGAAAAAAGTGATAAAATAAATTAACCAAAAAAAAAAATATATAATACTTCTTTCAAACATTTAAACATAACTATATGCACTCATTGTATTAGAAAACACTTAAAGCATTTTCAAACATTTTTTTGTATCACTCATCACTTTTTCAAATGTATTTTTTACATTAAGATTCCAAAAACAGTATCCACATTATTTAAATAAATTTCTTATAAATAAATTGGTACTCAGAGAAATATAAATCAGAAAAACAATAAAAAAATAGTTTCTCAAAGGAAAAAATTTTGTTCAGATCCTATCTCTTTTTGTCGCGTTCAGATTCTCAACGCACTCTTCTCAAAGCGTGAACTTTTTTAACTATTAATATTTCATAAATCTACTATATTTATTAATATATAATATTTCATAAATTGTTAATGCGACGACTTTCGTGAAGACGCGAGGGTACAGGGCTAACCCGAATGAAAGAACCGTGTACTAGTATGCCTGCCCCTCGAAAACAACTCATAGAAACAGTCTGTGTCAAGGAGGAATGGAGACATGAAAGTAAGGTCGATCGTCGATCGGGTCGATCGCTGCAAACCAATCCAGTGGACGAAGACATTTCGAAAATGCGTTTGGCTGTCAAACATCTTGAATGGAAGCCTGTAAAGGGTTCAGTTCAAGACGCGCAGGTCCAGGATTGGTCGTAACCCACTGGTTTTCTTAGGTACAAGAAAGTA
Organism: Chrosomus eos; assembly: GCA_036326025.1. Lineage (NCBI taxonomy): Eukaryota > Metazoa > Chordata > Actinopteri > Cypriniformes > Leuciscidae > Chrosomus > Chrosomus eos. The sequence continues at coordinate 13,864,716 of CM070833.1, forward strand.
GGGGCTGTAGAAGCCCGATTTCATTTCGGCTGGAGGGGGGGTCTCGATCGCACCCTTTGCCAGTAGGGTGGCGACCTCCGCCCGCATGACAGGGGCATTGCCATCCTACCATGGTATAGCAGACTCCCCGGAAGCGGGGAGGAGACTGTGCAAACTGAATCGCATAGCCATGCCTGATGGTTCTCACAAGCCAGCGGGACAGGTTGGGAAGCTCTAACCAGGCTCCCAAGAACCAGCGGGATCATGTCTGGCCTCAGTCTGCTTCTGGGCTGCCGAGAACTGTTGGGCGCAGTCCTCGACCGTGCCGTCGAAGAGGCCAGCCTGGAATATGGGAGAGTTGAGGAAGCTGGTCCGCTCAGCCTCTCGCATATCAGCCAGGTTTAGCCACAGGTGTCTTTCCTGAACCACAGCTGTGGACATCACCTGACCCAGGGAGTGTGCAGTCACCTTCATCGCCTCGAGAGCGAGGTCGATGGCGGCACGCAGCTCTTCCACGAGCCCCGGATCAGCTCTACCCTCGTGCATGTCCCTGTGCATCCGGCCCTGGTAGACCTGCAGGATGGCCATGGCATGCTGCGAGGCGGCGGCTTACCCCGCAGCTCTGTAGCATTTCACCACCAGGGTAGACGAAAATCTACAGGCTTTGGAGGGGTGCTTTGGATCACCACGCCAGGTAGAAGTGATCTGAGGACTCAACTGCATCTCAACAGAGCAGATCAGCAGCAGGCAATGTGATCTCGCTGGAACGTGGCGTTACACCAACACACTGGAGAGCCGCTCGTCTCATAGTCTCGATCTCAGACACAGGCGTGCAGAGGAGTGAAGAGAAGCTCTTGGCTCCGAAGCAAAAACATAATGTGAGATTGCCAGCTTCCCTCCTTTTATACCCATGCGGTGGGGCAGAGTTGCGCTATGCAAATTCCGCAGACCCATGGCATTTCCTTGCCATTGGCTCGTTTTGTAGAACTCGAAGGTGATAGGCTTCTAAGCAAAACCCCCAATTCGCCATTCACTGACGTAACTCGCAGTGACTGAACGAATGGGAACCTCTGTTCCCACAACGTATGACAATTGAAAAAAAAAGTGTCTTTAAAATCACCCTTATCAATGCTATTGGACACATTCAAAGCAACATATATATCATATATATATACATACACACACACACACACACACACACACACACACACACACACACACACACACACACACACACACACACACACACACACACACACACATTCTTCATATACTGTTGAGAAACCACTAGATTTGTCGTTAGAGAAAGCTTCTAATGCTTCGTCTGGGGTGTCGTATGTTAAATCAGCTGTACGGTATTTATGCAGCAAAATTATAGATGCATGTTCCAGAAAAGCCACTTTTCTTAAGCATAATCTCATGTGTAACATCTTATTTTTGAGAATTCAAGTCCATACAAAGGACATGATCACCGTAACATTGTGAATCTGTCCCTGACCAATTGCCACTTTCCTGACACCCTCGTTCTTTGGAAAGAATCAAGGTCAATTAATTGTCACAGTGATACATGACTTTGTTGTCAATGTTAAACATGTGGCTTGTTCGACTTCTACCAGGGGAACACAAGGATTAGGACAGTGCTCAGCTGTGAGACAGTAACAGAAGAGCTGTGGATCTCCGTTTGAAAACCCCTGATCTTGGCAGGAGAGAAATTTCCATTGACATCAGATAAAAACAGAACAAAAACACACATCACACATCAATACAAAGTATTTTTTACAATCTGAACCCAAGAACTAAGGGCAGGAGATATTTATACCATGAAGTAAATTTGAATTTTTAAATCAGATTAGTTCCTGGAAGCTGCATGTTTACAAAGTAATGGTGACTCACTCACAGTAACGTCCACAAATTAGTGTGTGCAGTTCCCATTATACTTGCCGATTTCCGAGCCATAGAACATATAATAGGAATGACACGAGTAGGTGTTTGTGTCATTTACATAGTATTTCTATAATACATATATATAAGATGCATAGTATCTTTATATGGGATCACCTCTCCATTCTCCGAAACATGAGGATTGGGACATGTGACCTCTAGGATAAAAGCATGAATAAGCACATATATAATATAGAAGATATATATATAATATAGAAGAGTTGTTTTGAAGCAGTCTCAGATTTTTCAGCACTCTGCTTCAAAAATAAATAAATCAAGGATTAATTGATATAATTAATGTTATATCGTCGATCGGACGGTGGAAGGAATACTTCGAGGATCTCCTCAATCCCACCGACATGTCTTGGTCTGTGGACTCGCCCATCACCCAAGCTGAAGTCACCGAGGTAGTCAAGAAACTCCTCGGTGGCAAGGCACCGGGGGTAGATGAGATCCGCCCTGAATACCTCAAGTCCCTGGATGTTGTGGGCTGTCGTCTTGGTTGACATGCCTTTGCAGCATCGCATGGCGGCTGGGGACAGTACCTTTGGGATGGCAGACCGGGGGGGGTGGTCCCTCTTTTTAAGAAGGGGGACCGGAGGGTGTGTTCCAATACAGGGGGATCACACTTCTCAGCCTCCCCGGGAAAATCTATGCCAGAATACGTCCGATAGTAGAACCTCGGATTCAGGAGGAACAGTGCGGTTTTCGTCCTGGCCGTGGAACACTGGACCAGCTCTATACCCTGTCCAGGGTGCTGGAAGGTGCTGGATGGGAGTTTGCCCAACCAATCCACATGTCCTTTATAGATTTGGAGAAGGCATTCGACTGTGTCCCTCGCGGCATTCTGTGGAGGATCCTCCGGGAGTATGGGGTCCGGGGGCCCTTTGTTAAGGGCTGTCCGGTCACTTTACGACCGGAGCAGGATTATTTTTTTATTCTTTTATGATTATAATTTTTATGGACAGAATTTTTAAGCGCAGCCAGGGGCCTGAGGGTGACAGGTTTGGGGACCACACGATTTCATCCTGCTCTTTGTGTCATGCTGTGCTGGCCCCTTCAGAACAGGACCTTCAGCATGCACTGGGACGGTTTGCAGCCGAGTGTGAAGCGGCAGGGATGACAATCAGCGCCTCCAAATCCGAGGCCAGAGGTTCTCAGTCGGAAAAGGGTGGCTTGCCCACTTCTGGTTGGTGCAGAGTTCCTGCCTCAAGTGGAGGAGTTCAAGTATCTTGGGGTCTTGTTCACGAGTGAAAGAAGGATGGAACGGAAGATTGACAGACGAATCGGTGCAGCTTCTGCAGTAATGGGGTCGATGTATCGATCCATCGAGGTAAAGGAAGAGCTGAGCCGCAAGGCGAAGCTCTCGATTTACCGGTCAATCTATGTTCCTACTCTCACCTATGGTCATGAGCTTTGGGTCATGACTGAAAGGACAAGATCCCGGATACAGGAGGCTGAAATGAGCTTTCTCCGCAGGGTGGCTGGGCGATCCCTTAGAGATAGGGTGAGAAGCTCGGTCACTTGGGAGGATCTCAGAGTAGAGCCACTGCTCCTCCACATCGAGAGGGGCCAGCTGAGGTGGCTCGGCATCTGTTCCGGATGCCTCCCAGACACCTTCCCGGGAAGGTGTTTCGGGCGCATCCAACCGGGAGGAGACCCCGGGGAAGACCTAGGACACGCTTGAGGGACTATGTCTCCCGGCTGGCCTGGGAACGTTTCGGTCTCTCCCCCCGGAAGAGCTGGAGGAAGTGTCTAGGGAGAGGGAGGTCTGGGCATCTCTGCTTAGACTGCTGCCCCCGCGACCCGAATAAGCGGAAGATGGATGGATGGATGGAGGGATGGATGGATGGATGGATGGATGGATGGATAATTGATATAATGACACAAAATAATGCATTGTATCTTACCGTAACGGTTATGTCCTGTTTTAGCTTTGTTCTCACTCTGTTTGCTCTGTTCCTGTTTATCTTTGTTCCTGTGGCTGTTAATACGTTCCCTCACACCTGTTTATGTTCGTCTCCTTATCTCCCTGATTTAAAACCCTTGTTTTCTTTTTCTTTGTTCAGTATTGTTTATGTTTATGTGAAGATGTGATTCTGATACCCCTGCGTGTTCTCTGTGCTTATTTAAAATACTTTATTTATCTTTGATTCAAGCATGTTCATTAGTGATGGGAAGTTCAGATCATTTTATTGATTCTCTCATTCATCAAAATGTACAAATCTTTATTCGAGTCATTTCATTTATTTAAGTGGCTTTTAAATTTGATACTTTTAACAGCCACATTCCCCGAAAACACCTACGCAATCTGGATCAAAGATTTGATTTCCCTTTCGACACTTTGTGACACGCAATGAACCCACACACACAATGTTCGTGAAAGACCCATCACTAATTTTCATATACACGTAATAAACTTACTTTTGCTCTCCGGGGTTTTTTCTGGTGTTCATACATGAAGTTCATCTTGAAACGACACGACTGAACCATATGGGTAATAACCATTGGGAGGTCAACCTCCAATTTGAATAGCAGTTAGGAAGTACAAATCTCCCTCCAATAATGCTTAGATTCTCCCGTTGGACATGGGCGGAGCAGCCTAACCACCAGATAATTGGAGGAGGCCACAAGAAAATTGTGACAGAATACATTGTGCTGTTTCATTTCCAGGAAAAAAAATATCCAAGCCAAATGCAGTAGATTATTTTAGACAGTAGATGAGAATTATTTCAGAACTTTCTATTACAGAGTCCTCAAAGGTATTTTCATTTAATATATTTCTTTTATGCTAAAAGATGTTTTGTCTCTTAAATGACCTACTTGCGATAACAAGACATATCATTGCAAGCATTAATCATTTCATCCAGTGCTTACAGTGCTGTTCCAAGTCTTCAGCTGAAATAAAAAACATGAATAGGAAGAGGGACATTTTACAGGGGGATCAGCAAGAGGATTTTATTTACATTTGGTAGTAAATGTTTAACTTCAAGTTAAATAAAGTACTAGAACCTAATGACAAACTGATGCAAAACACATATTTTCATTTTGAATTCATAATTGAAACATTTTGTTAATACTAATATATAGCTAAACAGGCAATAGACTCATCTTTGGAACCAAACAAAACATTTGTTATTGATTTTGCTGTTAATAATAAACATGTGTGTAAATTTTTATTTTTTATTTTTTGCTGAAGCAACCATGCCATTTTAGCTTGCTATTACAAGTCGTTGATATCTTTTATCGTGACTCTTGTTTCACGGGCCTCATGTTTCCATACCTGAGTGCTCTGTGTTGCAAGTACAGTATACCAGGCGAGCTACTTAACAAGTTTTTTGTATTAGAAAAGCTGAACATATGGAGCTGGTTATGTGATGCAAATGTCAAAATGTATTAGTTCAGAAATCATGCAATACATGATAAGTTATTTAAAAGTTTGGCATTGTGCAAGGTTTCAGTTAATGCTCCTTTTTTTGGACTGGGGGGAAGTTTTGTCCTTTTAAAGTTACAATATGTTTTTCATAGAAAAATAAACTTTTGTATCTCAAAAGATCAAGGAGAATTTGATTCCTCATGATATGACCCCTTTAAGGACAGCTGCCCAGAGATTCAACCCTAGTTTCTCTGATAAAAACACATCTCCTATGATGCCTTTAGGTGAGAACACACATCGCTACATTATTATCAGAGGCTCTGGGGCACTGGGCCGAAACACAGTTAAGATACACAAAGTAATTAAATCCTCTGGCATTGCTGCTAATAACAGACCCTTTTTCATCTCTGACAACAACATAGTTGTATCTTCACAACTATGTTCCTTTTTAGAAAGAAATGGTATCTGCAAGGAATTTCAATCAAGATTTAGACCGTATCATAGTACTGAGACAGCTTTCATTAGTAACAAATGATTTGCTCTTATCATCCGGCCGTGGTTGTATCTCTCTATTAGTGTTACTCAATCTTAGTGCTGCATTTGACACTATCGACCACAAAATTCTTTTAAATAGACTCGAAAATTATGTTGGCATTAGTGGAATTGCACATGATTTAAATCTTATCTGACCGTTATCAATTTGTAGCAGTAAATGAAAAGATCAAAAGTTCAGTATGGTGTACCACAAGGCTCAGTACTAGGACCGTTGCTGTTCACTCTATACATGCTACCCTTAGGAGATATCATTATGAAGCATGGCATTAGTTTTCACTGTTATGCTGATGCTACTCAGCTCTATATTTCTTCACGCCCTGACGAAACTTAACAATCCACAAAATTAACGGAATACATAGCTGATATAAAAAAGTGGATGACTAGCAATTTCCTACTACTTAATTATGAAAAAAATTAACAAATTATTGGACAAAAACGTCCTCACGTAATAACCTAGAATACTGTCTTGAATATCAACACTTGAAGTAAACACTTGATGGCTGTTCTGTCAAGTCCTCGTCGTCCTCGTATGAACCTGGGTGTGCTCTATACCAATCTTTCATTTGAAAGTCACGTGTCAAGTATCTGTAAAACCGCATTTTTACATCTTAAAAATATATCTAAATTCCGTCATATGCTCTTAATTAAAAATGCAGAACAATTAGTTCATGCGTTCATGACATCAAGGCTAGATTATTGTGATGCTCTACTGGGTGGTTGCCCTGCACGCTTAATAAATAAACTACAGCTGGCCCAAATTGCAGCTGATAGAGTTCTTAATCAGGAAGTATGACCATATTAGCCCGGTTCAGTCAACACTGCATTGGCTCCGAATTAAACATTGTGTAAATTTGAAAATATTTCTGATTACTTACAAAGCACTAAATGTACTGGTTGGTTTAGCTCCAGTACTTGAGCGAGCTCTTAACGCATTATAGTCCTTCACGCCTATTGCGATCTCAAAATTCTCGCCAGTTGATAATACCTAGAATATCAAAATCGACTGCTGGCGGTAGATCCTTTTCTTATTTAGCACCAAAACTTTGGATCAATCTTCCTAACATTGTCCGGGAAGCAGACACAGTCTGTCAGTTCAAATCTAGACTAAAAACACATTTCTTTGCCTTAGCATAACTATAACTAACTATAACTTAAATATATTAGCGTTGGGCAACAACTAACTAATCACATCAAAATAAAAGCCTGTGTTTACATAGTAAATGTGTGTGTTTTACGGATAATTCAAGAAATGTACCAAAGTGACTGAGAAAAACTGTAATAACTTTAAATGAATGTGTATCATGGACTAAATATATGTCCTGTTGCTTTGATCCCTTCACATTATCATCAATTTACTTTTTTGCTTTTTAGTCTTGTCATACAACTATTCTGTCCTTCTACACGAATTGTGCAATATTTTTTGTGAGTGAATAGAAAGACAGACAGACAGACAGACAGACAGACAGACAGACAGACAGACAGATAGATAGAAGATAGATAGATAGATAGATAGATAGATAGATAGATAGATAGATAGATAGATAGATAGATAGATAGATAGATAGATAGATAGATAATAGATAGACAATTATGAAAGACAGAAAAAAAGTAGTTTTAAGGCAAGTCAATCACAAAGCACACTGGACCATAACTTCTACTATTATGAGGAAAGGCAACAACTCTGCATTTATCTCTGCAACAGTTGCTCAGTTTGTCTCCAGGCTGCAGTAATAGCGCAGGATTGATATGGCTAGATTTGAGTGGAAACGGCCGAGTCGGGTGGTTGTGTTTTATATGTGCCTGAGTGGGAAAACATCAGTTGTTTGGTGGCAACTCTGAGATCAATGTAGTCTCTGTGCTTGGCCACAAATCATTCACATGGATGTAATAAAGAGGATTTGCAGGAAGACTGGGTATCAGGTTGTGTTTGTGTTCAACTTTTCCAAAAGGACATCTGTTAGAATGTGTGGAATAGAAAAAAAGAGAGTTGTTTTTATTTACCAGTTATTGAGCTCTTGTTTGTGTAGATAGACAAATGAGGAAGAAGAAATTTAGCACCTTTTTACGATTTTACTAACATTGCCAGAGCTGGTGCTTGGCTGCAGAACATTGCGCACTGTATTACATCACCTGGAGGTGATTGAGGTGAAATCATTTGCATGTATTTGGGCTTCATGGAATCAATCGTTTGTTTCATGTTTTTGTCAGATTAATTTCTTTTCTGCCTGCACTGTTACTGTATATTGCATAAAACCGCATGAAGAACATAAGCAGCTCTTTGGTGTTTTGTCAGATCAGATGTGCCCTCAGTTGTTTTTATATTACTCTTTTTGTTGTTGTCATTGTTGTCACGAACACAACCAGATGAATATTGCAATGTGATTAGGCATAGAGATATTACACAACCAGCCCGGATTTATTTTTCTGTTATATATATATATACAGTATATATATTGAAGGCAGATGTTTTAGTTTAATAGATTTTTAAAATGTTGATTTGAATGATAAAAAGGACAGACATGATTATCCTTTTCAGTTAGAGTCACCATGTGCAATGGCTGCAACACTGCCTCTCAGTGCTAACAGGGACCATCTGAAGTGAGATACCAGTCAGAGACTATCTGTACTTGTCTGTTTTTTCTTCTAAGGGCCTTTCTGTAAATTTCTTTCTGTAAATTTGAAATGAGGAGGGAACCATGACTGTAAATGTAACAAACATGTAAGCAGTGCATTTATTGTACACTCAAAAAAATAATATTTGGCTTTACTTAATTTTATTTCGTCAACAGGTTCCACATAACTAGGTTATGTTAAACAAACATAATTTTTCATGTAACTTCAACATAATTTGTTCATGTAACTTCAACATAATTTGTTCATGTAACTTCAACATCATGGAATTAAGTCATTTTAAGCGACTTTATTTAAGTAGTCTCAAAGTGATTTTTTAAAGGCTTCCTGACATAATTTGAGTATTTTTTATATTCATTCATCCATTAATATTTCATTTACTTTAGTGACACATAATTAAATTGTTAGACTACAGCTAGCTATTTGCTAGTAGTAGCACATATTAACATCTTAGATGCTAAGATTAACGTGCTCATTAAACCAAACAGTTAAAATAAGAAAATTAGTCCACAGCCAAACAAAATGCTCCACTCTTCTTCACAATGGTAACTCACTGTAATTTAAATGGTTCTAATAATTCAAATGTAATTGAACATTAAACACAATTACACACTATCAAGTCTTTCCCTTTTCTCATTTTCTCAAAAAAAAACATTAAATAACACTTAATTTTAACATTTATTCTCTCTTAATTCAACCATATGTAAATCATGCTGGGAACTAACAAGCACCGCCCAGTTTCAGTTAATGCAACACAAATCAATCATGTAAACCCAACACAAGCGGATTAAGTAAACTTAAATTTGACATTTAAGCAGATTGAACACAATTAAATTAAGTTCGGGCAAAAAGGCCGTTGGCGTCGCACTATACTGCCACCCTCTGGATGTAAGAATTTTTTACTTAACATAAATGGTTTGTGTTTAGGCAACACATTAGGATTTTGTACTGTTAAGTTGAGACATAATTACGTAGACCTTAATAGAAAAAAACATTTAAAGTCAAAAAACACAATTATTATAAGTAAACTAAATATAAATATATTATGTAAAGTGCACAACCTTCCTAGTTCATTTTTTTGAGTGTAGATACAGAGCATGTCCTATGGTAAGACTTTATTTCAATAGTCTACTTTAAACATTCTACTAACTATAAGTAACTACATGTTAACTATCAGTCATTAAAGTATTAGTAGACTGTCTGCTCAAAATCTGTGTTCAAAGAGGGAGACATACAGTAGTGTGCGTCTCAATCAGCTCCCTTGCTCCAGATCTCGTGAATAAGTATATCATGCACATGAATACTGGCACTGGTAAGGACCCAGGTTTACTACACATTGGGACAATGATTACTCAATTTTCTGTAACATGACTATTAATCAACAACAGGCAGGACTTATATCTTTTTGACATTATTTTTATGCTGTTTAAGCGCATTGTTCTGTTACATATCCTTACAACATTTCAGCCGAATATTAGTTATAAATGTTAACTATAGAACTGTTCACTGCCTGTCTAGCGATGTGTGTTATATGCTGACATAATAATAGTAAAAAAAATGGTTTATCTTTTCAAATTGCATGTCATTATATTCATTGAGTTGGCTTGTGCGTTTTATGTTATGCATTTATGTTCATAAATCCTCATTTATATTATGAGGAGCGAGCTTTTAATCCGGAATCACACATTTTTTCTTGCAATTTGAGTACATGCATTTTTCTCCTTAGACCTCCCTAACACTCAAACATTATGCCCTTTTTGATTTTATGTTGGTTAAGTTAGTGAACGATTAGGTTTTATAGTCAACACCATACTCAAAAAAATGATTTTAGCTCTTTGTTCAATTTCATTAATTAAAATGAGCATATACGACACAATCCTTCATAGAAATGATTCCAGCTTAATTTCATTAAATGTAATCAATGTAATTTAAAAAAAAAATGGTTTACCAATTTTTTTTAAATTGAGTCAACATGAATATTTTTCGTTCGTCTTAACTGGATGTCACTCAAAACATGAATTTTGGCCTCTTGTTAAAATAATTAATTAAAATAAGCAAAAGTAACACGATTGTTTAATATTGTCACAACATAATTTAATTGTGTTCAATCAACCTAATTCATTTGTGTGAAAACTATTGTTGTTGACATCTAACTGGGCAGTGGATCTGTAGTTCGCATCATGCTTTGCAAGGGACTGCATTAAAAGGGGTCAATTTAGGGAAAAAGTGTTATTTTATGTGTTTTTCAGTAAATGGAAAGATGTTGTTAGTTGATGTTAGTGTTTAATGTTCAGTTATGTTAGAAACTTAGAGGACTTTCTGTAATGTTTTTGAATTTTGTGGTTACCATTATGCAGAAGAGTGGCGACTGTGTTTAGGCTGTGGGCTCAGTATTACACTATAAATGCTTTGAACCTCTTGTTCAGGCTGTGGGTACTCAGTACACACTATGTGTACACCTCACTTGCAGTCTGGCAAAAGTAATATTATATTACTATGCAAACATTGGTTTTAATTCAATTGAACACTATTAGTGTCTATCATTAGAAGTGACCGTAGAGTCAAATTAACTAAAATTATAATGTTGGTGATTGAAGGCAGGACAAAAAATAAAAAAATGTAGTTAACCTGACAAAACTTTATCTAGCAGGAATGACTAAATTATTTAAATTCATACAACAAGATTACAACAAATTATTTCAAACTAATTCGAATTTGTTGGAAAAATGTAATTCAATTTCGTGGAAAACCTTTCCTTAATTTAATTATGTTCGTTCAACAGATTATTTTTTTGAAATTCTTCAATTAGACCTATTTACACAAAACATTCCAAGACATCCAATACCTCGTTTTGTAATTTCATGATGGAGGCTTAGTGAGGTAAAAAAGGTTGTCATGTACAAAATTACACCCTGGAGGAACTTCTGCTTGTTCGGCTAGACCCCTATGGGCTAGACCATGACTACACTTGGGCTCTGTCCTAGTACGTCTAGAAGGTCCAACACATTGATAGTTTCTGGGATACTAATAACTACACTGAACAAAATGATAACTTACACTTTTGTTTTTGCCCTATGAGACTTTTTCTATGTACACAAAAGGCCTATTTCTCTCAAATATTGTTCACAAATCTCTCTAAATTTGTATTAGTGAGCACTTCTCCTTTGCAGAGATAATCCATCCACCTCACAGGTCTGGTATACGTTCAGTGTAGGATTAACACCCAAAACCTGTGTTTTCAATTGAAGCACTGTTATACAACCGGTCACAATTGTGATAATTCTCAAAATATATCAGTAGGAGACCCTTTAAAGAATATGCAAAATATGATCGTTTTATCTGTTAATTAAGATGTTTTACATACTACTTTTTGTAGTAGTCTGAGAAAGACATTTTCTTCCAGATGTGCAAGCAAAAAGTAAACTGATCTGGTCATGTGACCTTTCACACTCACGTGACATTAATAGATTTTAATCAGTTTTTTTTAGATAAGTTTTTTTTTTTTGGATTTTTTAATCAAGACAATCTGTTTTTTTTCATTTAAAAGTAGAATTTCGTGCCCAAAGCCAATAACAACATTTTTAGAGCTTCCAGAAATAGAAAAAAAGATGCGGTCACAATTGTGACCGGTGAGATTCAACAGCCGGAGTTTACAGTAAGCAGCTGCTTACCTCTCTTCTCAGCTGTTCCAGTATCCCTCCGCCTCCCTAAACTTCACCTTTATCTTAGGTACCTTGCCCTATGTAATCATTATATGCCATATTTAGTCACTGTGGGGATTAGAGCTTGAGTTGAAGCTGTTTCATCGAGCCCCTCATCAGTGGATAACAAGCCAAATAAGTTTAACATAATATCTTAAAGATTACATGGGCAAACAAATTCTTTGCACTTCAGAAATGTGATGTCATTTCCAGTAAGATATCATAGTGAGCATTGATACTCCCTGCTTTTTGCGGTGCATTGTGGGATTTTTAGGGAGTGAACTTTCCAGTGCACTGGAAATATTTTGTGATTGAGAGACAGCCCTTATAACGGCCAACTCCCTGATTAGTGAATTACCTACTGAATTAGCGAGCTAACTGAGATGCACCCTTTGTCTCACTAGTGTCATTAGTCTCAGTAAGACTTTACTGACACCTAATGGTGTGGATGTGTGAAATTTGTTTACTAACTACTGCCTCTTCACCGCAAAGCTGTTCACTAGTTCGCCTGCCCATTCAGCCTTAAAGGTTTAAACTTTATAGTAAACTAACTTGGCTTGAAGGAGGCTCCTACCCAAGGCTCGGCTTGAGCTCCTGACTCTCTCCAGTGTTACGTTGTGTCTGTATTGTATTTGTTGTTATATTAGAAACTAGGTGAAAGCAATAATAATGTGTGTATTTCAGAGCGCTATTGTATTAACTCAATTGCATCTCGTAACTGTTCATCTGATGTCAACATGTCAGTGTGTGTCCACAAGGTAGAAACCTGCTCCATGTAATTAGAAACAACAACAACAACAATAAATACATTATTGAATTAAATCAATCTGATCCCTTGATACTTGCCTGTTTAAACAGAACTCACAAAGCAATTTTAAAAACCACATCATGTTCCACAACCTGTTAGTTAATTTTAATAGATATGTTTTAAAGAATTTTGGATTAACATGAATACTTTCCTAATAGCTAGCTGTGGTAAAGTGCTTTGATTTTGGTTATGCAGATCAGGACCCTCTGGCCTGTTGCAGAAAAGCATTGATTTTCTGTTCTTGCTGACATAGTTACTTATGTTTGCTGTAGTTAAGCTCCTTGGCCGGTTTCATTAGAAGTTCAAAAAAAGAGCTGTGTCCCCTGAGTGGACATGCTGATGTGTTTAATATCTCACTTGGCAGTGAACCAAATCGCTTTTCAGAACAACAAACACAAGTCTTTGAAGGAACTCTAATTACCCAAAGTTTTGGTCAATCAGAATGGTTTAATTCAAACTGTGATATGTAGCACGATCTTGGTGTTGTAATTGTGATTAGATTGCCATGTCATCCAATTCACCCCACCTAATATGACAAATAAAAGGAGGATATGACACAGAAAGCAACATTTTAAATGAAAACAGAAATTAAAAAGGGTGGATACATTGGTTGGAGCTCATGCCCTTGGTTGAACTTGTGTTGCTGTGTTTGCTTTATCAGAATGCTGTTTTTCTTAATAATTTTTATGTTTTGAAAATATTTAGTCATAGTGCAATGTAGAGGAAGGGGGTGGGGGTCGGATTCCGTTTGCTGCAGGGCCCCCTCAAGCACAGGGCCTGGTGCGGTTGCTCTGCCCTGTATAAGTATTAAATATATATGGTAATATCATTGTGATATTATGATAAACCTGCACTTCCACTCTTTTTGCATAATTTAAAGGGATATTCTGGGTTCAGTACTAGTTCAACTCAATTGACAGCATTTGTGGCATAATGTTTATCATCATAAAAAGTCATTTGATTTAATCCCTTCTTTCTTTCTTGGCTGTATTGCACAACGATGGAGAATTCACGGATACAGTCTTTAGTCAAAAGAACATACAGGAGATCACAAGAGGAAGTGTAACAAAATCACCACATATAACATTTGACACCAAACAAAGAACTTAATGAATGGAGGGCTTAAATCACATGGGAAGCTAATTAACAGAACCTAAAACAGGTGTTTAATTTTTCTCTGTAAAGTTATGTAGAATATTACAATGTTGTTGCCATGACAATGCAATGGTTAAACCCCTAAAATAACTATAAAAATGCTAAATACAGCACTTTTGACAGAAGTATTAATGTATTTTTTTTTTAAATTGGTCTCATTTCCTTTGTAACCACTGAAGGTGCCTCACTGTAACTGTATTTTTTTCCATTTAGCAAAAAAACAAGGGATGAGCTTCAATACATTTTTTTTTGGTAATCAATGTTATACAGTAAATGCTGTTAACTGAGCTTAACTTGTATTGAACCGGGAATATTATTTTAACAGTTATATGAACAATTTAACATTTCCAGATGGAGGAAAACACATTATGTTGTTCCTGTCTTTATGATAGTTCAGTTATATTTGGGTCAGTGTGTTATGTTATGTAATGTGATTTGACTAACTTCCCAAACTGCTTCATTTTAATTGTAAAAAGTACCCACTTGTGTTTCCGTGAGTAGAGTGCTTTAAATCTTGTCATTTAATGTGTAGTGGCTTACTGAAATTTGATAAAGTAATCCAAAATTACAATGTGTATTATGTCACTTTCTATTAAGAAGCTTTTTATAATCATTTGTAGTGAAATAGAAACATGGCACCCACAGGGCCTTTTTTTTGAAGAACTAAAATCATAGTTAACCAGAGCATCAAACACAGTGTGTGACCGAAGGTTATATTTCATAACATTTGTGCATTAGTGCACGCTGCCTTATTAAGCGTGAATCTCCTCTGATGTGAGACCTTCTGATCTGATCCATAAAAAGCCATCATTGAATCACCTGGTGTTGGTATTAAGGTAGGGAGTTTGCAACTAAACTCATTAATATATGCTGTGGAAAGGAGGAGGAAAGTGTGTTCTCCTCAGTGCGCTGCAGGGAGGCAGTATGGTTATACTGGGCCAATCTGAGCCTCAGACAGGATGAGTAATGAAGCAGCATCTTCTGTACGTGTGCTCCACATGCTCTGGAATATTCCTTACTTGTGTGTGAGTGCAAAAGTTTGTGCAAATCACAGTGTGTCTGTGTGTGATTGATCGTGGCAAGGTGGGAAGTACGTCTTGTATGCTTCCCTCTGATCTTTTGTTATGATCTTTTATAGTTGTATTTTTTCTATACCTCTTGTGTGTGTGTGTGGTTGTGCGTGCGTGCGTGCGTGCGTGCGTGCGTGCGTGTGTGTGTGTGTGTGTGTGTGTGTGTGTGTGTGTGTGTGTGTGTGTGTGCAGTAATTAATTTTCTAAAACTTCAAAGAGCTACATATATGGGCTTGTTGTCCGTAGAGATTCAGGAAGTGTTGTCGGAGGTGGGTCAGAATAGCACACAAACACAACAAATACAAGTACACATAGACATCTCCAATACTCTATTCAAACATCAGCACTGGGTTTATATAACAGTTTGCAGTGATCGTGCATCGAACGGCCCATTTGGATTTTAGGATCAGTGAAATACCATACTGCAATTATGAACATGAAAATCCATTGAAATCTGTTTAGGTTTCCTTCACATCTCTCTTGTGTTTAAGGGCAAAAGGCGTGTTATGTTCTTAAGCAGTGCATCAGATTTCTGTCTCGTCTTCTTTGGTCTGAGCACATAATTCAGTTTACTGGTGTCTGGCCTGTCTGCTCCTCTATCGTCATCTCAGTTCAGGTTGTAATAGTACATTGAGAGTTGAATGAACACAGTTGAGTTTACAGGAACTTATGGAATTATGTTAATACTTGGGCTGTCAATTGGTTTAAACATTTCATCAGACTATTTAGAGGACAAGCTGACTCATTTAATTGTAATTAATCACATATATATTTACTAAAAGAAATCTCCTAAATGAAGGTACTTAAACGTTTACGTTTACTCAGTTAACTTTAAGTTAAACAAAATTGATAGTAAAGACTTTTACATAGTAACAAAAGGCTTATATTTCAAATAAAGGTTTTATTTTTGATATTTCTATTTGTCAAAGAATATTGTAAAAAAAAAAATATCACAACAATTTTGACAAAAATAATAAGCACAACACAATAATAATAGGAAATGTTTCTTGAGCACCAATCAGCAAAATAAAATTATTTCTGAAGGATCAAGAGACACTGAAGACCAGAGTAATGATAGAGTAAAGATTTTAAAAATAAAATATAAAATAATAAAAAATTAAAATATTAAAATAGGAAATGGTTATTCAAAATGTTAATACAATTTCACAATATTACTGTTTTTACTCTATATATTTTTTCTTGATCAAATAAATCCAAATAGCCTTTTAGTATGTTTAAGTGACTTTTGAACAGTAGTATAAGAGAAAACAAATCAAGCCTAAATTAGTTAAATTGGCATCCTATAGATTATGCATATAATCAATTTGAATAATTGCATTACACATCTTATTTTGTAAGTATTCAGCAATGTATAACTGGTCCTGCTTTGGAGATAAATTAATTCTGTGTGCATGGTTAACAACGGAAGTCTTCCACAATAATATGTTTTAATGAAGTCCCAGTCTTCAAAAACGAGTGTATAGTGAAATTTTGCTCACATCTCTGCTGTAATGAGTAACAAGAAGTAGCAGAATCTATTCATTAGAGTCCAACAAAGTGGAAAGCCAGTGATCCTGCAATAAAACAATGGTATAATGAAGATTCACCCGTGTGAAATCAACAAGATTGGCAAATAAAGCCTGTTTCTATCTCGTTTTTACTGTATTATCAAAAAACTGCAACCTTGGTAAACTTAAGATATGTCTGTAAAAAAAATGAAAAATCTTTCCGGCCCCAAATTTTTGAACAGTAGTATGCCCAAATGAAATGTTTCAGTCTTTTCTCTGTTTGTTGATCACCTCTTGGGGTGCAATGTGTTAAAATAATATATTTTATTTGCATATTAATACATTATAACTTGCAGTTATTACTAACAAAATGCTATTTTAATATAATACATGACATCATATACTCTGATCTGAAAAGCCTCTTCTGATCTCATTTAGAAAAGCTCAGTGAAAGTGATGAGAATATTATCTACCCAAGCACTGCTAACACTGTTTCTGGCACAAAACCTGACACTGTCACATTCTTCAAACCTCATGGTATTTGACTTTGTACACATACTTTAGCAAAAAGCTACAGGCAAAGGTAAAATATACACTACAGTATACATTGTCTGCCAAATATAGTTTGTCTGCATGACCATGTCCATCTCCCCACATGTATACAGATGTGCATGTAAAGGTAGCCTCACATGCTTAGATATTCTGTCAGATTTGCCACTATGTTCCCCTACAGAACTCTACTGTATAGTATTCTGCTACAAAATAAATATAGACAAGAACTTCAATGGTTTACATACAGAATCTGGCTGGTCTGACTCCAGCTTTTTTGCAAAATATGCTACAGTATCTCTGAAACATGTTGATCACCCAGTGATATCCTTCGAATGTTCATTAAACAAATAGTTGTTGTTTTTGGGGGGATTTGATTTGCTTCTCTGCCTGCAAATTTGCTGTACTTAATGCCTGCATAAAATGCTGAAATTGGACTATTGAAATAGTCTCAGTTGAATGGTTTTGAAACTGTTCTTCTTTGATTGCATATTTATTATTTATTTATACTTTTTTATTTGGATGGAATTATTACATTATATATTTTTTTATTCCTAATTGTTCTCTTTTTCTCCTTCAAGAGAACCTATTAACCATGAGACTTGTCCTTTGTTTCTTTTTTTATTTCAGTTCTGCCTGCACTAGACTATAAAATAAATATATTATAATAGTAATTTGTTCAATTGATTTACGTGAATGGTCATGTGTTCTCAACATGAATGTATGTTCAATAGGATGACCTGTTACATAAAACTGCTATCAATCACTGATATGAGTCTTCATCTCGTGTGTGTATGTCTAAAATTAATTAGCAAAACAATTACAGTGTTCCCTTTCAAAAGCTACAATCGTTGCTGCGCTGCTTAGCACATTGGAAACGTCTTTAATTGTTGTGTGTAATACGTCAATAGAATTGACCAGGAGGTATTGCCTTGTGACGTCACCAGCGCGCACCCGCGACACAAGGCAATAAATAGATGAGCCACAGGTGCATCGTCAGGTTTTCTGTCTTCAGAGGCCATTCTGTGTATGTGTGCATCAGAACACTCTCTTACCTCTCTATCTGCTTCAGATCTGGTTAGGAGTTAGTTTTCAACAATGTGCAGAATTTTCTCTCTTTTCTCTCTGAGTTGAACAAGTGGAAAGAGTAAAATCCAAGAAAATTTTTGATTTACAAAACAAACGGTGTTTGCCTCCGTGTTCACGTCCTATGACTGAATCAGACACACACCAATGCTGTTTTGTTTGTTTGGGGAAAGAGCATGCTGCCCTTACGTTTGAGCATGGTGATTGCGAGCACATAGTGGAATGTTCACAGTTGAAGTGCTTCGCCTTCGCTTTTCTTCTTTCAAACGGGTAGCACCCACAATAATATTGTGTGGCTCGCGTGTCGATCTGGCTGAGGAGCGAGAGAAGGGTGCCTCTCTATCGCTCGCTCTCTCTCCAGATCGCGAGTTCCTTTTGCCTGACTACCGAAGCGTGCCTCTGCAAAGCTAGACTGCCCTTCTTGAAGATCTTCATGACGTTAACTCGTTCATGGGTAAAACCTTATTCCTCGCGAGTCTTTGTGTTTATAATGATGCGCCAGTCCCCACCCTGCCTGTATTTCAGTAGATTGTATGGAAAGATCTCTGTGTGGGCGGATCTGTCAGCCGCGACGTCGCAGAAAATAGGAACCGTTTCTAAATTAGAAACTTTGCGTGTCGCCGTCGCGTCTGGTTAGGACAAAAACTCTGATTAACATGGAAAAGATACCTTTTATCGCGTGTCGCGGCGTCGCGTCGTGTGTAGTTAGGACACGGTGTAAGCAACATCTGGCTAGGTCAGGACATTACATAGGTCTCATGACAGCTGCGTCCACAGTGATCCCTCTGGGCCTTTTGCACATGAGACCACTGCAGTTGTTGCTCAAAACCGGGGGATTTAATCTATACAATCCCCAAAGATAAATAAAGGCAAAGGCACGTGCTGAGTGCTTTGTGTCCTTTCTAAAAATCCGGTAGCAGCGTGAATTGCTAACCAGACTAGACACACCTCCCTGTCAGGCTGGGTAGCGGTCTTAAGTGGTCATCGAGCCCAAAGGATCTGGGGAGGCATCATCTCGATTGGCAAGTCAAGTGCCTTGAGCTGTATGGCCCTCAGTTGAGAGGCTGTCATGTCCTAGTGCAGGGGGACAACACAGCGGAAGTCTCTTACATAAATCAACAGGGAGATCTGCACTCACGCAATCTGAACAGAATAGCAAGGCAGATTTTTCTCTGGGCCCAGAAGAAGTTCCTGTCACTCAGGGCAGTGTACATTCCAGGGCATCTGAATGTAGGAGTGGATTTACTGTCCAGACAGAAATTATCAATGGAGGAATGGAAACTCCACCCAGAAGTAGTGAATCAGATCTGGACCAGATTTTACGAAGTGGAGGTGGACCTCTTCACCTCCCATCCGACAGCGAAATGTCCCCTCTGTCTCCCTGGTTCTGGACGCGATGGCGCACACATGGCCCAAAATGTGCCTGTATGCGTTTCCTCCAGTTTCTCTGTTCCCCGGAGTTCTAGCTAGAGTTCGCCAACAAGGTCTTGCCTATTACTATTACTAGTACCGCTTTGGCCGAACAGCATATGGTACTCGGAAATAATATCTGTCCTCGACAGCTCGCCATGGGCGATTCCGGAGAGGAGGGACCTTCTGTCTCAGGCGAAAGGCACGATATTCCATCAAAGGCCCGACCTGTGGAACCTTCATGTTTGGCCCCTGATGGGTACCAACTGAGGGACAATGGGCTTTCGCCTGATGTTATTGAGACCATTCTAAGTGCCAGGGCTTCCTTCACTAGAAAGAGTTATGCCAGTAAAGGAGGTGTCTTTGAAAGGTGGTGCAAAAAAAGATCGGCACATAATGCAGATCAAGTCAACTGCTAAATTGCTTTAGTCCTGCAGGAAAAGTTGTCGACAGGCACATGTCCCTCCACTCTCAGGGTTTATGTGGCCGCTCTTTCGGCTTAACACGGCTTGGTTAACGGGGCGCCACTCGGGAGACATCCTCTGCTAGCTCGCTTCATTCGTGGGGCCAGACGACTCAGGCCGCCTGTAAGAACCAAGATCCCGTCTATGGGACTTAGCTATAGTCTAGGGCCTTTGAACCTCTAGAATCAGCATCTGACAAACTTCTTTAAAAAGAATCGGGATATACAGGCTCTGTCGATCTCGCCATCCTGCTTAGACTTTGCCCCAGGGATGGTGAAAGTGATTTTGTATCCTCATCCTGACTACCTGCCTAAGGTACCTTTCTCAACTGTACATCTGGTCAATCTCGAGACCGTCCACCGTTCACAACGCCAGAGCAAGAGAGATCTCACAGACTGTGTCCAGTCTGTGCTCTTCAGGCCTACATCCACCGCACTAGTCAGTGGCGTAAGTCAGAGCAACTCTTCGTCTGTTATGGGGGCAATAACAGGGAGGCGGCCGCCACCAAGCAGATCATGTCACATTGGGTCAGGGATGCTATTGCTTTTACCTATGAGGCACATGGTCAAGCTTCACGAACGGGTCTAAGGGCTCACTCCACCAGGGAGTCGCCTCCTCTAATGCTCTGGCAAGGGGTGCCCCCTTACAACTTGTTTGTGATGTGGCAGGCTGGTCCTCTACGCACACATTCATAAGATTTTATAGTTTGGATGTTCATGCCACTCCGGGCTCTCACGTCCTTGAGTTGACATCACAAGCTAATGTCTGAGGCCTTCTTGCGTTCTTGTGAGCACACCTACACAACCGTAAGGGATGCATCTCGTTCCGCTTTTTCAGGGAACAGGGTTACAGTCAAGTAACCCGGATTGTTTCTTGTGTCTCCTCTGGTAAAATCAAGGTAAAAACTGCATCCTTTACGATCACAGTATGCTTTTCGTATTAATTGAGAGTGAAGATGCTTAACACACCTTCTGTGCAAGATTTAAATCCGGTGACCATTAGTGGAGCAAAATCTTTGTCTTTGAATCTGCTGTGGTTCCTATTGAAATTCCAAGTATGTGTGTTTGCTGCAGGTTGTCTTCATCCCTTGAGGCCTCCGTTTGAAATGGAAATTTTCTTGGGAAATCAAAATATGCCACACACAAAAACACACACAGCGGACCTCTCTGCTCCATTTCTAAGCTTTGCTTGTCATGGCTCTGTGGCAGCCCTGTGTACTCCTATGGCTTCTGACACCTGAATTAGATATACACTGCATTCGAACAGATCCGGCATGCAGGGATCCTTTCGATAATTAAAGTATCTCTTTGCTTTTACCTTTATAATGGTGATTATACAATAATATTATTTCTAGTTTGTCTTGATATCATTGCATACATGTTCTGTTTGTTTGTTTATTTGTTTATTATTGTTTGTTTGAACTTATTTATTTGTGCATTTTGCTAAGTCGAGATCGTTTTACAAAACAGTAAATGTAACATTGTGAAAACAGGGAATAATAATAATAATAATAATAATGTCTACTTTTTATAACGTTATGTTCACTATGTTATTTAATGCTTGTTCTGGATTTGTTTGTTTGTTTGTTTTGCTGTGCATTTTTGCTTAGTCAAGATCGTATATTAAAAATCCAGAACATGTACACCAACACCTAGTAAACATAACATTGTGAAAATAATTCTACTGAATAATAATAAAAGTAATAATAATAAAAGTATTGTGTGAACTAACACTGATATCAAGAATTCATATAAGAAGTACATTTGGATGTAATAGCTTTATATTTATACATAGCTTTGGTAAACATTTTAAACCTTTTTGCTTCTTTGAAATTATCTTTATTGACTCACTCAAATAATGTCTTAATTTTCTATTGGCTTTGTTACTTAGCAATGAATTTCACCAGGCATATTCTATATGGATAATGATAACAATAAGCATTATAGTCAGAATAATGAAAATTATCATTCTGAATCACCATGAATGTGGAGGTGTAAATAAACCCTTCCTTTCTCCAAAACCTCTAAACCTGCCAAATGTCCCTTAAATGTCTGCCAACACCACCCTCCTGCTTTGCTGAGATAGGATTTAACAACGCTGTGTTCTCACAAGGCTGGTATTAACTGAACACCATCTCATATCCACATGCATCTTCAGGTTTTGAGGGGGTGTTTTTCGATTTGGAGGCTGTGGGCACAGTGGGCACCCTACAGCCTCCAACAGGAGTTTAACCCCCCCAGCTGACCCTGTTATCTCAGTATGGGGTGAGGTGTGACGGAGGGGGGTGTTCATGGGCCAAGCCCTTGTCGCCAGAGGTACGATATACAGAGGCAGTTGCTGGTCCTAACCACCCTCAGTGTGCTGTCCAGCCCGAGTCAGCTTGTCACTGTAAAGGCTGTGCTAGTTTTGACAGGACTCAAATGCTCTTCATGCCTCATAATTCAGGACTTCTTTAAAGCCATTGCTTCTGGCCAAGTGATTTTTCTGCTATCCATTTGGAGATCTATCTGTGTGTGTGTGTGTGGGCAGTTCTGTGCGTGGACGCTTCTGTCTGCGTCATCTGTACATGTATGTGTCAGTGTGTGTCTTTTTTATGAAACGCTGATCCACACAGTGCAATGAATGTGTCACTTTTAGTGGTTTACAATAATAAAGGTGGACTGCCAGCTGTTTTATAGCCTTGACTGACGAGAGGCGAATTTTTGGGTATTTCACCCCTCTGAAAGATAGAAAATATGAAAAACATAAATACGCATTAATAAAACATGAGATCTGATGTCATTTGCCTCCCTCTTGACTGTGATTTCTAGCTCGTAATTGGCTGTTTTTATGCGTTGACAGCTTGTTTTGGTTGAACTGCCATTCAGATGAGAGCATGCAAGAGGTACAGTGAGGATATTCATTCTAGTGGGATATATACTAATAAAGTGTTAATTTATTTACATCCCACCCAACCTAACTTCAGCTCGCTGAGAAGAAATAAATGATGCTCAGGCATAAGCACATCTCTGCATGATCTCTCATTTTGTTGTTATTCTTTTGAAGTCTGTGAGTTTGCTTCTGATTGTATCGGAGTTTTAGGCAAATTCCATGCAAAATGCTTTACAGGAAATAATTGTGCCTTCATGGTTTAGTGATGTCAACCTGCACTATTAAGTCTATTAAGTCAGCTTTTAGGTGTTTTGTAAAATTACATGAATTTAAAGTGAATTATACATTTATTCTGTCAAAAAGATAATAAAGAGAATGTAAATTTTTCATGCCTGCTTTTCATTGATATTGTATTTAAAATATATCTGAAACAATATGTACAGGTGACCTGTAATTAAGAGGAGGTGACATCACAGTTCAAAAGTTTGCAAGTTCTGTTATGTTCTCATTTAAAATATATAATTTTTGTTTTGCCTGACAAAATTAGTCCAAAAATTTTGGGAAGTAATTCTCAAAATATTATTATTATTATTATTATTATTAGTAGTAGTAGTTTATTTTGAGGTGGCACAATGCATACCAGCACCTTAACAAACTGAATTTGTCTGATAGAATAAAAAATACTATAGTTTTTTTAAAGTAGAAAGTTTAATGTAAGATTTATTAAAAAAAGATAAAAAATTACTCTGCCATGACATTCACCTCTTAAGTTAGTTGCAAACACCATCTTGTTTCTCCACAATCCACAGTTATTTAATTTCATACAGGTTAAAAAAAAAGTTTTATGTTTGGCATATAAAATGCTTTGTTTGCCAGTTTTCAGTTGTCGTTTCCATATCTTAGTCTAAGCACCGGAGCAAACAGAGCAGTTTAGAGGTAAACAAAAGGAGAGGAAGTAGCAGAGCTGCTGTTTCTTCAGCCCAGCGGAATAATCGGCCTCACGCAGACTCGCCGTATCACAGCTGCTTTGAAACAGCCTGAATCTGAGAACAGACTGGCTGCCATTCTTACAACTCTGTGTTTGTTGGAGATGATGGCCTATTGGTGTACAGTTGTGACTTACACATCATGTGCCTTTTTTCTCAATCATTCATTTTCTGAGTAGCAGTAGAGCGTTTTATTTTTCTTCTTTTCTGCATCTTATTGCATTGCTGTCGGATTTTACTTTAAAAAAAATCTCGGATCTCATTTTAACACATTAATTCATCAAACGAGATGGCAGCTGGAAATGTGAGCGTGTGTGTGAATGTGAGATGAGGGTGATGGAGAGAGTGTCTGTGATCTATGAGGAAGCGCTTGAGCGGCTCTGTGAATCTCGGTCTCTCTGCTCCTCATCAGATCGATTTGCTCGAACATCTCTCTCTTTTCATTCTGCATGTGTGTTAGAGCACGTGCCCCTGTACGTTTTGAAGCGTGTGGGTGTGTGCTTGAAAGTTTCCCTCCACCCAAACCAAGACGCCTGCTAACTAGCATGCCACTTGATGTGTGTGTGTGTGTGTGTGTGTGTGTGTGTGTGTGTGTGTGTGTGTGTGTGTGTGTGTGTGTGTGTGTGTGTGTGTGTGTGTGTGTGTGTGTGTGTGTGTGTGTGTGTGTGTGTGTGTGTGTGTGTGTGTGTGTGTGTGTGTGTGTGTGTGTTTGTGAGTGAGTAAGCAGGGGTGTTAGAGGCTGCTTGTTGAGCTGCTCTCACCCACTGGAGGTTAACAGTGAGCAGATCGGTGATGTCATACTTGCCTGCCTCCATTTCGTTCTCTTTTAAAGAGTCAACAGAGCTGTACGGTATTTACAATGCTTTGTACACATGTAGCCTATTTTATATTGCTGAGAAAAAAAATAAGGAGAAGTAAATACAGAGATGAAGGAAACAGAGGAGAAAGTACAAGAAACATAAGCCTGAAAAAAAAAGAGTAAAATAAAATTAAACACTATTTAAGTACAAAATATGGTGTATAGAAAATATCAGTCACTCATCAGTGTAATACATTTTCGTGGTCTAGTGGTTCTTATTGACACGCTGATACATAGTTCCTAAGGGGAAATGTGATTTTCTCACGCTCATTTTGTTCTGTCATCTGTTCCATTTTTCTGAATTCTTCGCCTTTGGTTGTGCAGATGAAAGCAACGAGAAACAGAAAGACCAGAGGTAGAGCACAGATACAAATACATTTGAAGGTGGTATCTTTAGTTCAAAGCAACACCCACAATATTGTCGGGTACATTAGGCCTATATCTCAGGATACTGTCTTTATAAATGATGAACGTTTCATGCTATTTGCTGTAGACTAATATAAAAAAAATGTTATATGAATGAACAAATGAAGCAAAAAACACTAATAAACAACTGTTCTTCACCATCTTTGATATATAGCTAAACTGGCACAAATAAGTAATGCAGCGAGTCAGGCTTTTAGCGAGACAGACTAGGAAGATTTCAGATGTCTTTACTCTCACTTGCATTTTTGGGGTGTGGAAACGCTGACGCTGAGAAATCAGGGGGTCCCCTGTGATCATTATTCCTGCAGGATACATTCCATCTGTCTGCCATCCGTCTCTGAACTGCAGATGATTTTCTTAGTGGACAGACTGTAATAAAAATGCTTTTCTGTTCTCACTAGAGACCAGCAGTCAGAGCGTGACATCATGAAGGAGGAACAGAAGACCCTCCGAAGAAATTCGTCCATTTTGCAAACATTTCCAAGTAATAACTTAATTATTTAGCATACAGTAGCCTGCATTCTATTTATTGCTTTTTCACTTGTTTAAGATGCTAAAGTCAAACTTTTAAGTTGGCATGCCGCTTTAAAAGTTTAAAGTAGGAAAAATGGAAAGTTAAAAGGTTTTGTTTTTAATACATAATGCAGACCTTAGATAGATAGATAGATAGATAGATAGATAGATAGATAGATAGATAGATAGATAGATAGATAGATAGATAGATAGATAGATAGATAGATAGATAGATAGATAGATAGATAGATAGATGGATGGGGTTGAGGAAGCAGTTGTGAAGAACTGTGTGATGTTTCTGATGAGGGAGGGAGAAAAACAGAGAAGAAAAGACTAAGTGATGATTTATCATCTTCACTGTGCCATTCGCATTCATTCGATAATGGACAGAGGGGTGAATGGCCCTGGAAATGTCTGCGGAGTGAAAGTGGGGGAACACCAAAGGCTCCCCTGTGTGCCACCGCTAAAGGCAAGTCTTTGAGGGGTTTTGACACAAATGATCTTTTAGAGCTGCTTTGAAAATGGTTCTGTGGATATTGCCGTAAAGACTGTCTTGGACAGCAACAGCAGATTCTAGCAGCAAGCCTGTAAATTTCAGGGCTCAGTGTTAATCTTGTCAGTATGCATACAGTGTATGTATTGGACATTTGTGTTATCAAATAAATAAATAAAACAAAACTTGAATAAAAGTTTTTTTTTTGTTTAATTCATTATAAGACTTGCATAAAAGTGGCAATTGTCAAAACATACTTTTCATGAAAACTACATTAACAATGCTAGAAAAAAAATTACAAACAGATTAATCAGCTATAGATATACTCAAGCTCAGGGTGCAATTTATGTTGATATACATGAAACACACACACACACACACACACACACACACACACACACACCACACACACACACACACACACACACACACACACACACACACACACACACACACACACACACACACACACACACACACACACACACACACACACACACACACACACACACACACACAGACACACACACACACACACACACACACACACAAACACACGCGCGCGCACGCACCGGAAGTGAAACCTCGCGCGTGTACGTCACTCATTGTTTACACAGAACAGAGATTGTAGGTAAGACGGCTAATTAAAAGGGTACTAATTTGCGCCTATCCAGGATGTTTAAACCGTCGTAAAAGAAAACAATTACAAAAAAATAAAACAATTGAATGAGTGACGTTCACGCGCAGCGCGAGGTTTCACTTCCGGTGCTTTCCGGAAAAGAACGAAGCGCTCACGACCTCAGATGTCGTAATGCACCATTAATGTTGGATGCCAACCGCCGTAAAACGACAAAGAAGAAGAAGAAGACCTCAGATGTCTTGGACGTGGCTGTGAGTCATTAAATTATGTTTACAGTTTTTTACAGTCGCTAGGACACATTTCTCAATACTTAGGTCACTTTTTCAAAACTCTTCACACAGTGAGCACAACAGAATTATATGTGGGCTAAACTGTGGATCATTTATCATTGCTTTGGCACAAAATGCATTCAATGACTACATCTTTCAAATTACATTAATTCTTTTCTCACTTCGACACAACAACCCCCAGAACTCTGTGTACCTACAGGCCAATTTGCACATGCTTACATACAGTTTTCAACACTGTTAAACTTAAGTTCAAAACAATAACATAATACAAAACTGAATAAGACAGCATTTTGCCACATTTCTACAGTAATATTGTAATGAAATATATTTAGAATCTAAAAATTAAATGGTATAAAAACAATTGGACCAACCACAGCTGATTCCTATTGTATCTGTATCGGTGGATGGTGTGTATACAAATTTTTATACTTTGGAATTACTCCAAAAACATAAAATATAATAACTGCATGATGTCTGATTCATTCTAGTAACATATATTGCAGTGAATTCAAAACAGTAGAGAGGTAGAAGAAAGAAAGCATTTACATAGGAAAACATTGTATAAAGTTACCTGTTTTTAGTTTTTTTTTATGTTATTGTTTTGTGGGTGATAAAGTGTGTTTGTTAGCCGTCAACCTTTGCTAGTGTTATGGAAGAATGTGTTGATTTGAGATATGTATGAAGTGATTTGGTAGTTTTAGTGCATTTTGAATGTGAAATTAACTGCTGTGCCAAGCTGAAAGTTGGTTAGGAGAACTGTGTGAAGAGTTTTGAAAAAGTGACTTAAGTATTGAAAAATGGGTCCTAGCGACTGTAAAAAACTGTAATAGGCTATATGCACGCATAATTCCGCATTTGACGCAAGGATGCTCTTCCGTTTCCGGTTGGGGAGATTAAAGCGGAGGAGAACTGAGGAAAACGGGATTATGGCAGAGTCTTCAAAATGTACTGTCCTCCCGTCTTTGAAATTAAACTTTCATATGTTTAGATGTAATTTTATATATAGTTGTGTTTATTTCATATAATTTTAAAAAGAAGCATAAACACAATGAGGGGTGTCTGTTTTGTCTGTTTTTGTGACTAACGTTTCTTTAGTATAACCATGGAGTATAAAATTCAATATAAATTCTTGGTATTGCATTGGACTCTACGATCGGCGGAAGTTATTGAGCATCCTTAACCCTTCACCGGAAATACCGCCGTGCATAGAGCCCATTTGGACTTCTCTGTGCATGCTCTTTAAGGTGGACCCCGTAGGACTGCATTATATGACTGACAGACAAGAACGGTTTGACCCAAAAATATCAAAATTGAAAATACTGTGGACACAAAGACACCTACATCTTGGATGCCCTTGAGGTAAGCTAAAACATATCAAAAATTAATTTCAAAGTGAACTATCCCTTTAAGACCAACATCTAATCAGCCATCCACATGTCAGCAACTCAATGCATTTAGACCTGTGGACATGGTCAAGACGATCTGCTGAAGTTCAAACTAATGTCAGAATGCGTAATAAGGGTGATTTAATTGACGTTGAACGTGGCATGGTTGTTGGTGCCAGATGCCTGCTCTGAGTATTTCAGATCTGATTTACTGAGATTT
The DNA here is from genome assembly GCA_036326025.1 of Chrosomus eos. Taxonomy (NCBI): domain Eukaryota; kingdom Metazoa; phylum Chordata; class Actinopteri; order Cypriniformes; family Leuciscidae; genus Chrosomus; species Chrosomus eos. The sequence goes on from CM070833.1 coordinate 13,893,632, forward strand.
TCACACAATCATCTCTAGGGTTCACAGAAAATGGTCAAAAAAGAGAAAATATCCAGAGCGCCAGCTCTGTAGGTGAAAATGCCTTGTTGATGCCAGAGGTCAGTAGAGAATGGCCAGACTTGTTTGAGCTAATAGAAAACCAACAGTAACTTCTCAAATAACCCATCATTACTCGGGCTCACCAGAATTGGATAATAGAAGATTGGAAAAAGGGGATCCAACCTGGCACTATAGGCAAGTTGAACATAAAATGTCCGGTGAGTGTATATTTTTAGCATATCTAATTAGAGAGAAAAAAACAGAACCAGTGGGACAGTGGGTCAACGGTAGTCCATAAGAACAATTAGATTATAAAACATGTTGAACATGATGTCATTGTCTTTCTCTGGTGTCCTACTAAACAGTGTCTGTTCAACCTAATCTAAATATTTAATCATATGAGTGAGAGTGGCCAGCGGCCATCATTTTTAAATGTGTTGTTATATGCATAATGTCTTCCTCTCTTATTTTAACAGCAGCTGCAATGCCAAAGAGTCTAAAAGAATATACCGTTGAAGGATATCAACATTTCCCTCTATATCTTTCTGCCCATATAGGTATTTCAGTTTTAGTTGACAGGTAGAGAGCACTCCTGCAGGGACTGTCCCTCTGATGTCCTTGTCCTCAAGTAGCTGGACAAAGAAAATGGAAAATGAGAGTTTGGTATAGGGAGTTTGCTATAAATAATTTAAAGTGGTGTACCGTCATAAGAAAAGATTAGGGTTCAATTCCAGTTCCCCGAGTCACAGCCAATGTTTAGTTAGGGAACATACACACACACATACACACAACGAGAGACAGACAGAGACAGACTGTTGGAACAGTTAAAAGAGAAATGCTAAATCCCTGAGGAGCAGTGCTAGTTTGGATCAGAAGAGAAGCACTCTCTCACTCACAGCTCTATTGGTTGATTCAGATGCATACCGTGTCTTCAAATCAATAGTAGAGGAACGACTGCTGTTAAGTCAAACACCCAAAGAACCCCAGTGAGATAAGATCAGTCTGCAGTGATTCTGAACCATCCCTCAAGCACCCAAAATTAGACAGACGTGACAGTATTGGATCAGCCATCATTATCAAAAATATCACCACTTCCGTTTCCAACTCCAAATTGTAAAACGAGACAATTTTCTCATCATTTACCCATCCTCTTGACGTTCAAAACTCACATCAATTTCTTTCTTGATGTTTTTCAGGATGTCTAAGCAGCTCTATCACATTCAGTGGAGGCATTTGGTGACCAGGTGCAGGATTCTTGAAACATTCTTATGAAGAAACTTGTTACTTTATTTAGAATAATTGTTAAAAAAAACATGTCTTAAGAATAAGCTTAAGAAAAAAGATAACAGTCTTAATACAACACTTAAAAAGAATTCAAATTCTAAATTCATAAATCAGTCATAAATAATTTGCCGTATATCCCCAAAAGTAATTAAGCTTAGCGTCAGTTCTGGAAGGTCACGTTAGTCAAGCTCACATCAGCTGATCCAGGTCTACCTATAGGATTATGACGCCTATCACTGTATATAAGCTCCTTCAGTATTATCAGCAGCTATCGCGTTTCTCAGGAGAAAATAACCCTCCTCCATCCCTAGCTCCTCCTCTCGTTTGGCATTCTGATTCCCCTTGAATCAGAACAAATTCTCAAATTATGTTGTACATTAAAATCTTGAATTAATGATATCTGCAATACATTCATGTTGGTTCTGTTCTGTTTACCTTAAGGCAGGGTTATTGCTGCTCTCCCTGCTCTTATCTATGCTAGACTGCATGGATGCGCAAGGAGTTCTTGCCCAGAACAGAACCATACCGCCAGGAAAAACTGATAATTGTCAATCGTATTTGACCATAGTGGTCCTGACAAAAAGATTGGATTTGGATTTATTGGATCTTTTCAAAATTTAAGCATTACAATTGTAATATACAATATTATAAAACTGACAATATATGTGTAAATATGTGTGAAGTAGCTAACTACTAGAATATGTTAAATATATTCTAACATACTTTGTTTATTGGATGTTTGTGTTGTCCCTGTGAGTGGCCAGGTCTTATTTTGCACTTTAATATTCAAAGTCTTACAGTACTAAGTGGTATACTCAATGTGGTGTCACTTAATAAACTAGCAAACCTGATTTTGGTATAAAAAAAAAAATTGCGTTAAAATGTGCAAAACAATTAACTAAATAACTTTAGATAAACAGCATCTTCATATAATTTAATTACAAAACAGACAATATTAAATTAAATAAATAAGACATAAAATTAACAGATCAGAATCAGATGTAACAAGATAACAATAATAAACGTATTAACATTAAAGGGGTAGTTCACCCATGAAAATTCTGTCATTATTTACTCTCTCCATGTATCAATTTCTTTCTTCTGCTGAACACAAAAGAAGATATTTTGATGAATGTGTGTAACCAAACAGTTGATAGACCCCATTGGTTTCCATAGTTTTTTTTTCCTATATGGAAGTTAATGGGGACCTGCATCTGCAACCTACATTCTTCAAAATATCATGTTTTGTGTTCAGCAGAAGAAAGAAATTGATACTTGGAGAGTGAGTAAATAATATAATGTTTGGGTGCTATCCCTTTAACTATGCATGTATAGCCGGAGGGCCGGCTCTGCCAACAACACCCTAACCCTATACCCACAACTCTATCCCTCCGCCCATTAGATGTCCAGAGAGGTGGAGCTGGACATCATTTGATCTTAAGAGAATATTTGAGCTTTTTTTTTTTTTCTTCCAAGAATTGCACTTACTGTAGGAAGATTCTAATGAACTTCTTTCAGGGATAGTTCACCCCAAAAATGGAAATTGCCATCATTGACTTATTGCTTTCTTCTGTAAAAAAATGTCCAGTGTTGTTGGACTCTTCAAAATATCTTCTTTTTTTCAGTTTTGGAACAAATCTAAATGATTTAAAATCTAAGAGTTTTCATTTTTGGGTGAACTTTTTCTTTAAAAACTTTTTTTTTTTTACTAGCTCCAAAGAAGTCCATTAAACTTATGCCATACGTTGTATTTACAGTTAATTAAGACAAAGTCAGGCCACAGCAGGTGAATGAGTTACATTTTGAATTTATTAATAACTCTTTCTTAACACACATTCAAGCTTGTGTTCGTCATTCATTCTTCTATTCACTCCTTATCACTTCAGTTCCCCCCTAGCAGTCTTAGTAAGCACTGAATAACGACACCACGCAATATTTTGTAAGGAGCCATTTTACAGTATTCCTCTCACATCTCATTCTCATTCCTTTATGCATGCTGGGTGGTGGTAGACACATGGATGCAAATCCAGTCTGTTAATTTAAAGGTTGTAAGTTCAACTCATGTGGGGTTCACCCAGAAATGAAGAGCTGCTGAAATCACAGTCCTACTCTATCACCATAGTGGCAATTGAATCAGAGAGCAGGACACTCGACACTTGACCTTCCGTGTACTGTATTGCTCAAAATGATAAGCATCTGCAAGCAGACCATACAGATGAACAAATTTTTTTTAGCAAATATTGTTTGTTCAGTTAGTCATTCAGTCTTCCATGATCTTGTTAAGTGACGTATATAGCCAAAAGCATGTTGCCATGGCTAATATGCTATATATTGACTGCAAATAACAATCTGTGTGTGTGTGTTTGTATCTAGGTAATGAGCAGATCTGCAGGTGACACAGCTTATAGCCTCAGCATACTCCTTAGTAGGGGACAGCAGATTCTCATTATTTTTTAGCAGAGTGAATGAAAGAGCAAGTCGGTAAAGCCAATGAGTGAGCAAGTGACTAAAAGAGTGAGCGAGCAAGTAAGCGACTGACTGAATGAGAAAGTTAAAGAGAAAATGGAATGATATTTGATGGCAAAAGCCCAGATTTGGACAGCCAGAATGGAAATATTTAGAATCTCATTCATATTTGAACAGCTTCACAGAGGGAAGTGAACTTTTGCTCAGTACCGAATTGCACTCCAAACCTATTCTCTTCCAGTGCCAAAACAAGCCAGCAAGCGAATAAAAATGAACATGGAAAAAAAGATGGGTGGGTCTGTTTCAGATCCATCCATTCATCAATCAACACAGACCAGTTTTGAAACATTAAGTAATTCCATCACTTTGTATTATTCTACTATTTGAAGCTGCATGATCTCTGTGTAAGTCTTATTCATTGAAATTCGCATATGTAATTTCTTGACACAAAAAGACCATTGGACGCACATTCTATATACAGATTAATCTGATGTATGATTTGCCGGCATTCTGGCATTCATTCTGTTTATCCTGTTTTCTGTTTTTATTCTGTTTATCCTTTTTATGTGTGAAATTCACTTTGAGCACAAACACATCTGTGGCCTGTATTGCCCCTTTTTTTGCAAGAACACTCTGTAGCCTTAGTTACAATTCACAGTTGAAGAAAATTCTTGGGGGTGAATATAGAGAGACAGAAAGGAAGGAGACTGAGAGATGGGAAATGTTTTCCACAAATGAGTAAGTTTCATAAGAAGCATTCTTTTATGTTGACGTTCAAAATATAACTTACTATCTCTTTTTATTTTTTACAGATTGCCCGGAGGAGACTAAAATAACAAAGCAATATAAGTGCTTCACATTTTACAACCAGATCACCACTATGTGCCACTTTAGAGTCCTTTCTAAGAAATTACCTATCTGTACTGAGTAAGATGTGAGAGAAAGAGGCAAATAGAAGACCATATGAACCTGATCTCTTCTATCTAGCATGTCTATAAATATATAAATTATATACTAACTGGAATGCATTTATGGTGTTCAGAAGAAGTAGAAAACATTTAAATGTTCTGAAAATGATTTGGAAAAAAAAAAGAGAGAGAAGTTCAAATGATCCAAGTAGTCCAGATAACATGATGCTCAGTTAAAACAACTTCACATTTCAAGTTGACTAAACTAAAATGATGCTCATTTCACTTATTTCACTAACTGAAATTCAGTTCTGTCTACTTTATTTTGAGTTAAGACAACTTCACATTTAAAGTTGATACACTTACGATTTTAAAGCAGCACTAACACTGACTATAATTTTTAAGTTGAAAAAAAAAAAAAACAATTTCTCAATTATTATTATAATAGTTTTTTTACAGTGTATATATATATATATATATATAATATATATATATATATATAATATATATAATATATATAATATATATATATATATATATATGTATATGTGTGTGTGTGCTGGCAACGATTAATCGCATCAAAAATAAAAGTTTGTGTTTACATATATGTGTGTATACTGTGTATAATTATTTTTTTATATATAAATACACACATATGCATGTATATATTTAAGAAAATATGTTATTTATATATAAAATATTATATTTAAATATAATATTAGTTATGTATAAATATATATACAGTATATACATGCAAATGTTTCTTAAATATATACATGCATATGTGTATATAAAAATAATTATACACAGTACACACATATATTATGTAAACACAAACTTTTATTTTGGATGCGATTAATCATGATTAATCGTTTTATATATATATATATATATATATATATATATATATATATATATATATATATATATATATATATATATATATATATATATATATATATATATATATATATATAACAATTAATTGACAATTATAAAGCAATTAAATTTAATTAATTATAATTAATTGTTTTATATTATGTTTATTGTTCCCTCGTATTGCGTAGGCTATACGTGTAAACGTGATTTTTTTGACCTTGTAAATAAAGATAGCATAATTTAGCCTAAGTAAATTTTACAAACAAATCCTATTTTGTCTTTTTACTTCAAAATGTCACGTTTAATTTAATAAACTACTTGAGGTTTCGTTTTCATTTATTGTGCTCAAATACATAAGTTAATTCAAATGGAATTGCCCAAGTAATATTTACTTAGTGTTTTGTCATCTAATGAACTAATGCAAAAAATGACAAATGCAAGTAGGCTAACACAACAGATCATTTTCTCGAATAATGATGTGATTTTTACACGGTAAGTTATGAAATATTTGTTTATTGGTCAATTTAGTTACGTTTGCAGAGGCTGTCTGCAGTCCTGGTGGTTAAAGAGTTAACGCTTTAACTGTTAATATAGGCTACACTGGGCTCGTTTGCTGCGGTCCGAGCCCGAGCGCGTTTGTTCCCGGCGCCCCCCATAGCGTTGGTCTGGTTTAACACTCAACTTGATTCTATCGAACCCTGGTGCGTTTGCGTGCATATTACGTCATCGCAAACGTGCACGGCGTATGATAGAAAACAGAACGCGGGTCAATATTGTGTTTTTTTATTAATTCGCTGCTATTATGCACAGTTGAGTGAACAATACAGGTTTACTGTGCGTGTGACGCATAAGGTGGACTTCTGCTGCTTGCAAACGGACTCTTTTGAGGAGACAATGGATTTCCAAATGTGTTGTCCTGATTCCACGCGCAATGCACGCTCTCGCGCTCGTATCCAAGGTAAATCCACAACACTAGCCTATCATCCCTTACTTGTAAGTGTTTTATTTAACTGAATACACCACAATAAGATAAAACGCTTGCGCAGGTTACTTTACTTAATGAACAAGTGCGCACCCGAGTCCGTGTTGCTTTCACATTCACGCGAACCGCGGCACAGACCACCTCCTCCATGTAGTCTCGGGTTCGGTACCCCAGTGCGCACCCGGGTCCCATGACAGCGTTCACATTAGCGATTTTTCATGCGAACCGTGCCCCGTTCCGAACTAAACTGCCAGTGTGAAAGCCCCCTGAAAGCCTGTGCCCTCACGTGCTATCTGAATTATAAATACAAGTTTCCTAATAAAAAATGGACATGTAACGTTAGGCCTACAGCCTCGAAAGTCGAACCTAGAATGCGAGCCCAGGGCCATTAACTTTAAACGTGACGGAGAAAACTAATTCCTCATTAATCCACATCAAATACACTGCTTTATTATCGATAAAATCGATAAGCATTTTATGCATATTGATCAAAATTATATAATAGCCTACTCCCTATTGAACCTATAGTGATACATTTTCTAGTGTGTTCAGGCTGCCTTAACTCTGATATACTTGAACCTTTATTGTTACTTGGCTACTTGAATGCAATTGTTCCAAAATAAATTAACTGTTCAAATTTCTAATCAATAAGATAATTATATTCAAGTTTGGTAAAAATATATTTCTGACATTAACATTTCTAATATGTTCAGTTCCACAGATTGCACTCCATTCAAGCTCAAGGTAAGTTGGCAAAACTTCTTAGAGCCTACAACAGTAGGATATATGACACAGATTTCAATAGATGCATACACACATATACAACCACACACACATACATTTTATATATATATATATTGAAGACTTCAGATGCAAAAGCCTCTAAGTGCCATCTGAAATTTTCTTCTAAAATGTGCATTTTTACCAAGCATGTATATTTAAGTTCAGTAATTTCACTTTAATGACAATTAATAGGTCATTATCATTGCCATTACAGTTAAATAACTGACCATAAACATACAAGCTAAAAATGATCATTCTAGAAGAACATTTCAGATGGCACTTAGAGGCTTTTGCATTTGAAGTCTTCATATATATATGAAGCAGCACTTCTGTTTTCATATTTTTTAAATAGTCTACTACATAATTAAATCTTAAAGATATTTGTCTAAAATTTTCATTTGGTTACAAATGTTAAAAAAAAACTGGAAGTTCTTCTGGACCAGCGCTGTTTACGTCTTCTGAATTTGTGTGTGTGTGTGTGTGTGTGGACCAAATCTCTGTGTGGGCCATCATAAAATTAAAGAGAACGTGCAACTTACTGTACATTATTGTAACCACTTTTGCACTTTGCTCTTATTTGTGTATTTGACTAGCCTGACTTCGTCATACTCATATTCTAGTCAGAATGTGAGTCTGATACTGCTCCATAGGGCTTTGATTATGAGGCGTGTCTTAACCGAACCAGGAAAAAACAACAACTCTGCACTCAATTGGATAGACCTACAACCAATCAGAGCAACGCAGTAAGTTACATATGTTGAGCGAAGCATAGTTGTTGTCAACAGAACTCAACTGCACGCACTCTGGAAAAAGTATAAAAAAAAATAATGAGTGTTAACGATCTTCGCCGGTGTTGCAAAAAGAATTTAAGGATTCGCGGAGTACTTGCAAACATGAAAAGCATTGTTGAAAGAAATACGTTTGATGACGTGATGATTACGTAACTGCAGATCATCCGTCCATCATCGTATAAAGCCCGCCCTGGCAATTTGATTGGCCCGACGATTTCTGAACCGATCATAATTACTCCTCAATGGTAGCCTGGCTAACGCCAGACCCAATCTCGTTGAAATTGGGTCTGGGAACCACATGCGCAATTTCTCGTATTTGAGGCGTGGTTTCAGAATGCCCGTCGCAGTTTATTGGGTGCTAAGAATGTCTATCAAATATGCCTGTACGTAGCTCATAGCCAATCGTTTCGATTATACCAGATGACGTATGTAGAGCGACAGAAATTAGACAAGGAAGAAGACGATGGGAAAGATCTTTTTTGTAAACAATGACGTTAAGCGATTATTGCCGTTTGTTCAAGATAAATATGAGGGTAGAAGGTATATATGGACACTTCACAGACATGTTTCCGTGTGTTGCATAGATGTCGTCATCGTCTAGCTGCTCCCTCCCCGTTCTGTGATTGGTTCCCTAAATGAGGCGAAAAATCTGGCCATGGTATCCAGACTGTCTTTCAGCGTGAATTGAATCGCGCTGCGGTAAGGCAGTATGGGGAAACCCAGGCTACCTCAATGGATCGAGTCCAGACCGAACTTCCCGACCAAAAAATGTTGTGGGCGGGTTTCGGGCTGGCATCCAGGCTAGTATTTGACAGGATGTCACCAGAGACATGATTAAAGATAGCTTCACGAATCATGTAATGAAGATCATTGTACTGGGCAGCACTGCAGGAGAGGAAGATGGCAACATATCTGATGGAACTGATGTGCTGTTGGGATGTAAGAATCTCACAAATGCGTGCCTTCTGCTCATGGGTTTTATTTACTCCCTGAACTTAAGCTATTCCCCAAAGCTGAGAAACACATTTGAAGTGTTTCAGAAAATCTTTCTTGGGCTGGATGCTTTGAAATTTACTCCAAAAGTTTGCTCTTTGCATATAAGTCTGCTAGTTGGCGATTTTGTTTGACACTTACACAAAATGTTTGTATTTGCTAATTTGTTCAGCAAGTGAGAATGCTCTAAAAAGATTTCTTAATGTAAATTAGAGCAAAGTTGTTACTATATTGTACTGTTGAAAAGAAACATTGTAATGTAGTGTATTGGAAATAATGCAGTGCTGCTAAAGAAAACAGAAGCAGAGGTTTATTTGTTTTATCAGAGTGATGTAAGATCAGTTAAGCATCTCACGTAAATTTTTTGTGCTCGTGTTATATACTCAAAACACATTGAAACATCTGTGATGAGATAAAGAGGTTGAACCATTTTGGCCATGTTTTTGGCCAACAGCAGTTTTCATTCATTTTAGTCCATTTGTTTTTTCAAGTGTTTAATTCAAATAAAACTCATGGAAAATGTCTGTCAGTGTTTTTTTTTTTTTTTTTATTGAAAACATCAGTAGTAATACATCACACATTATATTAAGTAATGTTTACAAAATATTTAAAGTAAAGGTTACTCAGGACAACTCAGGACAAAAGATAACTAAGACTCTGCAAAAATAAAATGCAATAAATCATAATATATTTATAAGCATTACTTAAGTAAAATGAACAAACAAACAGTCAATAAAATTGAATTTCCTAGTTAACTTAACTTAAAGATTTCTAATTAAAGCTACTGATAATTATGTTTAGGTTTTTACTTGGCAATTCTTTGTAAATTTACTAGCCTTTCCTAATTGAAAATACTTTCCAAGCTTTTTTCAAGTAAAACACTTGAAATTACAGCAGCATGATTAAAAAGTACAGTAAATGACAAAAACTACCTTTGGCAAAAAGATGTGTGAAGTGTACTTTAATTGTTTAGTTCACGTCCCGCTGTCTGTCTGTCTGTCTGTCTGTCTGTTAATGACAGAATTTTCTTTTTTGGGTAAAGCGTAAACTAAGTCTTTTAACTTCATTACGTTTAAAAACATTTTCCACGGATGTGAATCTGTTGTCTTATATGACGTTTCATTCTGTTCTTTTGCTCTCCTTTTGATCCTTTTTTCATTTTTTTAACAGTGAAAACTAAACCATGGGAACCAGTGTGCTGAGAGGTTGGAGGGTTTGTAGAGGTATGTGATAATTGATTGTCTTTGAAGTTCATTGATTATTTTTTTGACCAATACCAGCAAGTAGTCTCCAGTGGGTCTAATACAAACAGCACCTAAATTGTAAGTGAAGCAAGCATGTGCAGTGCCTCATCCCCCTGTCCTTCTTCACCTGACCTGACTTTAATTTAGTCCAGACAGATTAACACAAGGCTTGAATGTTCCTTGCATTGAACAAGATGGGCAGATGGTAATGTTTTATTGGTATAGGCTAGATGACACAAAGAATGTTTTTATTTTATTTTTTATAATAATTAATCTTGTGTAGTGGATATTTCTGGTTTCTGTTCAATTATTTGAGACAAGATCCGTTGTTGCTGAAGCAAGCTAGTTTTACTCTGATGCAATAAATCTTTATTTCTGACAACACGTAGACCTAACAGATTGACAGTTTGACACTACTGTAAATATCTAGAGAAGCAATTTTTTGTTTACAATGAAAGTAATGCAGTCCAATGTTGTTTGGACCTTTTTTTTAGAAGAAAAAAATGTATACAGGTTTGAATGTGATAGAATTTATTATGTGGTGGTGAACTTTCCCTTTAAGTGTGACACCACAAAAATATAAACCAAGTGACCGATAAAAGTGCTACTTGTAATCGCTGCTGGTCGCAACAAAATTCTGATACTTTTAATACGGCTCAACACTGTCCCTGCGATTTGCCCCATACTTTTGCCCTTATTCATCCTCAAGGTCACTCTTATTTGTGAGAAAAAAAGCCACACAATACAAGATTTTCACGTTGAGCCAACAAATGTATTCCATGTCTTCAATGGTCCCTCTTAAATGCCATCATTCATCCATCCTAGTTGCTGTCTAGTCATTAGGACCTTGTCCCCTCAGGGCCACTGTTTTTAATACACCCTGATGAAAAGACTTTGCTCATTTACAGCCTGTCGATTACTGTCACCACTCTGAATGGAGAAGTGTGTTTGGTTATCTGTTCAAGAGAACCTGAAGGCTAGTCTGGTCCAAAAAAAATGTTTGCTTGATGCACAGTTCCTGACCTTTAGTTGACTGGTTTCATATGGTCTGAATCTGTATGCATTTAGCAGTCATAGCATTGTGTTAACCTTCTGACCGGCTTCTTGCGTTATGTTGTTTTTTTGTCTTTTTTTTTGGTATTAATTTCCCTGACCGGTGCGGTGCATGTCTATTTCTCGGCCACCTTTGTAATGTTTCGTCATTCTGTAGCAGAAAATGTCACAATATTGGATGAATGACCTTTTTAAAGCTCTGTCGACTTGCTCTAATCCTTCATCTTCACTGTGTGATCTTCCATCTGTGACCTCTTCACATTCATTCTCAGCCTAATCACCTCCACCATAACACATACCCTCACTCATCTGGACAGATGAGAGTCACGTTATCTACGATGTATGGAAATTATCAGGGATCTCTCTTGGCCCAAATGCATATGGGTTTGTGATCTCTCCGTCAGTGATATCTGCTTGTCCTTTTGTGTATGCTTACTACCTTTGAAGATATTTCTTCTTTTTGTTCTGGCATCATGACATAGCACTGAATAATATTGATCAGATTTGCAACAGCAGCATTTTGTGTAGATCTAGATATTTGAAGAAAGTGATCACCCCGTCATTTGCTTACCATAATGTTGTTACAAAAACCTGTATTACTGTCTTTCTTCTTTGGAGCGCAAAAGAAGATGATGAAAAATGCCTTGATGCTTTTTGTCCATACAGTGAAAGTCAATGGGGTCCAATGTTGTTTGTGCCCCAATTTTCTTATTTTTGAGTCCGTGTTCTTTAGAAGAAAAAAATGCATGCATGCATACTGGGAAACATTGACTAAATTGTTGTGCGCCAATAATAGCTAGCAGAATTGTTCACTCACGTTAACGCCAACATAGTTTAATGCGAATATACCACGATTATGGCTTAATCGCATTAATTATGATTAGCATTTCATAAGTTTTATTGTTTTTATTGGAAGAAACTTTTAATATATGCAGACTCAAAATTTACAGTGTTGACTCTTCTTCATAACTTCCTCAATTCGCTCTGGTATGCTGGATATCAGTTTCTGGGCCAAATCCTGACTGATGGCGATTCATTCTTGCCTTGTTTAGTGCTTATTTGTAGACTTCTGCTGTGTTCCACATCGCTGTTTAAGTAAAATGTGATTGTGGACCACAGGTGATTCGCTATGGGTATTAAGAATCTGAATATTTTGAAGAATCCAATTGACCAGGCAACTACCCCAATAGTAATGATGATTTTTCTCGATCATTTATAAACTCTTTACCTTGAGACCGTGGATGCATCCAGTCCATGACGGATTCATACACCACCAAATTGCTTCTGGGTCATCAGAAGTTGCTCTTGATAGGCCTTTTGACACCATTGTTTATTCCTGGGAGTGTTTTTGGGAAGAATTGTGAGAGTGCCCACTCCCTTGGATGAAAAGCAACCTCACACTTGGATGGTCTCAGGATGCTTCACTGTTGTCGCACACATAGCGTTCATCTTTTCTTCTCCAGACAATCAATTTTCTTGATGTCCAAAACAGTCGGAAGGGGGCTTTATCAGAAAAAACTACTTTGCACCAGTCTTTTTGCTGTCCGATCTTTTTTGGTGCTTCTTCGGCTCACTGTGTGTGCACACCCACTCACACCCACTTGTTCCTGAGCAAGCTCTGCACCGGTGGATGGCGCTGACAGCAATTCCCTAGCTGACTCCTCAGGAGGAGACAGTCCTGGCACTTCATGGACACTCTGGGACGTCCTGAAGCCTTCTTCACTGCAGTTGAAAGTTACTTTCTCCCTGAAGGTCTCGATGATCCAGTAAATGGTTCTTTCAGGTGCAATATTCTCTGCATTAATTTCCTTGCATGTGCGATCATTTTGATACAATGCAATGCTGGCTGCATGTCTTTCTTTGGAGGTAACTATTGCTAACACAAGTACACAATGATTGGATGCACCACTTCTGGCCATTATTTGACTTCTTCTTTAAATTATTTAAAATGTATATGATCACTCTGCACACACTGTAAAAAATATTTTAGCAATTTAGTTATTTCAACTTATTTTTTTAACTAGATTGTCCAGACAACAAGAAATTTTAAGTTTTCTTGTCTCAACTTATCGAAATAAGTTAGTTAAACTAAAAAAAACCCATGCAAAAAGATAACTCAAAATAATGAGTTAACTTTTTTTACAGTGCAGTAAGCTAGAAACAATGTGTATGAACACCATGACAACTGATGCAGCAAACTATAGGCCTATATATATATTAATAGTTCTTTGAAAAATGGGAATTTTCCTGTCATATTCTTAATTTTAGTGCTTTCTGCTCGGATGGCACGCATATGTGTTTTTGTGTTTCTTCGTATTTCCTTCGGACAGGGAGGCATTGGCTTTTAAAGGCTCTCAGGAGTGCCTGACAGACAAAGTGCTTTCTCAGTCTTAGGAACAGAACTATGTGGGCGTACGGCTTTGGGGTTTATAACATGTAACAAGAAAAGCAGGAAATAGGGTTTAGTGGAATGATAAAGTGTAGATGTGTGACATAGTAAGAGAGGGAGATGTAGAGTGTTTGTGTATGAGTGGGCTCACATACTCACATGGCTCTCGGCAGGAGTGGTCTAATCATTGATTTGATGCGAACTGGCAGTTTGATACATCCTAAATCAGACAGGTAGAAACAAACACATCTCTGTCAGTCATTTAATGAGCAGCATTAGCTTAGAGATACATGCTGGTTGAGAAAACATTATTCGGAGCTACGCTCACCAGTCAAGCATGGACTACAGAGTAAAGCGTCTTCACTGAGCAGAAGCAAAGCCTTTAGCAGGATAATCTTAAGGGAATATAGTATGTTAGAGAAAGGATGGATAAATACAATTAGTAAGCTGCTGTCCTGCTTTGATGTTATGTGATCACATTGTACCACACACATGGTCCAAAATGAACACCCACTAACCGCCCCAAGAAATTTCAATGACAGAGTTTCAATGACAGCTGGTTGAAGAAGGAGAAATATAAAATAACTGATAGGGGTAATGTTTCTTTCTCGAGTTGTGAAAGGCGGTCATTATCTTATGCTATCATGTCATGTTGTACCTAGTGTAATGGATGCATGTATAGTGAAGTCTGATCTCTCTGCAGCTTCTTGTACTGAGTTTATGGCAGTGATAAAAAAAAAAGTTAAATATCGAGGGCACCTCATTTCACACCACTTGCAAATGTAATTTAAATATAGATATGTGGATATGTATTCACTAAATGGACAAATGTGTTTTATATTCTCTTTCTTAATTTGCTCAGAACCATGTCGTTTCAGTCTGGCATTATTATTTTTTTCTTGCAAGAAACACAAAAGATGCTAAGCAGAAAGCACAAGCAATTTATTAAACCAGGAAAATTAAAACCAGGACTGTGATTAAGGTAGGGTGATTAGCACTGGAAAGCTAAAAAAAGCGCAAAATGCACAATACATTTATTATAAAATTAATCTTGTGCTATATTCCAAGAATTCAGAAGGTTACATAATCAAACTTGTCATGTCCGTTTGTCTTCTTAACATATCCTTTTGTATTTCACAAAATAAAGAAATAAAATATAGGACTCTGATAATTATATTTTTTTGTGTGAGTTTGTGGTACCTATAATTTGTAATGCATTTTTTTTTTTGATTATTTGCTGGAGGACATTTTTTCTGTCTCAAATGGATTGGATTTACTCCTGTTATTCTGTACTACAAAATGTTAGATCCAGGTCATCTGTGTTGCAAGTGCAACAGTTCAATCAGGTGCTTTTTAAAGGTGCACTCTATGATTTCTACTTAACAATAAAGGAATATATTAATAGTACTTAAAAATGTTTAAGCTCGAGTTTACTCCGATGAGTTGAAGACACATTCTAAAATCACTTGAACACCAGAATGCTACTGCCATGTTCCAGATGTTGTATACGGGAATACAGGTGTTGAAATTTCCCACTTCCAACCTCAGCAGATTAAAGTCAATCACAGTTGTATACATTGTGTTGACAAAGCATGATGGCGCTATAACTCACCATTTCGTTTTTAACTGCCAAGGTAAGATTATATATTAGTTTATAATAATTATTACATAAGCTATATACAGTAGGTAGCCAACCAGAATGCCTATTGCCGCCGCGGCGTCTGCCGCGGTGAATTCACCGCGGCAAAAAAAACCCAGTCGCATTTCTAAGTCATTCGCGAAATGACCGCCAGGTGGCGCAAAGGGACATTTAGCGAAAGCAAAACGTATGTAAAAGTAGCCTACATTTTAAATAGAATATAGCAAACTTTTAGAGCAGAACATTTTATGAATCAAAATTTAAAAGAGGCCTATCTCGCAGTCAGTGAAAATAAATTAGGTGCAATCAATGATGCTAAACTATTGAGGAATGAGAAGATTGAAGAGTGCATCAGTCGTTTGTGGGCACACTGACGCTTAAACAGCCGAACTTGTGGTCGAGTGGTAGAGCTGAAGGTTTAAGCAGTGCAAAGACACGGGTTCGAAACCCGAATAAATATGTTTTTTATATAATTACCATGCATTTCCATTTTACACTAAGGAACAAATCTCATCCAACAGATTGACTAAATGTACGTCTTCAAAAACAGTTCTGTTAAAAAATAAACAAACAAACAAACAAACAAAAAACTTCACGGACAGGACAGCAGACAGCAGGACTGGAATTCTTTCAGAAATAATTTTAAAAAACATGGTTAAGCAAGGTGCGATTTGCCGGTGGGTGATTTCCCCCCTCCACAGTAGGCTATAGCGAATAGGTCTACCCTAAATAGACCTTATCAAATATAGTATATATATTTTTAAATATAGCCTAAAACACGCACGTTTAAACAACAAACAATAAAATCTGAACCAGCGCTTCTGCTCCTGTATTGAGAGATAACATGCAGCGCATTTCAGTTACGATCCTGGTTCCAGTGGCATTAATACATTCACGGCTTTTTAAAATGTCACAAAGCGTTTTGATGTGGTTTTGAACGAAATATTGAAGTTTATAATTAAGTATTTTGACACACCACGCCTAGTGCGTATTCTAAAATGGGGTTTTCTTCTGCCACTGAATTAAGTTCGACAAACGCAGCAGCGCGTTCACTTGAATTTATTTTTCTGCTAAAATAACAGGCTATAGCCTACTTCGTTATTTTTGGTCATACAGATAGGATATCATATTTTAAAACTGTAAAAGGTCTATTTTATTCATGTAAAGTAGGCTACACTCACAGTAGGCTAACAACAAAACGTTCTCACTCATTTGAGCGAACACACACTGGTGAAATAAATGTTTGGGCTTTTCTCAGTGAGCTTCGACATGGCCGAGTGGTAAAGCTGACGGTTCATCAATCGGCAGACCTGCGTTCAAATCCCGAACAAACATGGACTTCTGTAAAAAATCTATATATTTTTAGGCTATTAATGCAGATTTGTTTAGTTCTAAAACTCTGTTACACCACATATTTTTTTGCTTATATTTATAAAATAATATTACCATGCATTTCCATTTTACACTAAGGAACAAATAGGCTATCCAACAGAACGACTTTAGATCTGTAGCTAATAATACCAATTGTTCAAAAGCAGTTTTGTATAAAAAAAAGATATATAGGCCTATATATATCTATATTTGTTTTATTCCCTATAACCTACATAGAGTTTTTAAAAACATGGTTTTAAGTAAAGTTTTCGACAAACGAGGCAGCGCGTTCATTTGATTTATTTTTCTCATAACAGCTAAAATAACTTAATAGGCTATAGGACGTGATTTTTTTTGGTCATACAGATAAGAGTACAGTAGCCTACATCGTTCAAAACTGTAAACTTTTTTTAGGCTAATGACAAAAGTTTATATGTCGTCTCTCTCGGTCTCCGGGAACTGCGCGTCACAAAAATTAACCGAAAGCCACTTGCCTCAGCTCAGTCAAGATAGGAAATCGGCTATGTCTAAAGCCTTTAAATGTCTAAATATTTAGGTTAATAAATGTTATCTGATTATGTAATCCATATGAAAACGAGAGGTACAGAGAATCTGCTCAAATATGTTTATGATGTGATTGTGAGCGCCTCGCAATGAGAAAATGACAAGGTGAAAATCTCGTTTAATTAAATGTAGAGACTAAATCGCCCTGAATTAAAATGTAAAAACAGATCAAATCATTTATTCGTCGAAGTGTTGCTATATTGTTTCATTTAAAGTTCATAATTATTATCTAAATGTTATTTAGTTTATCAGCAGTAGGCTACCACGAAGCACCGATATTTATTTGAATAATAATAATTTAAAAAATAACTAATTCACATTTTGCATGCCTGGACCCAAAGATCCCTGTAGAATTTAATATTGAGTTGAGCATTTTGTTCATGACAACAAAATGAACATGCGTTTGAAGGCTATATTTAGTTTTGCTTGGAAAAAGCTGGCCCAAACCAGTTTTATTTCTTAAATTATTTAAATAATGAAATATTTAGTAATAAACTTTTATGACAGAAATAACACATGTAGCTTAAATCATTTAATTCTTTCATTATCAACACTTTAATAGCCTAATGCTAGAAGAGCGATTTAAGTGTGAATTGCGACTTCCCTTTATTTTAAGTCAGACTCAGACTCAGAGAGCTTGTGGGGGGTTTGGAGGGACAGACAATAGGTGTTAATGTTCCTCATTCATATGGAGAGTGTCGGATAGCCAGCCCGATGGCAAAGGCAAAATTATTTTAAGGATAGGCTACATCTCTCGATGTGTCCCCATATTTGATTAAATTATAAATATTGTTGTTTATTTATTGTAGCCTATTTAAAGTGTTTTCACACACACATTTAAATTGAAGTGTTCAATCCAGTTGTTTCAACTGGTTCTGTAGAGTTTAAGAATGTTTGAGCAAGGGAGACTAAATAAACTTGCTGAGATCCAGCGCGGAGAGAGGCAAAACTCATGTCTTTAATTTATGTTGCTTTGGACTATTTTCGATTTGTACCGTTTCGTTTAATTTAGCTGCAATTTCTTTGGCAAAACAAATTTAAAATGTAGCAAGAATAAGATTGTGTGTTTCTTTTTTGCATGAAATAAAGTCTAAATGCAAGTTAGGTTGCCACCGGTCCCGGTTTTACCGGGATTGTCCTTCTTTTTAATAACCTGTCCCGGGAAATTTAAGCACTCTCCCGGGACAATGAATGTCCCTGTTTTCGAAAGGCTACGTGAATATGTAAGTTCAAACCATAGACTGTAGGTTCAAACTGTGTAGCGCGCGGCCGCTTGCACGGCAGAGAGAGGGAGAGACAGAACACCGGCTAGATCCCCCCTAACTACAGATGGTAGTTGCCGCTCAAAGTGTGGGGCGCGCCCTTCTATGGGTGGGAATAGCCTAGAGAAGTGACAGGTTGGGCGCGCCAACGGGAGGAACTTTTCCTTTTTATGCCTTTATATCTTTATTCGTTCATGGCGAGTCTACATCGCATCTTCATCTTTGCAGCGACGCAGAAAACACCAGTTTATTAATAAACAATTAAATGTCTCCTTGCTATTTTTGTCTCCGGCTCGTGCGCTTGAGTGCAGCTTTATAACACTCACTCATTACCCTGTATAGCCTATTTAAGTTATTAAATCAATATAAAGGGGTGATTTGTCCACTGATGGCTTAAATAAACAACTAGGCTACTAGTTGACTAGAAAAAAACTAGTCGGAGACAGCCTGAGCGTGCGACCCTGAGCGGAATGAGCGAGCTGAGGAATATCCAGAAATGCTCTGATCGGAACAAAGGAATTTTGACATAATTAATCATTAGTTTATATCTCATGCACTGCCCATAATTTTAATCCCATATCAAACACATTAGCCTATGTTATGTCTGTTTGAATTTTTTAATTTTTTTGTCTTGCCAAATGGATTTCTCTTCTTTTCTTTTTAAACATTTTGACACAGCAGCACTTTTATTTTCTCTATTTTTGTTTTTGTTTGTTTAGTTCGTATTGAGATACTAGCCTACTTGTTACTTCAATAAATTGGAACATTTTAAGCTTGTTGCGTATTTCATTAGCATTGCGTTGGGGCGATGGGGGCAGTGGGGCTTGAAAATTATGAGTCTATCCATCGGGTGCAGAAAAAAGATTGCATGTGTGTGCTAGTGTGCGTGTGTTTTATGAAGCGAATGTAAGAAGCCCCCCCTTACAACCCCCCAGCTCTACTGTAGCAATGTTGTAATATGCCATTGATTATTAAAAAAAACGCTTGACTTTAAATAAATAAACAGTTAATAAACTCGCAAATAAACAGTCAACTATTTAAGCATCAAGAACGGTTAAAGATTAATGCTGTCGGCCAACATGGTGTTATATTGAGATTCGATCTCGAGCCTCTTAGATCTCCGTGTCGTTGCGTTAACCACAGAGCCACCGCCTGAACGTTTACGTCAACGTCTTATACTCTTCCAAAGCCTTGATGTAGCCTAATATGTTTCTATTGCAATGTTTTATATTGAAATGTTTTCATTATTTATTCAATTTAATTTAAGTATTGTGATGAATTATTTTAACTACATTTCACTTAAATGCATCTGCTACCAGCTTTCAATCGCTCTGAATGAGCCGCGACGCAGCGGCAGATTACGCAATAGAGAGAATAAACGGACACTTTTCAAAGTCTGTGATTGTAGCGCCTCTTAGCGGTTAAAGGCAGCAAATACACCCCGAATTTCACCGCCGCGGCAAAGCGGCGGCGTTGAAAGTATTATTCTGGTTGGTAACCTACTGTATGTTACAGTATATAAATATATGTGAGTTGTATTTTATGTATTCTCAGAAATTTTAAACATTCTCTTGGTTCTGCTGTTAGCATTGTATTTTTTTGGTCATATGTGACTAACATTTGTTTATAGTAATAATAGTAATAATAATAATAATAATAATAAATGGAATGATGCGTCTCACTCAAGTTGTTGTTGATCGATTTCAGTAACCTGACTGTTAAATGAGACTTTCACTTGTGGAATTAATTAATTATGGCTCATGGAAAATAGCATATTTGTACAGTTGTGTTGGTAACTACAAACTTTTGCGGGATGATACATCTGCACCCGCTAGGTGTCAGTATAAGTCCAAGAGGGCTGCCATATCAGCCAGCACAACTTAAACAAGAAAATATGGAGTACACCTTTAAAATGAGTTAGAACCAGCAGGAAACAATCCAGCATCTCTGTTGTCTTTGAATATTAAAGTGTTATCCACTCCATTTAATTACGCTTTATTGTTGCACTACAGTCTATTTTAAAAATACCACCCATTAGACACTGCGCACAACTCCTAATTCTTACCATCCATTAATTTAACTCGTTTTCTCTCCCTCTTCCAGTTCTCACAGTATCTTAGACACGAGGAGGGGCTGGTTGCATGATTGACGGTTCTGAAAGAGAGATGCTGAGACTCACTTTGTTTACAGCAGTCAGTAATCTCTTTTCTGCTAATACTGCAGAGCACTGACATGGATCTCTTTATTTCTTTCCCGTATCTTGTCTTTCTCTCTCTTGCCCTCTGCTTCTCTCATTTTCTATCTCATCCTGGTGTGAATGCTTTCTCAACTCTTGTACTTATCTCTCCTTGTTTCTCCCCTCCCTCTCTCTCTCTCTCTGTCCTCTCTCTCTCTCTAAAGGGGTGGGGAATGTTCTTGTGAAGAGAGGCAGGTGCATCCTCTCTCTCTCTCTCTCTCTCTCTCTCTCTCTCTCTCTCTCTCTCTCTCTCTCTCTCTCTCTCTCTCTCTCTCTCGGCATCAGCAGTAGGGGATGGTAGAAGGCTGTCTGTGTATGTGTCTGGCTGCAGTGTCGTAGGCTTGAGCCACGTTAAAATCCCACAGGAGATTAGAGCGGGAACACACGCTAGTCCGGACTCTTTAGGCATGGCAGCCCTAGGAGGGAGCAACAGACAGGCAAAACAAATACAACTGTAATGAGGAAAGGATGAATGTTGTCTCATGGAAAACCTGCATAATATCTTTTTTTAACCCTTTTCTTTTTCTGTCCGTCTTCGACAAGCTCACTCCTACATCCCTCGCTCCCTCCCTCATCGTGCTGCTCCTCCCTTCTCTCTCTTCTCTCTCTCTCTCTCTCTCTCTCTCTCTCTCTCTCTCTCTCTCTCTCTTCTCTCTCTCTCTCTCTCTCTCTCTCTCTCTCTATCTCTCTCTGTGTCTCTCTCATTCTCTCTTGCGCGCTCTCAGTGGAGGAATGTAGATAGAGGCTGAGCGTATACCCACTGCTTTGCACGATATCAACGGCTCACTCAACGGCAGTGGGTCGCTCATCAGGCACTGTTCAGAACGGATTTGCACTGCTAACGGATTTAATCATCCACCGTCTCCTCCTGGATAACTCTGCACATGCCACTGGCTCCTCTACCGGGTTTATCGCTCAGCTTGCACGTACTAGGTCCGTGCTGCAGGTCCCTTGCTCCCTTAAGGATGCTATAATTCATCAGGAGCTTTGCTTGTGGAAAAGGGGACATTATTGCTTCATGGTCAACGGTGAGTCCTCCTGCGTGAGGGAACTAGCTTCCTGGGATATGTATAGCTGACTCAGCGCTCAAACACAAGTCAGATCGAGACCTTGAAAAAGGAATTGGTGCGAATGAAACAGGAAAAAATATGAGTCAGTGTTAAACTTTTACTGAACTCCACCTTTAAATATTGCAATGCATGGAGTGACAAGATCAGAGGATAAATCTTACCGTGGTGTCATCTGCAAAAAGAGGGATTTGATAATCTGACGACAGAGAGTGCTGCTGCAACGGCTGGTGCTCGGAGACATGCAGATGATTTCACTCCTCCCTTTCCTTCCACCTTCTTTGCTCGGCACCTTTATTTAACATTTGTACTGTTTTGGTGATCTTGTGGCGAGCTGGAAGTCGTCTGGTCATTATGGTGGAACTGGACTAAAGGACTGTCTTTTTGCTGGATTCTGCAACCGCTGAGATTTCTACCTCCGGAATTCTATTGGGTGTATGTGTTGTCTGATTGGGAGTGCGTGCATGTGTATTAATGTGTGGCAGTGTGTGGATGTGATTTGTCAGCCTTTAAGTGTTTATAATTATTTCTGTTCTTTTCTGTTCATAATTATTTGTTCTTGCGGTCGTCTTTTACTTTCCGTTTTTTTCCAATGTCTGGCACTTCTGGACGGAATTTCACCTTGTGCTGTCCATGTCTGCCCTGCTCTCGGCCTTGGGGTTAACACTTAGTGTGCCACAGGCGAGATGAGTGACAGCTCGGGAACCGTGAACAACTCGGGGGCTATGGTACTGGAGGAGCCCGATGGGAGAGGCGGCTCCAGTGGACGTGAACAAGCCCAGGCCCCTGTGCGTGGTGGCATTTTAAGGTGTGGGAGCTGTGCCCTTTGGCCCCGCCAACAGACCTGGCTCTGTGTGGTTCCGCTTCTCATTGGCTTCATAGGCCTGGGGCTCAGTCTCATGCTGCTGAAATGGATCGTAGTGGGTTCTGTGCGGGACTATGTGCCCACAGACTTGGTGGACGCCAAGGGTATTGGCCAGGACCCCATCTTTCTGTCCAAGCCTAGCACTTTTCCTAAGGGATCTGACACCACCACCACTACAACCACTATTGGTGGTGTCAGCTCGGTCAGCCCCACCGTCACCTCAGTGGTGCGGAGCAGGACTCGAACGGGAACTCCTCCAAACATTCCTCCTAGAGGCAGCGGGGCATCCGGCAGTCAGGTGACACAGAAGAGCCCCTCTACTCGGTTTGTCACACGTAATCCCACCTTTACGACCACTGTGGTCTCTACCACCACGTCTACTGTCCATACGTCCACATCCAGCCCCTCTCCCTCCAACCCAGCAGTCCTAAACGACTCCACCCAAATGTGGACCAGAGAGCAGTCATCCGAGAGGCATGTGACCACGCCTGGTCGAACCCATGTCAGCCGTAAGACACGTAAGTTTGATACTTTTTTATCGGTTCTTGCTGGTTTTGCTATGGCAAGAGCTGTGGAGTTCTACTGCTGTTGGGGAGTATTGGTGATCAGACAGTCTTTGTTGACTTGCTTTGCAGATTGCAGTGTTGCATGGTACTGTTAGCACATGTATATTGTGTTAATGACATCCCAGAAGCGAAACATGACAGACTCATTGCCGCATAAAGTCCCGTCTATCATGTCGCCAGGGAGCGGCAGAAACACTAATGACAAGCAGCGACTCTGGCCACTCCCTGTGTTTCAAAATGTGATATATTGAATCAAAAAATATGAAGAGAATTTCATTGGTATAATAGTGTAAAAAAGGGTTGTTTCTTATCTTATAATTTTTCACTGGCCGCAGCACATGAAAAAGCTTGTATCAGGATGTCAGTTACTGTAGGGAACCTCAGAATATGTTTTCTTTAGCTCTGCCTTTGCTGATTCTATCTTTATGTTGGGTTACTTGAAGAGCTGCGAGCAATGGGTCTAATGATGGAGGTATACTTTGCTATTTTATAGAATTGACAATTAATATTGACGATATTATGAAACCAACAGGAGCCTCTGGAAATAAGAAAACTTTATTGTGTGCTAATGTTACGTCTCAGTGTAATATTGGTGACATTTTAATTTTATATGAAGGCAGAAATTGATTAATGCATCGTCATGCCTGATTGCTCACACCTGCTCACAGTATATTACCTGACACCAAGATATGCTGTCCATATGTGATTGCACTGTGGGATTATAGTGACTAAACTGTAGTCATAAGAATCCCCAGATACAGATACATTCACAATTAATGATCACATTCATTTGCTTGCAGTGGACAGCCTGTTCACAGTGACATTTAGGTAGTTTGAATACTTGTCATAAGGATTACAACAACTCTTTTTCCACTGTCAGGCCAAACCATTTTCTTTGCTTAAACCGCTCTATTCTGTGCCGATCCGGGCCATCCAGCACGGATTTGTTTGATTTTGCACTGTGGGGCTGATAACGGAGATCTTTAGGATGTAATATAAATGTGCCAGTCATTGCCTTTGTAATGCAAGAGTTTACAGACAATTTAAGATGTAAATGGCAACCGTGTTAATAGAAGATGTTTGGATATTTCTTTTAATGCTATTCTTAGTGTTTATGTCTCAAATTGTGTGCTTAGCCAGCGACAGAAACGAATCCTGAGTTGTGACACCCATTCTACTAGCAAGGTTCAGGGCGGTTAGCCAACTGTGCAGAGAATTTCTGGGCTGAGAACGGTTTGTAATCGTGCCGTGCCATACCTGGCTCAAGTGGAAATACAACTGGAACCGTTCTTTACCGTTCTTAGAATAATTCGGCCCGAAGATGGTAAAGTGGCTTTTGTAGGAGTTTTTGTTGTAGTGCTGTGAATATCGTAATATAATTTAAAGACTTTTCTTTGAATTCAGACGGTAATATTGGATCATGGACGATGTTGGGTAGTAAGAGGTTGTCATGCCTCACCACTCTATGAGATTATTTTACTCTCCATGCTTAATCCAGATTAATTTACCTTCATTCATGAGAGCTGCCACTTTTGCAACTACAGCTAGTCTTTACAACATTTACATTGTAGTTCTGTTGAAAAAGTTGCTCTGTATTTTCATCTGGGTTTTACAAGTAATTTAAATCTATAGAGCAATACATTTCAGATACCATTTCCGCAATGCAAATTTTTGTTTGTTTGTTGATGAATAAATAAAAAGCAGGTAAGTACACTTAAATCAAATCGCAATATATAATAGTGTATGTGAAAATTGAACTGCAAAAAGACTATTTAAATATTAATCCTGCATGTTCTGCTTGTCTCTGTGTGAATGAATGGCGCAAACACGCGGTTCCATTTACAACACAACACACAACACAACACAAAACAACACACACACACTGAAGCACGCGTAGTGCGTTTTCAGCCTCTGCCATCTGACTGAATGAATGAATGAATTAAAGGAAAAGTTGCTTGAACTTCATCTCCAGAGCTGCTCTGAGAGTCACTTCATGAGCATTTTACCGTTTCATTCGAGAAAAACTATCGTCATATCATAAACGCACAGAAACTAAAAGGTCTTCACGCCAACCCGTCAAAATAAAAGTTCAGTTTAACTTTGTGAAAGAAATATATTTCTGTTGTACAGTACAATTTAGCTATGTCTCAATGTTATAATAACACTAAATAATACTAAATAATAAAATTGTTAAAACTTATTTTTTTTTTCATACGATTAAAATATAAACTAAATTAATGTTCATTTCATTGCCCAAATTTTAAATGCACAACACAGATTTTCTAAAAAAAAAAAAAAAATGGAATCCAGAAACCCTAAAACAGAAAACACAGAATTTGGAAAAAACAAAACGGAATTTGAGAAAAATAAGTTTTTAATAGGGCCCTAAACATTTACTTTTGTTGATACATTGTATGAGTTTCATGATTTCAAATAATTAGACATGCTTTTTGATTGCTAAATTTTCATTTAACCATTAAAATGGAGTCTAAAAATGTTTTACTGGAATTTGGGAAAAAATAAAACAGAATTTGGGAAATTATAAAACTGTTTAGGGCCCTAGAGACTGTGGAAAAGTCTGAAACAATGCCAGCAAGAATGCAAGCTGTTGTCAAGGCCAAAGGACACCATATAAAATATGACGAATATTTTTAGTTATTATGTGTGAATAAAGACTGTTTAGTCAAGTGCTGAGTAGTGTGTGTGTGTGTGTGTGTGTGTGTGTGTGTGTGTGTGTGTGTGTGTGTGTCGGTGGTCCATTTCAGTTGTTTGACAGAAGATATCTTAATCCTTTGTGTCCCCTAGCAACACTTGCC
This sequence comes from Chrosomus eos, assembly GCA_036326025.1. Taxonomy (NCBI): domain Eukaryota; kingdom Metazoa; phylum Chordata; class Actinopteri; order Cypriniformes; family Leuciscidae; genus Chrosomus; species Chrosomus eos. The sequence goes on from CM070833.1 coordinate 13,919,829, forward strand.
TACCTTTATCAATAGCACAGAGACAAAGATTACTAAAACTTTTGTGATCCAAATGCATTTGAGAGCTCACAGCTGTGGCTTATCTTAAAACTCATTACTGCTTGCCATACATGATATTACAGCTAGAAACAGATATTTCAGTGACTTTCTAGATGAAGAGACCATTTTGTTTTCCTAGAATAATTGTCCACAAGATTGGCTGTGGTGAATGGAGTGGCCTGTGGTTTAGTTTAATGAATTTGTTAGTTATGTTTGGTTGAGGACATGGAACTTCTGTTGCTACTGCCATGTTAGCAGCTAATACAATGAGCATAGGTAGTTAGAGATTAATGCAAATTTGCAATGAGTGCTGGGGGCACTTTACAATGAACTAACCATATAAAAGCCATATCTCAATGTGATCAATTGTAACATTAAATGAAAACAGCTTTGGTTGAAACTGGCTGACACTATTCCTGGTTCCAGCTGACTGCCATTTAATGACCATTGATTCTTCCTTTGTTTTGTAACATCAAGCTGATTGCGAGGATTAGTTAATGTCATCTAGCACACTGTATTGGGCATTTACTACATTGTCACACTATTTGGTCTCAACCTACAAATGAGAGTGGAATCATTTGATGATTCTGACATTAAATCAATGCTGTGTTAAATGACAAAATCATTCAGAATTTATGTTTGAAGATGAGGTGATTTATTTGCCTTGTCTGTAAATTTCCTGTTTTAATAGAAAGCCATAAAAGTGCTCCCTTCCAGTACCATTAGAGCTTAATTTCACTGAGACTATTAAAAAAAAAATGTCACTTTGATTTATCTTTTTAAGATTTCCTAAAGGAGGGATGAAGCTTTAAATATTAATGCTTAGAAAGGGAAACATGTTCAATATGTAGAAGAGCATGTGAATAATTGACAAGGGTATGCTGAAAAATTATCAGGGAAAAGGATGAGAAATGTGCAGGGTTTTATAAATAGAGGTGGAGGAGAGGATGATAAAAACCGGCAGTGGTGACTGCTCCGCCCTGTTATGAATGCCTGTGTGGCCGTGCACATTTTACTTTCACTTTTAAATTAGCCTGCAATTGCTTAAATAGTGTGTTATCATTCCAAATGAAAATAACAACAACTAGAAAAAACACAACTAACCCATTGGAGGTTCCCTATTAACATGGGTTTAAATCCAAAATATTGCAAAATGGGTGCTTTAAAATTTCGCATTGAAACCAAATCTTCCGCCATCGTCTTGACACTCAGCTCCTCACGAGATGCCTAAGATTAACTTCTCTGACTGACTACTTCCCAGATGCCTATGCATCATTAGTTATGAATATGATTAATTAAAAATCTCATTCACATGGTGAACTGTCCATTTATGTTTGTCAATGGCTACGTTTACATGCAACCAAATAATCTGTTAATGGCTCAATCGGACTAAAAAACGCCTTCATGTTAACATCTTACAAGATCCGATTGAGCTCGATCCGAATGAAATTTCGATCGGATTCAAGGTGGTGGTTTATGCCTTTCTCGAGAGAACATAGTAGGACTGCACATGTGCAATGAATGACGTTAAATTGGGTAATGACGCATGACGCGTAGAACGAGCTGTTCTTCCTGTTGAATAAAGTGTCATATAAATGAGTATCCCGTCATTCTAAAATTCTCCTTTCACTCCGTGTCTGTGAAGTGGAACAGGACAACTCTCATCTACAGACGGCATTTTACTGCGTGATAAATATAAGCAGCACGGCACAACGGTTTATATGCTTATTTACTCCAAATTATGACCAGAATTGGATAAATATTAAGTCTGCTGTTTAAAACAAATAAAGAATCAATGTAGGAGAATAGTTAGTACGCGCAACATTCAAACAGCGGGAAACTGTATATTCATGTAGTGTGCGCATGTCAAAAAACCTATTCCGATTTGAAGCTTTTTTCAAACATATCAACGTGCACATCAACCCGATCACGTTTATGTAAACTACATTTAGAATTAATTCCGATTGAAACAAAAGTTGTGCATGTAAACAGCTATTGATATTAATAAACTTGAAACCTTGATCTTTTATTTAGGTAATTTAATAGTGCCATAAATCGATCAATTTCTTTAACGGCCTTCTATTTTTCATGCTTGCAATGTAACCTTATTTTTTCCAATGATTAAGAGTCTTAATGTTCTAGAGTATGGAAATGAATGTCATTAACAGCAATTTGACCACTTTGTTCAAAACTTTCCTTTTTGCAGTTTTAAGTTGAAATTAGCATAAAAAATGTTGACGGCTGACATTTCTGAATGAAGGATGCCTTTTAGAACAGTAGCGATTATAAATGCCTAGCAGGATATTTGTGAAGTGTTAAACTGGTTCAAATGCAAATCATTTCTGCATTTTCCATTTAGTTACGCACCAAGGAGTGCAATATTCTTGAATCGTGTGCGGATTAGCACTTTTTTAAATCCCCCTACCCCAGCTCCTTGTTTCTGGAGGTAACAAATACTTATCGCAGGAGAATGGCTTAAATCGTTGGTGATAAAAGATGCATGGGATGTTTATAAGAAAACAATAAGCTGTTCATCAGCTATGCTGGAGGCAAATGTTAAAGGAGGAAGCTTTGTCTTCATTACCACAGGTTTAGTTTCTGTCACAGGGATTGGGCGTCTAGATCAGTCATATAGAGTATCATTACAAGCACGGTTTGGAAATAGATCTTTCATTGATTCCATGAAGATAGAGATACTTGTTTATGACATTGAATTCACAGAGCTCTCAATTAACTAATAGCTGCATTAAGTCTTAATGATGCTTTCTGACACAGACTAATGTTTTTTTGTGTGCATTCCTCACATTGCAACAGTACTTACTCTTGTCTTTACTCATCAATTGAATCAGTTAATATTAATATTATGCATGCTCTGAAGACAAATATATCATAGTTTTTCTTGTCAAGTTGTTCCATCTTGCATTAAGATTTTTTTTTACATGAAAAAAAAAACAAAACACTTAAAGATTTTTTTTTCTTTTCAGTGCAGTGTTAATTACGTGTGATGTCATTAGCTCTATTCACTGCTTTTTGTTTCTCCCACTTCCCTTTCATTTCTTCTCTTTTGTCTCGTGGTATCCTATGCTTTTGCAGGCCTACTTCAAACCCTTTAAAATCTGTGGACAAACGAATATCAAGTTGCTTTGGCGGGTTGCCTTGGTCACTTGGTGGTGTTCAGGCTTTTCAACCTAATAGCACATTGTGACTTTAAAAAGAGCTGACCGGCATGACAAATGAGGACCATAACCCTCAACAAACATTGTACTGAAGCCCAGCCAATCAGAGATCAGGGATAATGTTTTCTCTCAGCCCAAAAATACAGGGCAGTATAAAGGAACACAGCCCCACTATAAATCCTGCTTGTTACTGTTGCAGCTTAAAGCCTATTGAATATCCAAGTCAATACATTAGAATGCTGTAGAAAGACCTACCTTACAACCACAATAGTATCATTCTTATTACTTATTATAGTAATACATTAGAAATCAAGAAATCATGAGAGTGAATGTAGTAGTAGTAAGTCTTAAAAACAATGAAATACAGAAGTAGTTACAAGAAGCAAAGGTCCAGTGAGTACACACATTTCCTAGAAAACTAAAGTCTTGGAGTTATGGAATGACATGGGTAATTAATGAGAGACTTTTTAGTTGTGGGTGAACTAATCTTTTAACATCAATGGAATCTTTCCATTGCACAACAAGTGGAAAAATGCTCTTTAGATTATTAAAATGTTCTTTTTCATTGATATAAGAAAATGGAGTGTTTACTGAAAGGTTCTTTGGGGAACTTGGTGGTTCTATGGCATCACTTAAACATAAAGGTTCTAAAAGGGTTTTCACAGAGTATTTTCATGGAAATACGGAGGAGATTTAATACCTGACCAATAAAGAGATAAAAAAGATGCTCTGTTGGCAAAGTACATTGGCATATATCTGTAATAATAAATTCAAACCATGATGTCCACAAATTAAATAGCTCTTGGGATTAACTTAAAGAAGGTGATTTACACAATTAGCAAGCCTTTCTTCTGCAGTGGCTCATAGAATAATTCTTCTGCATATCCATTTCAGTCTTTTGCTGTATATGTTTGTGTATGTTTGTGGCTGGTTTACGTTGTCCCCTTTCAGCGCTACCTAAGGGATAAAAGAGTGCATCGCACCTCCAGAGTCTGTTATGAGATATTGATTCACATGTGATTGTCTACGAGACTTGTGCCTCTCAGCACTTTGACTGGCATCAGTTTTAGTGTCACAGGTTTGATTGCTCATGCACAGCACTTTTCTCTGTTCCTGGGCTTGTTTTGAGGAGCCACACAGCCCTGTCCTTTGTAAGTGCACTAGATATCACAAGCAATTTCATAATAATTCAATTTCACCCCTGAATTTGGTAGAAAAGCGGCATGCAATTGGATAGGCTTTGTTTTAGGCATTTTCATTTCAAAACGGCCACATTAGCCTATTCAAGCCTTTTCCAAAACTTGCTCGTCCACACTAAAACAAAAAAAAAAAAACTTAAATAATCTTAGTGCGCATGTGTAAAAGATGATAAAAGCTCACATAGATAATACTGAGAGACCCGACATCATAAAGTTTTCATGCTATCATTTTATTTGTAAAATATTCCACCACTTACTGGTGCATCGTTTACACTCAAAATTGTCATCTCCTCTGAATTAATTTTCCATCATCTTTGCAGGGATATAATATGAAGATTGTACAAAATAACATTTCTTTTTTAAAAACTATGAAAATAACCAGATAACGACATCTATAAGTAAAATATGTGTCACATAACTAAACATGCGTCATCGGTTTTGAATACCTCTGTTTTCACATTTGAAACTACAATGCGAAAATGGCATTTTCAAATGTATCCTTTTGGGAGAGCGTCTTCAAAAAGCTCAGTTTGTACAGGACAAAAATGCAGTCTCTGTTTGGACTGAAGAGAACGTATAGGGAAAAAAAGATGCATTTTCAAATCTGGATTAATGAAGACGTAGCCTTAGGATGTTTTAACATTCAACAAGTAGTGTCAACATTCATACTTGGAATATCTCAACCCTGCTGTACATGATTTGCTCTCCCACACTAGTCTGACAGATGTAGTTTGACTAAATCTGTCAAAGTACAGATTTAGATTCTCCCATTCTAGTTTGACTAAACAAGAATAAAGACTGCGAGTTTTAGAGCTGTCTGAATGGTGCAGCTGCAGTGGGGGTAAGTCTTTCTCATTGCCCCGAGGGAACGATCCTACAGCCATGACATGATCCCTTATGCCTGAACTCATTTAGGCTGCTTAGAGCATTCTCTTTTTGCCTCTCTCTCCCTTTCTGTCTCTCCTCCAATATGCTGGTTGGTGGCTAATGTGCTCCATGTGCTCTCCATTTAGGTCTCTCTCCCTCACTTTTTCTCTTTTGCCTTCTCCTCATTCTCTCGTGGTTATCGAGGCAGATCTGTCACAGAGACACTGCACCTCAGGACATGGCTTCACACACCGTGACAGCATCCAGCCAACACACTCTCAGCTCAGATGGCAGATTAAAGACATGCACCCACAAACACACACATTTTGATGTCTTACCGAGGTTGATGAATGGTGGAAATGGAGCGAGTGTTTTGCACGGATGTGTGGTCCGAGCTCTCCCACGGTGAGCGTCTGAGTGTGTACGGGGGAGCGGTCAGCATGGATGCGGACCGTTAGAGGCCATATGCGTTGTCTTCCCTCTCAGATCTGTCTGGCATCAGCAGGGGTGAACACATCAGCTCTAGTGCTGCCGTTCTCCCGTTTCAGCCACCTTTCAAACGTTTACTGATGGTTTCTCACTGAGCCTCATGCCTATGACTCCTTACATGCTGTAGATGTGAGTCAGAATCATAAATGACTGCTGTAGTGATGAGATCTAATAGGCATAATGCACGATTGGAGTTGTCTGCTCGAAACCAAACAATTGTTTTTTTTTTCTTTTCATGAATTAAATTAGATAGCCCATTTATTATATAAAAAAATAATAATAATATACAGTACATATATATTAAATCATAATAAAAAAAATATATATATTTTAATATAGCATTGTTATATTGTATTGTATTATTTTTTCGAAAGACCTTGGTAATAATTATCGCATAGGGTCAGGGTAAATAGTATAAAGTGGCAAAATATCTTATTTGTCAATGTAGTTGTTTTAAAATATGATGCCACATGGCTTAGCCTTTAAATACTATTTTTTTAAACTAGCAACTGTTTAGTAACTGTCCCGCTTTACCTATTATTTCTATTATTTATTATTCTTATTCTATACCGTATTTACTCTATTATTACAGACACAATCGGATGTTATTTTATTTAATATTAAACATTCTAATAATGTGTATTCTTTATTTTGGATATTAATCAAATAGATCAGTTAAATACCTGGTGATGTGTTTGCCTAATTTTAAAATGTCTTAACATCTAAGGTAGATTTACTTAAACAGCAGATAATAAGGATACGTTTTTTTCTTTTTATTCTGCATTTAATTTTCAGACATGTTTCTAGACATTGCATCTTGAATTATTTAGTTGTATTGAATTTTAAAAAGTGCAACCAAAAAATGTGATTTTTCTTACACCATAAATCTAAGAAATTAGGGAAAATAGTGATGTTCTTTTTTTATGGGGTTCGAAAAAAAAATCTGGAAGTCATTAGGTTTTATAGTTTTATTTATCTCACAAATGTATCTGGTTTTACGAATGGTTAGAGATTCAGCAGAGTTTGAGCTTCTCAATTCTGTATCAGTTTCCGTGTTGGCCTGGAAATGAGAGTTGATGAAATGGTGGCATTGACTGGAAAATGTTCTTAGTGCCATGCGCTCTCTTTAACTGACCTTGTCCGATTTCTTTAGTGGAATACTTTAGGGATCATCAGCCTAACCGTAATACCGTATTATAAAACCATAAAACTAGATCCCACTGTCTCACTACATTAGCACAAAGTAGGCCTGTCCACCCACTCTGCTGCTTTCTTATGGTGACGGGTGAATAGTTTTTCAACGATGAGCCCCATAAGATTATCTCACTGCCCCATATGATCTCCTCTCCCTCCATGTAGGACACCATTTTAAATTATGCATGTAATATTCTACAGCTTTAAGCTCAGAAACTTTTTTTTTCTATTGGTTGTGTAAATAATTAATAGTGCAACCACAGAAAGTAACATCATTCTATCGGTCATTCAAGCCATATGCAGCAGCTCTTTCACTTATCAATTGATAACATGTAGAGGACAGCAAAGAGGGGTAATGATAACGGTCATGTTAGGGATAAACTGCAATTTCTGCTCCATTTTAGAATGATCAGGTATTCACAGTATCGTCAGTAAAAGCTCATGCTTAGGCAGGACTCCTCAGATCTGACACAAAATGGAGGCAGTGCAGATGAGATGATTGACAGTAGTAGTCGAGGAGCCTTAAGAGAGTCACTGGTTCAAAATGAAATTCTTTTGTGTCTGAATTTTTGTCATTTTAGAGTAACAGAGGTGGTGGTGATAGATCGAAATGACTGTTTGCCTTTGTGTTAAATAAGTAATTTAGAGGTGTGATAGTCTGACATGTCAAAATTCAGTGCATAGTTCTGAAGAATTTGTGTGTGAATGATCAAAGTTTAGACCTTAGTAATAGGGTAAAAAGAGTACATTTCTGATCATAAGTAATTTTGTTTTAATATGTTATATATATATATATATATATATATATATATATATATATATATATAATATATATATATATATATATATATATATATATATATATATATATATATATATATATATATATATATATATATGAATGATGCTGGGTGTTTATGTTGTTGGTTATTTACTTATTTATAATTATTAGAGAAAAATCCTTATCCATCAATCATAAACGACTAGAAATGTATTTGCCGAAACATGCTTGACAGGACAAGGATGCATTTTACAACAACAGGGTGCCTCAGCAAGACAGCGAATAGTACATTAATAACAGACTATGCACTGTTTTATAAGCTTACCAGTTGAGTTCTGTCATTTCAGTCTTGGAAGGGTTGTATTTTGCTCTTTATCCACAGAAAAGTAGTTCACTACATTTTGGCAGTTGGATCAGTGGTGTATGCACTGACTGAAATCAAAAAGTGATGGAAAAGGAGCATTTATGTGTCTAGTATCTATCTCAGTGACAGTGAGGAGACCTGGGACATTTTGCTGAAGTGAGAGAGTTATTACAGATTACAGACTTAATCTTTTATTTATGGAGACAAATTCCAGCAAGCTGCGCAGTGAGTTCTTATGGCACATGCCAATGTGCAGGCGTCTGATGAGGACCAGCACCCACCCGACTGGAGATAGATGCTATCTCACTCCATTTTTCATTCTGAGACAAGACCTAGATTTTGAAATATCTCTTTTTCACTGCTTTTCCTGCATCTCATCAATTCTATAATGCATTTCTTAACCCGGATGTTCTGTTTGGAGTACCAATGCCATTTTAATACCTTAACAAATGCACTTAAAGTGTTAGTTCAAACTCATGTCATAATTTATTCACCTTTCATTGTATGGGCAAAAAAGTTGAAACATTCTTCAATATATATAAATATACAAAATAAAAGAGGTTTGGAGCAACATTTGGGTAAGGTAATAATGGCCGTTTTGATTTTTGGGTGAACTATCCCTTTAAAATTGAAGAAGTTGAAAAATGAATGTATTAATAAATTTAAATGATACATTATTGCCCTGACCTTGCTTACATTGATGTAGCTGTTATTTTAAGACGTTTACCTTTGTAAGAGTATCACTTTTTTGTTTACATAGTCCAACACGGTCCAATGGTAAGTCATGACTTCGAAACGAGTTGACCATACCTAACCATAGAGCCCCATCCCTAAACCTAACCATTATTATAATGGACAAAAATAATAATAATAATAATAATAATAATAATAATAATAATAATAATAATAATAATAATTGTATATAAAATATAATAGGAGAGAATTATTAATATTTTTATTTATGAAAGTATCAAATATTTTTTTTAATAATATTCATGATTATGTAATGAGTAGAAAATGCCTTTACTGTCACTTTTGATCAAATAAAAGTATATTTTTTCACAATTTTTTTTAATAAATATATATATATATATATATATATATATATATATATATATATATTTTTATATATATATTTTAATATATATACTGTGTGTGTATGTATATATTTACTGTATATGCACCATTTGCGATGGTAAAAATTGCACATTTTTATACATTCCAAGTTGTACATCATCATACGTTTTCACCATCTCTTGCAAATTAATTATGAATTGTCACTTTTAGTATGAATGGATCTGTGCTCTGATCTTTCACTGTGTCTAAGAGCCAAATAATATTAGTTATTACTAGTAAAGAAAATGGGTCCCTGATACTTGTGATGTAAAACTGCAGCTGATTTATGATTTTTCTATCCTTCTTTTGTTTAACTTCTAGTAACTTCCCTGAGCTCTTTGCACCTTTTTCACCCTCATTAGCGTTAGAGACCCTCAGGTGTCCAGTTCCAAACAATTATTAACCTTTAAGGAGAGGCCGGCGCTCAGACCGAGGCACAGTGCTCGGATGCCTGAATCAAATTATTTTGGGGTTAGTGAGAGGGTGATATACGGCCCTCTGTGCAGTGAGCATGCGGCCAGTTATTGGTCTCCCTTGACAGGAGTCAGAAAAGTGTGTGCGGAGTGCATTAAAACACATCAATGGACATTTCTTATCCCATATACATGTACCATTCAGAATGTCCAATATATTTCTTGTGTAACCCTCTTCATAGTCCACTGAGTGTGTGTGATGTGTCCATCACATGTGTACCTTTTATCTCAGCAGGATATTCGGGTGCAGCATCTTGTGCACACAAGGCATCATATGATGAAAACGCCTTGTCTAAGTGCTTTTACGACATCAAACAGGACAGCCTTTGGTCTGTGTGTGCTCTAATGTGGTATATTTTAGTGACACTTCAAATGTATTCTCATCTGGGATGTTTTATAAATATTTTCAAGTTTTTACCATACAGTACTTCCCCAAGCATCTTGATGGACGTTAATCCTTTTGCAGCGAGATACTCAGCTAGACGCCGTTGAACATATCCCTGCTCAGGCAACAACTGCTCAATGATGGCCTCAGTCAGAGAGATGAACCTGTCTGTCACAATATACTAGACAGTCATGGATAGACAGCTTTAAGCAGGTTGTAGAAAGTTGTTTGTGTATCAGATATTTCGGCCTTGTCTTTGCCAGCCTTGCCTTCACAGTTTGCTCAGTCTGTCTGTGCGTGTGTGTGTGTTTGTTTTTCTTGTGATGGAGTGTACAACCAGGGGCCACAGAGTGATGGATGGTGGAAGAGGATGACAGATCTCTCAGATGGCCGGCCTTTGCCGGTAATGGTGGTGAAATGCGATACCAGGGCAGAGCAGGAAATGGGGGAATAAGCAGGCTCCAGCCTTAATGCTGACAGACTCAAATGGGCATCGTTTTCACTGAACTCCTCCGAAGGCGTTTTCTGCAGGGTTTCCGCGGAATAGTCTAGCGCTACCTGTTGTGTAATCTATATATTTTAGCCGCCGGCAGGACCACTAACCTTTTTCCAGTTTGGCTGCGTGTGGATATCAGTATTTGTTTTGGATGGCCACCCCAAACACCAGCTGTTTGGTGACCCCTCCCCCTGACCTTTATCCAAGCCGTGATTAGCTGAAGCAGGGGAGATGTTATAAATATGTATGAGGCCAAAACCCACTGTGGATTTGCATAATACCATGTCTGCCTGACATATTTAGCTTGTTACATAATCGCTAAATGAGTATAAAAAAATCTCCCCGTTTAGGACTAATAAATCTGAACGTAGTGAGTTTTGTGTGTGGATGCTGTTAGTGAAGGGCAGTGTCTGTTTATCTTGCTCTCTATGGCCACAGGTGGCCTTCGTGGGGTGGCAGATGGGGATGTGGAGTGGAAGGATAGATGAAAAAAAGTTCTTCTCTGTGAATTGTTGATAATCTCTATACAGATTGCTGCAGTTAGTGAAAGAGAGAAATAGAGACCGAGAGAGACACTAGTGGTGTGTTGTGTAACGTTGTGTGTGTACATAAGCAAACACTTATGAAGGATTAATGAATGCATTAGTCTCTTTGCCAGACAGACAGCCATGCAAAATGTCCATATGCGTTTGTGTCTGTGTGTGTAGAGTGTAAAGCTCATGAAAACCACACTAAATGGGTGCAGTAAGCTCATGAGATGAGTTGATAAGTGCTTTGAGTACCTGCAGCGTTCAGATCCGTGTGTGTGTGTGTGTGTGTGTGTGTGTGTGTGTGTGTGTGTGTGTGTGTGGAGATAAACAAGAAAAATGACACATGAGAAGCTCCCTTTACTGGAGCCTTGTAACGGTGAATGACTAAATCAATCATTATTGCTCTGGTTTCATGCACGTTTGGTTTGATTGAATGCTCTTTACAAAACAACAGCACATCTTACAGTAGCATAATGTACATCATTTAAAGGGATGAGTAGGATAAAAGTTGTTCTTGATCTTTTGAGATTTATTCATTGAGTAATGTAGCCTACTATGAAAATGTCATTTTCAGAACTCAAAACTAAAATAATAAAATACAATAAAAAACATGTATTGTTAGTAATATATATTACAGTAATATTACAATTCAACATAACCGTTTTCTATTTTAACATATTTTAATATTACATTATACTCCAGTCTTCAGAAATCTGTCACGGTGTGGTGCAGGCAGAAGAAGATGGAGAACAAAAAGTTCCAATGCAAACTTTTACTCGCAATAACATTCACAGGTACAGACAGGCAGAAAGTTCACACACAGTAGGACGGAGATCAAACAAAGAACAAGGTAACACACAGGGCTTAAATACATATGGAAACAGATCAGGGAAACGAGACACAGCTGACAAGACTAACAAGGTAACAGGTGAGACATATAAACTAATGGGAGTTGCCATGGAAACAAATGAGTGGTGGAAAAGCAGAACAGAGGAAGACATGTGAGTGACTAATGAACATACAAACAAACACTGAGATGTGACAAAATCATTGTCATCAAGAAACATTTCTTGAGCACTAAGAAAAAGTAGTGCTGCTTAATAATTTTGTGGTAACCATGATAGATTTATTTTTTCAGTATTCTATTATTTTTTCAGTAAATCTGAGCCCAAACATTTGAATGGTTGTATGTGTACATGATCTAATTTAAAATTAGTTTATATACACATGTACTGTATGTGTTGTGTTTTCGCCAGTTAAATGGATCTTATTATAGGTTTGTGATGCGTGTATGTACAAAGCCATTGTAATAAGAAAAACTAGTATAAATCTAGTGTAATTTTTTTTAAACTTTTTAAACTATGTAGTGAAGATATCCACAACCCAATTTGGAATGCATATCCATCCTCCCACCTCCTTTCTAGTTGTTCAGCCACGAGGCTGGGACTGTTAAATTGCATGGGAAAAACAGTGAATGGCAGCAACTCTCTCAGGCCCAAATCATGCTTTCATGTTCAAAGCGGAGCTGCATATAACTGTATAAACCATGGGAGACGAAACAAGGCCATTTTCGTACATGGATACATAGACACTCGTACGCCACACACCAACTCTAGTGCTTCTCTGTGATTGTGTCTCTGCAGGGACAGCGATGTCACAGTGTCACACACTGCTTGATGATGCCATGCCCTTTCACTGCAGCTCTTTCAGTCAGATGTAATAGTTCACGTCTTAAATCTTCCCTGAGTAACCGGTCTACAGTTTAAATGCTCCTGTGTTGGGTCAGCCAATAGTGAATAGAGGAATTTGTTGGTGGCTTTGTATGATGAGCAGCTTCATCTCTCATGTTAATAAAATTAGCATAACATGTGTATTCATACACTCGCGCACACACACACATATTCAAAGCCCTCAAGAGGGGCGGTATCATGCCATGCTGTCAAGTATAGAAACACATTAGCATAGATTAGTCAGTCACAAGCTCTGGGAAAATAAACAATCAAAGCTAATTAATAATTGGAGCAACAGGTGTGAATTCATGTTTGTGTCACATCACTTCAGCCACTTGAGCCATTATTAAAATAAACGAATGTCATTGCATTGAATTGATCAATCTTTACATATTCAGGGACCCCCACAGCAAGATTAAATTTTTCTAAATTTTTTAATAATTTTTTTCATTACATTAAATAAATGTTTTATATGGTCTTTTAACCATTGTTGAGTATAGTTTTTCGGAGTCACAAATAGTTACATGTTTACATGTTAGAGCAACATCTAAAGCTATAGTTTATTTGAGTTCCCAGCATGCATTTAATACATTGATTTACTATAGTATACATTAATAATTATTTTGATGTTTGCTTTCTTTATGCATTTTTTTGTCATTTATGTAGCCCGTTAGTTGTTAAAAATGCAGAATTCACTTCAAGTGTCAAAAGCTGTATAGACGAATATTTATGTTTTGATAGTTGAACATTTTCTGAACTCTGAAATCTGAAATCAGAAATCTGCATTTGCCTTGACACGAATTGGCTAAAAAATATATTTTGCATTTATTGAACAAATAAATTCAAATCAACACAACAAAGCATTATTAATAAACACAATTATTTAGACGACTGAATTTTTTAACTGCAGCATCCCCCACCCCCCCACCCCAACCTTGTTTACTGATTTCACTTAGTTTAATATTTTATGAAAATCATTCAAATGTAGGTGTGGATTAAGTGTTCAAAATACTTTTCTAGGTCAGTGTACCATATTTTTTCCAAAATCAGGACCCCCCCTGTGTTTTGTCTGAGCCCCCTAAAAAATCTGATTGTAACTCAGCTGTCATCACAAAAGTCTGTGATCACATCAGCTCCCTTATAATCTCTGATTATGGATTTTTCTCCATGTTTACTGAAAACAGCATCTGGATGAAGCTACCTTATGTCATTTTAGTCTGAATCCTCCTCTTCGTAGTTTATTACATTAAACATTATCTGTCCTTCTTGCCAGTGCGCAGTGGTAGTGTTACAGCTCTGTTATGCATTTCACTTTTACTTTCAATTTTAGTGAAAACACAAAATAAAATACAAGCAAATGTGGCCCAGTTCCTGATATGGATCCACTGACAAACAGTTGATATATTGATTACATGGTTTAGATTATCCCCTTCACTGTAAACCTTATGCAGCTCCCTAATGGCCACAATTGTTAATCATTGCTGTGTACAAGTGGTGCTTAACTTACAACTGCGACAATGAGACAAGGGATGAAAGAGAAAAGGAAACATTTCTGCTAGTCCTTTATCCCCAGTCGTCCTTGAGCTACACAAAGGTTTTTGGCTTTTGCTTTCCTTTTTGGGGGGGCGTCTGCTTTACAGATTTTCTCAATCATTTTAGCATAGGCATTATTCTGTTTTTACATTCTTGCAGAATTTCCTAGAGGTGTCAAATATGTTATTATTATTTTAAAATAACATTATTAGTTTTAAATAGTCAAATATATTTGCATAAATATGCCAAGCATAGATTTTTATTGGATACTTTTGTTTGTTTTATTTAATTCTACTTTTTCCATATATTTAATTACGCTATAGCTTCACATTAAATAGACAGATCTACATTTTTCTGAGGCAAATGCTGCTGTTGCTTTTCCTGGGGCTGTTTATAGTGCCATAGTTTATAGTACTATAGTTTTGTTTTACTGTCTGCCTCCATTTAAACTGAATCACAGGGAACAATAAATGCGTTGTTCTTTTGAATACAATCGCAAGCAGCATAGATTGGACACTAAAAACGAAGCTGAGGTAAACATTCTGGTTTTACTCTCAATCTCTCCTTTGCATGCAGTCAGGAAGAGGTTTCCATCACCTGCCATTTGACCTTGCGCTGCCTTGTTCTATTATGAGTACCTGGGGAGAGGTCATGGGTCAGGAGCTGGCAGTTATCAGCAGATGTAGCGTGTGAGAAAAATGTCACATCTCTCTCTAGAAAAGGCTCCACCGCACACATGACAGGAATGGCAGGTTCTGTCTGTCTCTGTTGCCCTTTAAACAAATAACAAAACCATTATCAGTATCCTCTTGTTGTAGAATCAATGTGTGTTATTTACAGTGATGGTTGACTGAAATCTGATTTAACAAATGCTACAGGAAAGGATTGGCACTTGCAGCCAGTGTGATACGTCTCTACATCCTTTCTTTTCACACAGTAAAGCTACAGTATGCTGTAACCACTTCTTTGGCTTGCTTTTCTTACCTAAAGCCTGAGCTGCTGATATCTCGTTCTCTCGTTCCACACTTATCATAGGTATCATTGTTATCTAATTCCAGCCTTATCATCCTCAGCGGAGCACGGCAGGGTACCAGGGAGGTGGGCATATGTTCACAGGGCCATGCGTAAAGACATGTAAATCTAGGCTAAGAGGCTTAGTGCCTGTTCTCTCTCTCGGTTACCATGGAGGTCCCCACAGATAGGTGCCATCATGACTGGCCAAATGCCAAGCATCATTTTCCATACTTACTTTATCTTGTGCTTTCTCCCTTTTAGCCTATCTCTATAGTTTCATCAGGCCTAAGGATCTATCTTGTGCAGTGCCAAAGGAGGGTGTATAAGGCATCTAATCATCCCTGATCAGCTTAGTCCCACAACATCAGGAATGGAAACATGAGATTTCACTACATTTTGTGACATTTTCTGACCTGAATTGTGTGTGTTGCAATTGAGCAATCATAATCATGTCACATGCAGTGTGTAAAAGAGGGCATCTCTGAGTGGCGTTGTGTCACAGAGTAGGCAAGATCTCATTTGCATGTTGTACTCATTTTGTTGAGTAGCATATCTGATATTTTTGGTTGCTTATTTTAAATATATATATATATATTTACACACACACACACACACACACACACACACACACACACACACACACACACACACACACACACACCACACACACACACACACACCACACACACACACACACACACACACACACACACACAAACACAAACAATTTTTGATTTTTTTCGATTTTTTTCTTTCTTTCAGATTTTAGTTTAATTCTGTCAGGTCCATTAAGTCAAGAACACACAGACAAAAAAAAATGAATTTAAGAATTTTTATTGAATAGATTGCAAACAAGTTGATGTTCCTGAATTGAAATTTGGCGGTATGGCTCTGTTCAGGGAGTCCTCTGACCTTTCATGAGCACCATGAAATTGCAGAGAGTCAGAGGGCAGCAGCATTAGGGAACGCTCACACAGTTTAGGACTGTGAGAGCTAAAATATCCCCCGTGAACAGAGCAGGCAACATGACATAAGCAAATGCCACGTTATGCATAAGGAGGAGCTGGGGAGGTGGCGGGCAGCAGAAGCTAGCAGCAAGCATGCATGAGCAAAGCTGAAAGAGCTTTAAATAGGCCGCCTTGTTTGAGCTTTGGCCATTGAGCAGCGAGGGGAATTACCCAGCTAATGCAGCTCAATTACCAAAAAAAGAAAGAAAAAGAGAACCGTTTTAAGAAAATATGTTTTTTGATGAGAAATGACTGGAGTAATGGCTGACAAAAAAAAACTTTATCAGAAATATTAAAATGTATTAAAATTGAAATTTTAATTGTAATAGTATTATTGTAATATAACAATATTAGTGTTTTTCCATCACTGAAAAAACTCCTTTTACTATATTTTGATAGCAAACAGCTTTGGTGAACATAAGAGACTTTTCAGAAATATAAAAATAAATGTATAATAAAATAAACTGTCCCCAACTGTGGTATAAATGTTTTTTTTTTGTGTGTGTGTTTTTTTGTGTTTTTATTTTGCTATGTTTGTTGTTATGCAATACTGGGATTTCTTGTAAAATTCCTAAACTACAGAAGTATTTCCATATGCTCGTGGGCACTGCAGGGTTTTGATAAATTTTAAGGCTCTGTGGTATTTTTTGCTGATATTCATCATTTCCTGTCCCACTCTCTGCTGGAAACCACAGCCCACAAATCTCCCAGCATTCACAGTGGGAGCCAGGGGGAACATGCCCAAATGTAGAGATTCATGGGGCATAAAATACTTTTCGTGTCACTGCATTAAGTTTGGACCGGTCAGGTGAGCAAGTGTGAATGGAGTGCATGACAGCTTATGTTTACTTCAGCATACTGATGATCTCTACGTGAGATTTTACATGCTCTTGTGGAAGGTATAAATGTGTACCTATACTTTAAACACACATTTGAAGGCCCATCTCTACATTTGTTACATTTTTAAACAAGTACTCAAAGGCTTAATGTTGGCTCATTGATCGTGGTGATGTTGCATCATCTACTCATTATGTTTAATGGTGGTTTAAACAATTGATCTGTATGGACTAGTCCCCACAGTTCGGCATGCATGTGATTTGCGGATTCATTTGCAAAGTTTAACTACTGTATGTCATGAGTGAACTTAAACAGATGAGTAAGAAATCTGATGTGTATCATTATATTGGATCTGGCCACATTGTCCTCCTCAACCCTGTAAAGTACTTGAAAGTTATCCATGAATTTGCATTTCTGTATCAGTCTATTTTCCAGCTATTCCATGTGCTTTGCTTCTTCTACAATTTATTTTGTCCTGCGTTTGACCTCATAGAGACTCACCAATCAACACTAGTCATTTTCATGCATCTGTCTTGTCCGTAAGTAGTTATTAAACTAAAATGCTGTCAGAGAGAGGAAGCATGATTTATATGACTACTTTCTAACACCTCATGCTATAATTATTGGCTGTGCTGACAGTAATAACTTCTGGCTCTCAAAATTCTGAGTAGAACCAAAAAAAGGCTGAAAAAAATAAAATAAAACATTATGCTAAGTCCCAGGGTAGGGTTGCATTTGTAGGTTCTTATTTAAATTGGAACATAAAGTCCAGTAGAGGCTTAGTAACTACTAGCTAGTTTGTAACTAACTCTGTACATTATTCGGTTGCACCATGTAGCTAGTAGGTCGTAAGCTCTACATGAAGATGACATTTAACATGAATTATCCAATAGCAATCCTTTAAATATTTTAACAGAAGTTGCTTAAATGCTCTGCAATTCAGTTTATCCTACATTCTAATTACTTTTGCCTAATGGTAAAAATACTTTTCCATTAAATATGATAATACTTAATCTCGGATAACTTCATTGGTATTTTAACCCCCCTCCCCCTTTGGCACTGTTTAGGATGGGTTCATGTTGAAGAGCCACTAACAATGTAATCTTTTTACATAATGTTCTCTTAAAATATAAGCGAGTGTAAATGTAAGCATTATCATATATGCCTACAGGATTGAAATCTGTTGGGTAAAAAGTACTCGGTTACTAACGTAACCTCGGTTCCCTGAGAGTAGGGAACGAGTATTGCGTAGCTAATACGCAGTGGGGAAACTCCTTTCCTCAAGAAATATTGAAGCCTATATTTTAAAATCTCAGTGTAGCTGCACAGCAAACACAGCAGAGCATCTAGCTCACCCATTGGCTTTGGTGCGGCAACTGCACATCCTATGGTGAAGTGCCAATCAGGTGACTTGGCGTCAGAGCCTGCCAGAATATTTTTTGCCATGTACAGGTTAAATCGACTGAAGCGACAAACACTGACAGATTGCAATAGTGCGGCAGGCTACCCAATACTCGTTCCTTACTCTAAGGGAACCGAGGTTATGTTAGTAACTGAGTACGTTCCATTTTGAGAGCGGTCACTTCGTATAGCGTAGCTAATACGCAGTGGGGACGCTATGTAACACTCCGCACTATTAGCAACTGGCTCTAATCCAACTGGACAAACCTGGCCCACCAAGGTGTATGCCAGAGAGATGGTGTCCACTATCCATCTGGACAGTCACTGCTTCGTGATTGCTAACCCCTTGGTGCGACCGCCGAAGCATACAAAGAGCTGTTCTGACTGCCTAAATGGTGCAGAACGCTCCAGGTAGATTTTTTTCTGACAGGATAGAGTAGGGCTGCACGATTAATCGCACGATATTGTTATGCGCATCTCGTCAGTAAAGCTGGTTGCTTGATTAGTAGTAAATCGCCTTCACCTGCTTTCAGATGGAGCGGCATTTACTACAAAGAGCCGTAGTTAACTGACAAGCTGAGCCATATCACATCAATATCGCGGACGTATCGCCAGCGATAATTAATGCGATATGGCTCAGCTTGTCAGTTAACTACGGCTCTTTGTAGTAAATGCCGCTCCATCTGAAAGCAGGTGAAGGCGATTTACTACTAATCAAGCAACCAGCTTTACTGACGAGATGCGCATAACAATATCTTGCGATTAATCGTGCAGCCCTAGGATAGAGCAAATTAGCCTCCCCATCGTTCTCCGAGGGTGGAAGTGCTGACAATGTAATGACCTGCGCTCTGAACGGAGTTGAGAGCACCTTAGGTAAGTAACAATGCCTTGGCTTGAGTGTGACCCTGGAGTCACCAACCCCAAATTCTGAGCGTGAATGGGGAGCGACCCACATCCAGAAGCTCTTGTAGGAAGGAGAGTACCACTGACATGACTGTGGCTCGAGGTCCCTAGCTGTGCACAAGCTGGTGAATACTGACCACTTCAGAGCATAGAGGCGCCTGGTCAAGAGGTCTGAGGCCTCCCTGGCGATTTATATAGGACACCACTGACATATTGTCCGTGCAGACTAAGACGTGATGTCCTTTGAGGTCTGGCAGATACGCGTTCAGGGCTAACCAAACTGCTCTCATTTCCAGGCAGTTGATATGTAAGCACTTCTCCGGGCTCAACAGAGGCTGAAGACACGGTTGCCCTCGCACAGTGCCCCCCAACCTTGGTTGGAGGCGTCTTTGAAAATTACCTTCCTTCCTGGAGGCCACAACCATGATCACGCCGGACTGGTACCAGTTTTGGGCTTTCCAGGGGACCAGAGCTCTTACGCAGCGCTGGATCACCGTAACGTGCAGGCATCCTGACCGCCACGCATGGGCTGGCACACGGCGATTTAGCCCGTGCCGAAGGGGGTGCATATGCAGTAATCCTATGGCGCTTTTCCACTGCATGGTACGCTCGGTTCGGTTCGGTACGGTTCGATTCGGCGCGGAACGGTTCGAGCTCGGTTGCTTTTCCACTGCAGTTAGTACCCATTCAAAGTGGGTGGGACTGATCGTTACACTGTTTGTAGGTCCGGTGATAGCCGTGTGCGGCTAGCTGAGCTAGCTGCTACTTCTTGGAACACTTTTTCATTCTGTTTTGCCCCATCCAGCTCTCGCTGGACCCGCTCCTAGGCAACCAACGAGAGGAACGTCTGCACCTCGACCACGATTCAGCCATTTCCTTTTTAAAGTGTTGATCTCTTCTTTTTTTTTCAAGTAAGTAAAACACAGGTGCTACCGTGTTGGCTGTTGTCTACTGGTTATATGACTCTGTATAGCGGGTTTAGTGTCTCGTGTCGCAAATCCAATGACGCTGGTAGTGACGATTCTGTCTGTCTGACCAATCAGTGATCTGCAGTGTTTCACGTCACATTTTAGTACCGGTACGGTACGCTTGGAACCTCAACAGATCAGGTACCATTAAAGCGCGCCGAAGCGCACCGTACCGTACCGTACTATGCAGTGGAAAAGCACCACAAGTGAGCCGTACCGAACCGAACCGTACCGTACCATGCAGTGGAAAAGCGCCACTAGTAATCCTACTGACGATGCCGCGGCCATGAGACCAGGAGATTTAGATGAGCACTTTTCCAGGGCGTTCTGGCCAGAGCGAGACTCAGATCCTCTCTCTTTCCTCCTGTTGCTAGAAGGTCTTCGGAGGCACAGGGTCCAACACAATGCTGGGTCGGGGGCCCCGGTGCCGGGGCAGCGGGTTGCTCTTAGCTGATCATGATCGGCGATGGGTATCAGCCACAGGGCGGGGCTGAGAGACACAAGGTGCTGGCTTCTCTGGCTGAGGAGGCTGCGTGCTCTTAGGGCGGCTCGAGCGCTTGGGCAAGAAGTGTCTCATAGCTTGAGAAGACTTCTGTGCTTCGGTGAATCATTCCGAAAACCCTTTCACAGCTGGACCGAAGAGACCGGTGCTGGAAATAGTAGAATCAAGGAATGCCGTCCTGTCCGCCTTTTATGTCTGTGACGTTCAGCCAAAGATGGCGCTCGAGCACAACAAGGTTAGCCATGCCTCTGACAATTGCTTGAGCGGTAGCCTTCGTAGCGCTCAGTGTTAGGTCTGTGGCGCTGCATGAAATGCATCAGGGTTCGGGCCAGACTCGTCCGTGGTTCGGAGAAGTTTGACCTAAAAAACCTGTAACACTGCCATGGTGTGTAGAGCTGATGCAGCCTGACCGAAAGCTGTTAAAGCACGTACAGCGAGGGCTGAAGTGTTTCGGCAGGGCTTTGAGGGGTGTATCGCTCTAAATCTCCAACCAGCAGCACTAGGCTGGCAGAGATGAGCGGCGACTGCTTCTTTGAGAGTAGGCAGTTTCTCAAAACCTTTTTCCGCTGCGCCGTCAACAGAGGAGAGCATAGCGGAAGTAGAAGCGCTTGTGCATAGGGGCCGCGCCATGACTTTGTGAGTTCATAGTGAACCCCAGGGAAGAAGGGAACTGGCTTGTGACGGGGGGGCCTGCTGGTGCTCCGTGTGCCTGTCCGCCTTGTGCAGTAGGGATGCGCTCGAGATGCATGAAGAGCGAGGCATTTGGACCAACTCTCGCGAAAATTGCTCTTTTAGAACTGTGTGTTGCACAGTAGCAATGAAAAGGATATAGCGTGTTCGCCAGATGGCCACAGGAGAATGGCAACAGAAGAGAGGCGGCTTCTTAGGTGAGTGAGAAGGCGCTGTCCGATGTATGCACGGCTCGCTCTAGCTGTATGGCTTGTTTCCACGGCGAAGGCTTCAGAGGAGGCAGAGATGTAAAGGTCGCTGAAGAAGATAAAAAGCTGTATATGGGAAAAAATAGGGGCTTCTTATAGCCATAAGCCACACCCATTCTGGCGGGCTCTGACGTGCTCTGGCGCCAAGTTACCTGATTGGTTCGCGCGTCAGAGGTGCTTCGCCATAGGATGTTCTTAGACGCTCTGCTGTGTTCGCTGTGCAGCTGCACTGCGTTTTAAAATATAGGCTTCAACATTTCTCGAGGAAAGGTGTTTCCCCACTGTGTATTAGCTACGTATTTAGCTGCGTATTTCTCGATAGGGAACAAGAGCTTGTTGATGCAGTTCATTCTGCTAATTTATTTTAACTGTTACTCCTAATCGGATGAATATTTAGTTTAGTTATGCTTCAACTAAGTTTAATGGTGCAACGCAAAAATATTTAGTAGTGCGTAGGTTGTAACTCAGTGCCCATTTATGTAAAAACTAGACTAAGTTGTAACTTGCGCACAGCTGGTGCAACTGGCCCCAGCAGGGCAAACAGCATGCTGCTTCCTTTCATTAATTTGGTGAACTTTTAAGAATTGTGATAATGATGAATTCAGCTTACAAAGGTCTTTGCATTTTATAAATGAGCCTGA
Organism: Chrosomus eos; assembly: GCA_036326025.1. Taxonomy (NCBI): domain Eukaryota; kingdom Metazoa; phylum Chordata; class Actinopteri; order Cypriniformes; family Leuciscidae; genus Chrosomus; species Chrosomus eos. The sequence continues at coordinate 13,942,412 of CM070833.1, forward strand.
AACCACACTATGGAAAAATGTTTGGCCAGTATTGAATGCTTTATTCAAAGTTCTGTAAAGTCCTCTGGAGGGAGGATGCATTTGTTCTTAGAAAGGTAAAGCTATGCCTTTTCTATGAATAGTGAGAGATTAAGAAAAAAAAATATATATATATTTTAGGATATATATATATATTTTATTTATATTTTAGGGGGATTTTAGATTTCAATCACAATTAGATTTGTTCCCCCTAAATCCTACATCCCAATCACCTAATTCAGTGATATTTGTGTGCCGAACTTTAGTCTTTTATTTATATATTTTTAGACTTGAATAATGCGCCTAAAATTACTTGGACATTTTAATGCTACCTGTGGGTGTAGAATTAAAAGAAAATGAAGAATTTTCAAAGTGAACTGTGTTCCTCCAGACACTGTGACTACAGTTTCTGGAGGGAAAATAGGACACAGTAAATTTATAATAATGTCTGCAAGGCCAGGCGCTCTCAGACAGAGGTAGCTGTGGGGTGTTTTATTATGTGCTTATGTGTGTGTGTTTATATGAAGGAGATACAAGACTTTCTGTCCTTCTACAAGTACGCTTCAATGGCTGTATGTTTAGTAAGTGTGCAAGTAAGTGTGAGAGAGTGTTTGACAGTGGCCCTCCCCATTAGAGCCACACTGAATCATTCATAAATGTTGCAGTGAATCACTACAGACATCCACCCCCATATCTCTCTTTCTTTTTCTTTCTTTGTGTCTCTCTGTCAGTCAAGGGAGAGGAACTGGTGTCTGAAGATGTATCTCGGTCTGCTAGTGCCTCACACCTATTGAAGTATTCATATCATCCTCTGTATAACAACAGCCACCTCCAACCAGTCACAGGGCCTCACAAACCCACAGTAGCCAATTAGTGTTCTCATCACTCTAGCAGTGCTGTTGGCCAATGGTCCTACGATATCTTGTTCACTCTGACCAATAAGAGGTGTCTGCTCAGCATGGCAACTAATCATACTGCCTGTGTAATGAATGCTGTAACCATGGGATCCATATGACAGTCAGCAATGGTGCAAGAGGTGTCACAAAAGGGTTACAGGAACGGCAGGTTGCAGAATGAGGTTGGTGGGCGGCCTTCATGCCCTGTGGGAACGAGCGTGAAACATTGTCAATCCTTTCCTCAAATATGAAAATCATTCTTAATATTTCCATAGGCTATTGTGACTCATATGTATGTATTCATATCTGAAGTCATGAAGTAAATTTGACAGATTTGCAATAGGGATGCAGCCGATGCACGATATATTGACCATATATCGATATCGGCTGATAAATTATCATTTTTGATGCTATCGTTATCGATCCGATAAGAAAATTAGGTAGATATATCAAAGCCGATATATAATAGATTATTTAATCACTGTTCGCCATGATGGTTTTGAATGATTGGAATAACTTAGAAAAGGAAGATACAGTTAAGTGCAACATGTGCAGCACAAATCTGTCATATAAGCTTCATAACATTATAATGAAAACACGACTGTAAAAGATTGTCGTGGATTTTTGTTCGCCAGTGTTTCGAATGATTTTCCTGAGGTAAATGTAACGTTGAGTGACATGTTGTTCACAAGCTGTTTTATTGACATCTTTTCATGGTTGAAACACCATTTGTGCGATTTAGATGAGAGATGGTCATTTAGGCCAGTAGCATTGAGTCCCATCTGATGTTCATTTATGTTTTACGTGATTTTTTAGTAAAGAGGAGCTCTGATCTGAGGAGAGGCATTATGCATTGCTCTTGTCTGAATTGACAACTACATTATTCAACACATCAATTATTTCTTTTTTTTTTGCAACTTAAGATTCATTTTGATGGAGATTCACTTTTCTCTCTTGACTGAGCATATCAGTGAACACAAAAGAATGCCTGTGCTAATGGTGACATCTGACATGATGCTTTAATGAGCTCTTAACTTAAGAACGATTCCTTTTTCATTTGGTCTTGCCCCTTCAGGTGACTTTCACCTCACACTGTAAAAAAAGTTAACTCATTATTTTGAGTTATCTTTTTGCATGGGTTTTTTTTAGTTTAACTAACTTATTTCGATAAGTTGAGGACAAGAAAACTTAAAATTTCTTGTTGTCTGGACAATCTAGTTAAAAAAATAAGTTGAAATAACTAAATTGCTAAAATATTTTTTTACAGTGCAGGAGGTCATGTATTCATGTCATATATTTGGCTGCAGAGAAATAGAAGAGGCACTTAAATTGTGCTGAAAATCAATGGCATTGGATGGAAATTTTAATGAGGCAAAATTCATCATTCCTTCAGTGTGTGTTGATGTCTAATATTGTGATGTTATGTGTTTGTTGGTTGCATGTGAAGTTTATAGCAGGACAAACAGGTCAAACAGGAATCGATCTGTACACAAAATTCTCTGTATCATTGTACCGGCTCAACAAAGCAGCAGATGACACATCCCCCATCTACAGATTTTTAATTAGACTCTCTGAAGCATCCAGTCTGGTGTTTTCGTGTCCTCTTTTGCTTTTTTCTTCTACTCGCTTCAAATATTGGTATTTCTTATTCTTTTTCTCACTCTCATTAGACAGGCGCTAAGTTTACTTCCCATCTTTGCCAGGTTTGTTTGTGTTCATATCTTTTCAACTATCCTTTAATCACCAGTGACAGCTTAAAGGTTGAGTTGCGTCTAGAATCTCTTTGCTATGATGTTTTCTCTGTAGCTGCTGCTATTGGTATTCATTGATTTTCTTGGGTTTTCTCTTCATGCAACTTTTTTACAGTTTGTTTAAAAGAAGCTTGAAATTCAGCCTTGATTAGACTATAGAAAATGGCCCCTCATACGCATGATCAAAGTAAAGGTGGAATAAGTGATGGACATCAAAGACTCACTCCACAGAATTCTATTTTATAGCGTGCAAATTTCCTTCAAGTTGAACATTATGGTTAGTTGTCTTCCATATCTACTTTCCTTTATAACCCTATAATGTAACAGCTTGTGCGCCTCATTTTCTAGGATGACTCATCTAAATCATTATAGTGTCAATCAGATTTTTTCCATCATTGTCCTTGTTTTTCCATGTGGTTACTGGAGGTCAACATCTCTAGCCTATATCATTATACATTTATATATAATGTAAAATTATATTTAAACAATTGTAAAATGAATGGAATCGTATAATTTAATGTTTAATGTTAGTTAAGATTTTTCTGACTTTGATGAATAAAAATAAATATATTGTTTTATTAAATTGTTAATATTGTTAATTTTATTTTAAAGATTTAATTTGGCTTTGTTATTTTTGTTAATCTTCCATCAAGAACTGTTAGGGAAAATCTAGTTGGAAACCCCTGCATTTGTGAGCTCCTTGAATCAATGAATAAATACTGTTGATGTTCATGGAATTAGTTTTAAGCCATACATACCCTTTCATCTTTTAATCTCTGGCTAATTATGGCAGCTTCAGCCTTTATCAGCCTTAAGAATTCTTTAAAACTCTAAACCACACAATCCCTGATGCAGGTGGGGTCTTCTTTATTTAATTCCTTTATTAGACTGTTAATGCTATTTTGCCTGCATAATTCTCTGATTTGTTGTGCTCAACATTTTAGTACAGTAGTTTTGCCTTTTTTTCACAATATTAAGCACAGTGTATATGTTGCACATTGTAACACTCAGTTGTGATGTGACTAATTATGTGTCAGACAATGGCTAGAGGATTAACTAAAATGTGCTGAAATGTTAAGGAACTAAATCATGGTATAGTCCCCATGAATTCAAAATTGATTGTATTTTTTGCTTTTATTATGAAAATGTTAGCCTTACTGTTATCTATAAGCTAGTGTGCTGGAAAAGTAAAACTGCATTCACATTTAGAAGATATAAACATTCAAAACTTAAAAACATTATAAAAGATGTTGAAGCTGCGGCTAAAATCTGTCACTTGTTCACACATTTACTATTTTTTACATGGTGAATGGCACATTCTGCTCTATATAGGGAATAGGGAACGATTCAGAAAGTGTAAATTTGCTTTCCATTGGGGCAAATGAAGCCTGGTTTCATGTCACGTGAACCGCTGCAGCACACACACAGTCATATTCCGTCTAGAGACACGATAGCACAGAGTGGATCATATGCGCTGCACAGAATGCTATAGGCTATTTTAAAGCGATATGGAGATGATTAGGAGGATTAGAGATTTGGAGGAAACTGTGGCTTTACCAACCTCAATGGCTCTGGCTGAGCTGTGATATAAGCTAAACAATATTTGCAATTTAAAAAAAGGGGAGGAGCTGTCATGTCCCACCCTGTCTTCCTGTTCCAGTGGAAATTACGTCAACACATTGAATAATGCATCACATTGTAAGGCACTTCAGTGAGGCTTTAAGATGGGAAAAAAATAAAGAAGTGAGAGGGTTATTGATATATAAAAACAGCCAGTGATTAAAAACAGGCATGGAAAGACAGTCAAAGTTAAGGCGATGAAATTAAAAGGTTGAAGTTGTAATGTTTTACTTTTTAATATGATGTTGCATCTATTCTATTGCAGTTTCAGTTTAAATGTACTTTATAGTCCTCCTCCACCTTATTTTTAAGATTAAAATTATTTTGATTCATTCTAGGGCGACAAAAGTGCCAGGATGTTTTTTTCTCTCTCGCATTTGTGGAGCAGGCTAACCTTCACGAAGAGAGAGTGCAATCTTAGTATAATGGAAATGTTCATTGAAAGAAGTTTTAGCATTCTGCACACTGTTTGCTCTGAAGTCTAGATGAATGAGAGAGGAGAGCAGAGGAAATAATAAAAAAAAGGGTCCACTCTCCAGAAGCGAACACAATGCAATGAATGTGCAATCAGAAGATGGTCAGTATGAAATGGCATTGTCCTTGCAAGATTGCTCTCATTGGGCAAAGTATTGCAATCAATGTCTATCTCTTTGTACCACACACCACCCTCACGTCTTCCTGAATGAGTCATAAATTCAGAAGAGAATGACTTGGCGATTGTCAAGTGGCAACATTACGAATCCTGCTTTTAGTCTGGTTGATCATGATTATTGCCGTGTGCCGTCTGCAGAGCTTGTAGGCAGGAACTTGAGTGATATGGTCCCGCTTGAAGAAAACTTAATGACATTGAGTGAAATCACCATTTATATCTGTGCCTTATTAATGTCTAGTGTGAGAATACGATCATCCATAACATTGTTTTATGTTTTATGAACTGTTTTATGAAGTCGATATTCCTGCCAAGTCTTTTGTAGAAAGTGAATAATGGCTTGAGTATAGAGTCTACGGCCACCTGCTCACCTGAGAAGTAAAAAAGGCCATGATTGGCTTATTTGATTATAGCAACGGCACCTTTAAGCGTGATACTGGGGACTCGATTTTTGTCTTCACAATTGGTGTGGGTTCTGGGTGCAGAATAGGATATTTGGAATGCATGAGAACGAGAGGGAGCGCATTGAGAGGTGTAGACACTAGAAGGATTGAGGAATGAATTGAAAATGACAGATTGAACTGAACAAGAATAGGGGAGGCCTCGGCTCCAGTCGGAAGAGGCCTGTCCATGGTCTAGGATTGATGCAGGGAATTTCAGATGGGAAAGCTAAGCATGCACAGATGTTCTTGAAATTTCTGGACGTAGAGTGGGAGGTAGAGGTAGAAGGGGTCAGATGACAAAGAGAGAGGCCTTCTGTTGCATTAAAGTGCCAAGATTGTACCAGACACAAGTGCCCAGTTTCCCATGTCCTCTGAAACACCCTTTACTTTTCTACTGTTGTTCCTAGAGGTCTTTGGCCCATTTCCCTCCTTAATCCTTTTCTTTTTGCCCTCCATATCCCCCTTTTTCCTGTATCGTCCATTTTTTTCCCCTCCATGAGTGATTTTCACTGCTGGATATCCTGATCTCCAGCCCCCTAATATTTTGGAGGCTGCTGGAGGATTTAGTGTGTCTCTTGTTGCCTTTAAGTCATGTCAGAATTGCGGTATTTATGAGATGAGCACGCACCAACACCAGCACGTTTCGTAAACACCAGTGGGGATTCTTAGGATTTTCTGTGAGCCTCGACATGACAAATTGGTATTGATCATAAACAATAGTGAATGCTGACTGTACGGTTGTTTATTCACATTTCATGTTTGCATAAATGAAGAATTGTGAAAATATCTTCTCTCCTCTCCCTTTATCCTTTCCTTTCCATCTCCCTTCCCTTTTGCTTTTCCCTTTCCCGTCCCCTTTGCTTTTCCGTCCCTTCCCCTTTGCTTTTCCCTTCCCCTTCCCCTTTGCTTTACCCTCTGTTCTATTGCATATGCACACAAAATGTGAATCTGTCTCTCTTCATCCTGTTTTTCCACATGCACTATAATCCTGAGAGTCCTGGCTGCTGTTTGTAATTTGCTATGTATCTGTGTTCTTCCACAAGCCTCAGAGAGACATGCTTTGCTCACCCACTGAGAGAAATCTCGTATCTGTTTGCTCTGCATGCTAATCTCTGGTTCCAGAGCTGCGTTTGTGGAAGAGTTTGGCCTTGTCTCTAAATCCTTGCTCCCTCTGTGTCATTCGATCCATTTAAAGAGCACCCTTAGTAGAGTTAGGCAGACGAGAACAGTTCAAAGTATATCAATCACTCTCAAACCCTGGATTTATACATTTTTAGCAAATAGTGATCAACTTCTTGACAACTTAAATGGATATGAAAGAAGTCTCATAGGGTTAAACTGAGATGTGTCCCCATCTTGAGGAGAATAATAACTCAGCTGGGAGGACATCCACTAGGAGCTGCCCTGTGCTGTTAGAGCTCAGTGTCAAGATCTGTCTGCAGGCTGTGGTGCTGAAACAGTAGGAGGCCTGGAGCTGTCACAGCCCTCCAGTGCTGAAAAGAGCGCCGCAATAGGGAACTGTCTTCTTCTGTGGTGCTGAAATAAGTGTATGGCACTGTCCACACCCTGAGGTGCTGAACCATTGTGACTTACTGGGCTACAAAAGAGATGTTTTTTTTTATAATTTTATAATAATTATTATAAATATAAATATTTTCACAATAAATAAATGTATAATATATGGTTTTCTTTATTGAGAATATAGTTATCTATATGTAAACTAAATATATTTGTATTAATTTAATTTAGTCACAGGATTAGTTTTCAGGTAACATTTTGATTATGGAGCTGTTTTCTATTAACTTTTCTAAAGGTTTGGCAAGGATTGCATTTGCCTACGTGACATTTCAGAGTTTTGTGTTGTTAATGCGACTTAAGTTAGGTCATTTCTTTTTGTTGTTTGCTTTACACTATGATGAGCAAAATGTATTTTGTGCATATATGCGTACATGTATGTTTAGCAAACGTATATGTGCAGCTATGTGCTTGTATGTTTGTATACCCATGGCATGATTAAAAAAAAGGATTTGCCTGCTCAGTGGGCTGAACTGTGCTTTAAAAGCCAATTACAGTTTAATTTACCCACTGTCACATGTAGTTTTTTCTCTTTATTCTGGGCTGCACTGTTTGGAAAATAGCTGCAGGCATATTGATTGAGAATAAGAATAAAATAAGACCCAGAATATTTCATTTGTGGCCCAGGAGGGAATGTGGAGAACGAGGGGATGCAATGCAGACTCAAATGAGTCCACCCATTGCATATTTATGGCTATACCTTACAATTTCTGGAGATCATTATAACTTTTCTCTCCTCTCTTTTTTTATTTAGTTCTGACAGTAACTATGGTTTAATTGCCCCAGGTGACATCTCAATTCAAACATAGCCTCATGCAGTCACTTTGCATTACTATTGTCCATCCGTCAACCCCTATAGAACTGTAATAATGCACTGCTTGTACCGCACTTCCTTCCATTTCTTCCCCATCAGTGACTTTTGTTTCTATTGTTTCTAGGGCTTTAAACAGTTCATACCATATATTTGTCATTTGATGTTGTAATGAATGGCCTTAATATAAATGCCCTAGTCCTCAGAAAAACCTCCCCCCTCTCCCCTGTTGTCATCGGCCCTAAAACCAGTTCTCTTCAAAGGCCGTTATCACCTCGGCCACACTGAACGATCTCAGCAAGAGATTGTGTCTACAAGCCTCAAAAGACAGGACAGGAGACACTAGCCATAGACTATAGAGATAAACTTCCAATACACAAGGACACTTACTACATTCATACCCACTAACTTTCCCAAATGTTTATAGTATTTCTACTTTGTTTTATGCATGCTCCTATGTTTTATCAGTTATAACTAGTTATGATTCTTTAGTTATGTTAGAGTAACTTCCAATGTTGATATCCAAAGATGATGTATGTTTACTTTGCTTTAATGTCTTCGAATCCCCTCTTTCTTGGTATCAAAATAATCCTCTTTTGATTTTATAATCAATGGTGTACAATATGTTATGATAAATTGCATCATGATAAATTTTACCATACTTTTGTGTAAAGACTGCACGAATTCTCCATGCCGGCATGAACATGCAAATGGAGATAAGATGGAACAAAGACTTTCTCCCAGTTTTTGATTGGTCACCTCACCAAATTGGTGTGAACTGAGAGTGTCCGATTATTTCAGATCTTTGCTCTATCTCTTTGAGACACCATCCTCCTGTCTTCTTCCGGCAATTTCATATTCAAGTTAACTACTTTGGATTCAAAATCATGAAGAATCTCAATAATCTCCTGCATCTGGACTTGTTCAACAACCAAAACCAATGAAAGTACCCGTTTGCAGCCTTAAGATGCGTTTCTAAGTTATTGTGCCCCTTTAAGGTGACCCTGATTCTCTGATGTTTCTCGTAAGACGTGGTTACCTGATTGTAATCTTTTCATTCTATTTTCTTCTCTCTCTCTTTCTTCACTTTTCTTTACTTTCTTGATTCTGTATACAATCTTTGCCTAGTTTAGTTGTGTGTGTGTGTGTGTGTATATATATATATATATATATATATATATATATATATATATATATATATATATATATATATATATATATATATATATATATATATATATATATATATATATATATATATATATATATATATATATATATACATACAATGTTCTCCCCAGTAGACCTTATTTTAGCAAAGTTAAGAAAGAAAATCGCAGAATGAGTTTCTGCTGTATAGTTTCAATAAGTAGCCTAAATCTCTCTTAAGTTTTGAAAGTTATTGTACACTACTGTAATAGGGTTTTTTTATGTGATTTTTCATATACTGTATTTTTTCAGCAAGGACGCATTAAATTACTTAATTTATTTCTGATCATGTGACACTGAAGACTGGAGTAATAGCTGCTGAAAATTTACATGTACCATCACAGGAATAAATAATATATTTTTTAAATGTATTAAAATAGGAAAGTTATTTTAAATTATAATAATTAATTAATATAATTATATTTTTTTTGTATTTTGATCAAATAAATGCAGCATTGGTGAGCATAAGAGACTTCTTTAAAATACATAAAAAATCTTACAGACCCAAAACTTATGAATGGTAGTGTATATTTTCATAAAACTTTGATCTCTTATAATATATCAATATCAGATATCAAAGAAATGTTATTGCTTCTGAGATGACCCCTTTAAATGTAAGTTTTTATAGGATTATACTTTTTTGCACCTTTTGAATGAAAGGTAATGCAAATCTGTATGAATCTGATAGCACATTCTAAATCTGCTTTGTGCAAACCCTGAATGAGAGGTTTAAGTGCAGGAGTTGTGAGTTTCAGCTCAAGTCTGACCTCACACTGTGGTGTGTCTGTCATTTGATGCTAATGTACAACTGGATGAGACAGACACACTCCACAGTGTCCTAAAAACACATTTCTTTGGCTTAGCATACACATAACACATTATAGACTTCTATAATTCAATGTTAGGCTGCAGAGTTTAGATCAGCCGGAACCGGGAACACTTCCATAAATCCTGATGTACTTGGTACATTATAAGAAGGATAGCGTCTACGCAAATATTAGTCTCTCTGTTTATCCCGAGGGTTACCACAGTCCGCCGGATCCAGGCCATATCCAGATCTGATGAAGGACCATCGCATGGACACGATGACAACACATCCCTGAAGTGCCAGCCTCATCACCACTGTGAAGGCCTCATGGACACCTCAACAAACTCGTCTCCATACCGGCGTGATGACTCGCACTAAAAATATTGTGAAAGTTCTGATCCAATCTGACTTATGACCTATGCTGCCTGAATCATAATCATACACTGTTCATATATGTATATATATTTAACAATATTATTAAAACATTATTTTGTCCTGTTATCACTGTAAAACTGCTTTGAAACAACCTGTATTGTAAAAAGTGCTATATAAATAAAGTTGACTTGACTTGACACAGTTCTTCCAGGAAACAGATATGACGTGAGACACAGCAGGGCATTTGGAACACTGGTTAAAATCAGAAGGGCATCTCCCTTGCCCCACGGAGGCCTGGTGTAATGGTCCATAACTCAGAGTTCTGAGAAGTGTCTCCTCTATAATGAAAAAAACATGTTGGGCAGAGGATTTCTCTTTAATACAGCCCATTAGTTAGAGCTGGATAGAGGAGAGAGGGAGGGGAAAAGAGAAGGGAGAAAAAAAAAGAAAGAAACCGAGAGCAACAGAAAGAGGCTGAAACACAGCACAGCCCTCTGAGGGGTAACCACATGGCCTAAAAGTGAGCATGGAGAGGTACTCAACTCTCGTGTAGAGACTATGCTTGTCTAGTACAAGGTCTGGACAGGTTTCTGTTGTGTACCCTGATATGAAATTCACTGGTGCCTCTGCTAGTCATGTCTCCTACAATTACTATCCAGTTGTACTGCTGCAGTCCCAGCCTGATTAATTTAGCATTTCTGTGATCATGAATGTAATTAATTTGAGATTTATTTTTCTGCTTTTTGCATGACTCAATGATCATCTTTTTCATGTTCATGTCCATAGAGTGGCTTAAATACATCTCTTCTATGATGATATGTTTAACATGTTTTTCATTTTTTATTTATTTTTAATGTATTTCTCAAAAGAATATACACTGCCATCAAATATTTGGGCTCGGTAATAAATACTGTATAAGAGTAAAATAGTGAGATATTATTGCAATTTAAAATAACTGTTTTCTTGTAATATATTTAAACATGTCATGGGGGAATGATAAACAATTTTTAAGGGGTCATTTAAGTGGCCAAGTGGATGCTGCACACTGGTGTGTTTGTGGAGAGATCCCGGGATGATTGTAAAGCAGTTTGGGTGTACAGTAGTACATATTAAAGCACTATATTAATGCCTCCACTTATTCATTCATTCATTTACACCACCATTTCAAACTAAAAACTGAACTTTTTTTTATACATTTTGACCTTTCATTTATATGACAATGGCGTTTTGGGGGCCTGAAAACACAAACCTTTAAAAACGGGTTTCAAAATGTAAGTTTTTGGAAACGATACCGTTATCGTCTCCATGTAAACTACAAAAATGTGAATTTGTGAAAACAGTGATGTCATGCACATGCGTATTATGTGTTCAGTCTATAGTCACGTAATGTTTCTTTACAAAGTGACATCGCCAACTACTGGCCTGGCATGCATAATATATAATTTTAGTCGTTTTCACAGATCTGTGTGAACAGGGATCGTTTTCACAATGTCGTTGTCTGTATGCAAATAACGCAAAGGAAAACTTTTCCATTTTTAGTACATTGTTCACGTTTAAACCCTTAGACAAGGACAAGAAACTTGTGTTGTTGCTGTTTTTACACATTACTATTTTAGAGACATTAAATGAACTATTTCCATTTTTTCCCTTTATCCTGGAAACTCTTATTTGTCATTGTTCGAGTACATCCCATTCCCCTTTGCTGACCCAAATCTCTTGTGTGCTGTGCTGGACACCCTGCGTTTCCGTTCAATCTGGAACACAGTGGTTGCGTAGAGTCGGTTATATGATGTGGTGTGTTGCGCCATTGTGCATTTGTCCAGCTTTATCCCAATGGGATCCTGAGTCGGTCCATGTGGTTCCTCACAGGGGGCCATGCTTTGAATGTAACACTCTGGTGTTTCTATGTAGGTCAGGCATAGTGTTGTCTATGTGCGTTCTAATTTTTGCACTCTCTTGTTAAATCTAATGCATGTTTGTGTGAGTCTGATGGTATGCTTTATCTGCTGCTCTCGAAGATGCTAATGGGTGGCCATGAAACTTTAAATACCCTTGACTGATTCAATAATTTAATAATGATCTCTTGGAAGATTCCTCCTACGCACGGCCCATTTGTGTCACGGGTAGATTACAAAAAGTGGAGAGGAGGACTCAAGTGCAACAGAAGGGGGAATATTTATTACTAAATGAAAATAAACACAAAAACAAAAACCCACGAGGGGGGAAAACATACTTCATAAAACATAAAACTTAACTGAGCTGAAACACAATACACTGACCATAAACTAGTGATGTTACGTATGACACTGAAGCTTCGATGTGCGTATCGCGAAAGCGAAGCAATTTCTATGGAAGCCCCGTATCGGGGTGTGTATTGGTTTCCCAGAGGTCACGTGATCGATGACAAATGAAGCCTCACTTTCTGTCCAATCACGTGCGCGTTTCGCTTTGGGTGTCAGAAGGCTCGAAGGTCCTTGTTGGCTCAGTCTGGTTGATGGGTTTGTGAGGAGAGTGCTGTACTTTGAAAGTTAATCAATACATTACATTTAAATAACCAAAACTACTTATTATTATTTTTTTGTTGTTGTGTCTTTTTGTTTTTGTAAGATCGTTGCACTTTTGGTGTTTTTTTTTTTTTAGGTAATTTGGTGTTGGTATTTGGGTGTTTGGTGAAGGGTTTGTATTTACAGCAATGGCAACAGCCAAAAAAAGGAGACTTCCCCTAACTGGGAATATTTTGAGCTTATAGCTTCCACATGTATGAATGCATTTAAAAATATATATATATATATATATTATTATTTTATTTTTTATCATTGTATTGTATAATTGTTGACCGTTGATGTGTCTTATATTCAGTCAATGTACATGTACAATCACTCCCCCCCAAAAAAAGAATCCTCACACTTCTGAGGTGGAAACCTTTGGCTTCTGTTGGACAGTGCTGTAGACCAGCGCAAACAAAGCTCAAATGCCACTTCTGATGCGATCCTAGAAGTGGATAAATACCTTACAGAGACAAACATACAAAGAGCTGAAGATCCACTTGAATACTGGAGAATGCAGAAACATGTCTACCTCCATCTATATACATTGGCATTACAGAATAATTAAAATCTTTTATCACTTTTCTGTCATTCAGTTACATAAGCACTATCACTGACAAGTGTCAGATGAACAGATGATCCTATCACACAATGTCCTTATTCACTGTGTGTGTGTGTGTGTGTGTGTGTGTGTGTGTGTGTGTGTGTGTGTGTGTGTGTGGTGTGTGTGTGTGTGGTGTGTGTGTGTGTGTGTGTGTGGTGTGTGTGTGTGTGTGTGTGTGTGTGTGTGTGTGTGTGTGTGTGTGTGTGTGTGTGTGTGTGTGTGTGTGTGTGTGTGTGTGTGTGTGTGTGTGTGTGTGTGTGTGTGTGTGTGTGTGTGTGTGTGTGTGTGTGTGTGTGTGTGTGTGTGTGTGTGTGTGTGGTGTGGTGTGTGTGTGTGTGTGTGTGTGTGTGTGTGTGTGTGTGTGTGTGTGTGTGTGTGTGTGTGTGTGTGTGTGTGTGTGTGTGTGTGTGTGTGTGTGTGTGTGTGTGTGTGTGTGTGTTGTGTGTGTGTGTGTGTGTGTGTGTGTGTGTGTGTGTGTGTGTGTGTGTGTGTGTGTGTGTGTGTGTGTGTGTGTGTGTGTGTGTGGTGTGTGTGTGTGTGTGTGTGTGTGTGAGAGAGTAGTGATCTTATTAAATTATATGCTCATTTTATATTTTATTGTCACACTTTAATGGGTAAAATAATTTATTTATTAATGGACAAATCAAACACAAAGTGTAAGGCTTTTTATTTGTACACATAACATTGAAATGATGTAGTGTGTTGTGGTTGCTTCATCTGACAGCTTTTAACGCAGGCTTCTGGCTGCTTTATTTTAAATAAGCACCAGATGGCGCTGTTCTCGACACTCTCGAAGCTTTGAATCTTTTCCCGGAACAGTCAGGGGAAAGCCTCATTGCTTCACGAGGCTTCATTTCCCCATCCCTACCATAAACACATCGAGAACCACACGGAACATGGGAGACATAATACAAAGATCCGACCAAGACAGCAAACAAGAGGAGACTTAAATAGGGAACAAATCAAGAGGGGACAGGTGGAACAACTAAACACTAATCAGGTAACAAGGGGGGGGGATCAAACAATCACAACAGCACATGGCACAACATAACAAAACACCCATGTGCTAACAAGACAGGAGACATAACCCCCTCCCTACGGAGCGGCTACCAGACGCTCCATCAGGCTAGGGCGGGGCAGAAAGGAACAGACCAGGGCGGGACGGGAGGGACAGACCAGGGCGGGACAGACCAGGGTGGGACGGGAGGGACAGAGACATCAGGCGACCTAGGCGAAACAGAAAGTCCATAGGGAGGTGAGGGAGAAACACAGAGTTCATTGGACGGTGAGGGAAAAACACAGAGTCCATCGGGCGGCCAGGGCGGTGAAGACCCCTCGGGCGGCCAGGGCGGTGAAGACCCATCGGACGGCCAGGGCGGTGAAGACCCATCGGGCGGCCAGGGCGGTGAAGACCCATCGGGCGGCCAGGGCCGTGAAGACCCATCGGGCGGCCAGGGCCGTGAAGACCCATCGGGCGGCCAGGGCGGTGAAGACCCCTCGGGCGGCCAGGGCGGTGAAGACCCCTCGGGCGGCCAGGGCGGTGAAGACCCCTCGGGCGGCCAGGGCGGTGAAGACCCCTCGGGCGGCCAGGGCGGTGAAGCCCTCTCAGGAACAGACACCGGCTCGGGAACAGACACCGGCTCGGGAACAGACACCGGCTCGGGAACAGACACTAAAACAGAAACAGTCACAAGGACAGACAAAAACACAGACACAAACACAGGGTCCGGAACAGGCGTGGGCTCCGCCTCTGGAACAGGCGTGGGCTCCGCCTCTGGAACAGGCGTGGGCTCCGCCTCTGGAACAGGCGTGGGCTCCGCCTCTGGAACAGGCGTGGGCTCCGCCTCTGGAACAGGCGTGGGCTCCGCCTCTGGAACAGGCGTGGGCTCCGCCTCTGGAACAGGCGTGGGCTCCGCCTCTGGAACAGGCGTGGGCTCCGCCTCTGGAACAGGCATGGGCTCCGCCTCTGGAACAGGCATGGGCTCCGCCTCTGGAACAGGCGTGGGCTCCGCCTCTGGAACAGGCGTGTCCAAAATCCGGGCCAGACGCTCCAGATAGTCCCAGCTCAGGAAGGCAGACGGGACGTGGACAGTCTCTCGCTCGGCAGACGGGACGTGGACAGTCTCTCGCTCGGCAGACGGGCCGTGGACAGTCTCTCGCTGGGCAGACGGGCATTTCCTCCTCCTTCTCCGTCTGTGACGGTGACAAGTAGGTCCCGAGCTGTCCCTGTAACCCGATGAAAATTGGGTTGCCCCAAAGGTGGCGATGAAATAGTCCGGGCAATCCAAATAAATCGTCGTCAAAATAATTCTCATCCCAGTTGGACTCCTCGTCCTCCATTTTGCTGAGTCCTCAGTGGTCGGATCTTTCTGTCACGGGTGGATTACAAAAAGTGGAGAGGAGGACTCAAGTGCAACAGAAGGGGGGATATTTATTACTAAATGAAAATAAACCAGCCCATTCTCACCCCAAGGCGTCATCTAACTGACGCCTTGGGAATCAGTTTGACCATGCTTCAATATTTGACGTTAAAGGTACCCTTTAGCGTCAGTTAGTTGACGCGATCCCAGGGCGTCATCTAACTGACGCGTTACCCTTAGCGTCAGTTAGATGACGCCCTTCTACCCAGACCTAAACCTACCCGCGTCATCTAACTGACGCGTTACCCTTAGCGTCAGTTAGATGACGCCCTGGGATCGCGTCAACTAACTGACGCTAAAGGGTACCTTTAGCGTCGAATATTGAAGCATGGTCAAAATTGTCAGTTAGATGACGCCTTGGGGTGAGAATGCGTTGCATAAACACAAAAACAAAAACCCACGAGGGGGGAAAACATACTTCATAAAACATAAAACTTAACTGAGCTGAGCTGAAACACAATACACTGACCATAAACACATCGAGAACCAGACGGAACATGGGAGACATAATACAAAGATCCGACCAAGACAGCAAACAAGAGGAGACTTAAATAGGGAACAAATCAAGAGGGGACAGGTGGAACAACTAAACACTAATCAGGTAACAAGGGGGAGGGATCAAACAATCACAACAGCACATGGCACAACATAACAAAACACCCATGTGCTAACAAGACAGGACAGACATGTGACAATATGTTTTCACATTCAAGAGGTGGAGAGAAAAAGTGGTCATTTGGAGAGGCTCTGGTCTCTTTGCCGGCACAGTGCTTAAACAGTTAGTGCTGATGTAGGAAAGCGAACATATTAAAGAAAGTAAAAGTTGTTTTAAACATGCTAGTTTTGTATAGCAGGTCAGAGCTACTGAGAACACTTTCCATGGTTTTAATGTCTTACTAATGCATGAATAAATGATTGAATGAAGTGAAAAGTTGAAAGAATAGCTTTTGGTTCACATTCTCCTTGGCATAATTTTTGGCATAATACAAACACATTTGTTCTACTTTTTCTTCCATTTGTTCATTCATTGAACACATGCACTATACGCATAGCAGTGGGATAGCAATCTAGATTCATGCTAGCAAATTACTGCTTTTACAATGTCTTACGCACACTGACATTTCATCTTATTTCTCAAGTGCAAAGGTACTTCACATTCATCGAGTTACAATGCTTTGCTCTGTGAACGCATGTGTGGATGCACTGTAGGCTCTCTTCTCTCAACATTCTTATTCTGCAGATGGCAGTGGTCCAGTCCCTCCTCTTTTTCCACTGGGATGAATGGCCTGCAGCTACCACTCTTAATTAATGATGTGTGAGCCTGAACTACCTGTTCTTGTCTCTTCAGCAGAATCCTGGATAAAAGTATTCAACTTCTAGACTCTATGATGAAAACAATGGCTGCTGTATCTTAGACATCTGTTTCACTCTGAATCCTGACCCTAACTGTCTTTAAAAAGATTACGTTTAAGTATTTTCTTCCAGTGATGTTTTCATGTAATGCTATCAAATCATTACTCCAGTCTCCAGTGTCACATGATCCTTCAGAAATCATTCTAATATGCTGATTTGGTACTCAAGAAACATTTCTTAATATTAATGTTGAGAATATTTGTCCTGCAATAGGCCTAATTTTGATAACACTTATGGTCCAATTCTCACTATTAAATAGTTTCTTATTAACATGCATATTTTAGGATATTGGCTGTTTATTACTTATAAATCACATATTAAATTCTGCATGACCATATTATACATCCCTAAATCTAAACTTAACAACTACCTTACGCATTATTTATAAGCCGTAATTAGGAGTTTATTCAGGCAAAAGTCTTACTTAATAGTTCGTTAATAGTGAGAATTGAACCCTAATCTAAAGTGTGACCATTTATCGTGGAAAACAAAATACATAGAATTAGTGAATAGAACATATCTATCCCAGCTAGGGATGGGAATTGATAAGAATTTAACGAATCCGATTCCATTATTGATATTACTTATCGATCCGATTCCTTATCGATTCTCTTATTCTCTCATTGGGTGAGGGAATAAGTACAAATTTGTTTGTTTGTAATAACTTACTTTAATATCTGATCAGAAGACACAGCACATAGTATTAGGGGTGTGAACCTACACTGGTCTCACGGTTCGATTACGATTATCATGTCATCGATTCAGTTCAATTCGATATCTCGATTATGATGCAATGCATCCTCAATTTTCAATTTTACTTCAAAAGTGATGTGTGTGTGTGTGCGCGCGCACGCGTGTGTGTGTGCGTGTTCGCCTGTTCGGGAAGTCGCAGTGACAGAAACAGTGACATTCCAGTTTCAGTTTAATGGGACTAAAGTCTGTTTATGCCATTAAGAAAATGAAATTTTGTTTTAAAGAAATGTTCATTTAAAAGCAGCGCTCATTCATCAGTGTTTAATGTTACCCTAGAAATGCGCGCACATCAACCGTCGCCGAGTCCGCTGTTGAAGAAGATCATCCATTTATAATCACGCATAACAACACAGAATAATTGTAATTTGACCATCGGGTGCGGATACTTAAATCAGAGAACATTATTGATTTTTTGGCTGTGGATTCGGGTGATGCTGGAGCTCATACTTACTCGAAAGCAGTCAACGTGGTTTATCAAGTGGTATTACCTCCTGCATATGTGCGTGACATGAGCTCACACAGCGCTTGTCTTCTCCAGGTCGTGCTTACCAGGTTGTTGATTAAAGCCGAAATGTGCCAAGATGTACAGTAGGCTTTTAAAGTAGTTGGAGCATTTTTAATTACTCACACGTACGTCAAATGAATTGCATGCTGTGTGGCCAAATGTTTCTGCATATTGGAGGTAGTTCCCCCCTTTGACGAAATGGAAACTTTACAAGTGTTGCAAGTGACCGTATTGTCGTCTTTTCGCGTGAAATATAACCAAACTTTAGAGCGCTTCAGCCTCGATGCCATTCGTTCAGAACCAAAACAACGCAACGCGTGTGTGACGTCATGACACATTTGCAACGAGCAGAACCGATAAGTGGAATCGTTAAGCAAGCATGCTAATGGTTCCAAGGAATTGGTTCACTGGGTTTTCGGTTCCCATCCCTAATCCCAGCACATGCCATCTTAGAGACTTAGTCTATTTATTTCTCTGCTTCAAATACTAAGTGATGTTATTTCAAACAAACTATTTTGCACAAACACATCTGTCTCTGATTGTTTCAGTTCAAGTCTATTTTAATTCATGAAAAAACCTCCAGGTGTTCCTGGAGCTGATGTCTCTTTCATGGACAGCTGAGAAATCAAATGTTGCATCCTGTCTGACCTGTATGTGAAAATAACAGTCTTTTCTGAGGTGTGCTACTTCAGAAAGCAGTATTGATGGAATCAGGCTGGAAGGAGACTCAGGTTGTTCAGCATTGATTTAGTCTGATACCGTTCACGCCCGCCTGCTATACTTTTTTTACCCTACCTCTCTCTCTCTCTTTTAACAGTTGTATTAAAATAAACAATCTGTGCCTCTTGCTTTTATTTCTTGTCCTTTTCTCACTTTTTACCTTTATTCAATCCTGTTCTCTCTCGGGCTCATCTACGATTTCCTTGTTTACCCCCTTCACAATATCTCCAAAATCACCTTTTCCATTCCTCCCTTTATTTGGACCTTGCTTTCTTGTGTTGAGTAATGCTGCTGATTGGTATGCTAAACATTCAGCACTGCAGACTTTGAGAGTCTGTCGCTGGCTGAGGGAACGAAGGCCTGCAATTTGATTGACAGGGTGAGTGGTAATAAATGATGCCGGTACTGGTGAATGAAGCACTGTAAATAAGTGCAACACACACACACACACACACACACACACACACACACACACACACACACACGCGCGCGCGCGCGCACACACACACACACACACACACACACACACACACACACACACACACACACACACACACACACACACACACACAATCATGGTGAAAGGCAGGTACTAGAGTAGGTAGAATGCACTTGCATTAATGTAGAAGGTTAATAGTACAGAGACATGGGACAAGTATAGTCAATGAAGTTCAGAGTCTCAGGAACCACATGGAAATTAGGGATGCAACGGTACACGGTAAAATCCCGGACCGTTCGGTCAGCCCTGCACGGGACAATCCACCCTCGTGTCCCGCGGGACTTCGGTTTCGCCATTGAGTTCGCGCTGATCCTTTTAGTTTTTGCTTTACACGCCTTCAGGTGCGTTTGCCTGTCCAGGCAGACGAAAGCCCGCTCCCGCAAGTTAACGTGTCCAATCAATCACTGTTGTGCACCCACACGCTAACTTCTGTCACTCACTGGCTCGTATTACTAGCAGGGCTCTCAAGTGTGACGCATTGAGCGTGACAGTCACTCGTTTCGGTCTTTTGTCACGCTCTCCCGCCACACATTGCATTTCTCACGCTAAAAAACTATTTGTAATATATTTAATATGCCGCAGCGCCCAAAACTCTGACCGCGCCGCTCTCACTGTGGAAACCGGCAGGAATCAAGCGCGTCTGATTCGTCTGCTATGTTCGTCTGGTGTTGTTAGCCAATCAGAAAATAGCACTATTGTATCTGGGTAAGATTTAACCAATGACACCCCGATAATATTTTTTTTTTTATTATATTATTTTGCTCTGCTTTTTTTTTATTCAAACCACAAGCTAATTTATATTTGTTTAAAGGTAAAAGTGCACTTTTTCTTTCACACTGATCACTTCATATATCAAGGTTTGGAATTGGGATCCACTTGAATATTCTAGTGTTTGTTTACATTTTGTATTTCATAAGTGGTAGTTGAAGAGGTTGTATTACTTAGTGTTGTTCAGTACAGACTAGAGTGTTAATTTATTCCATACACATTGATGTTCTTCCTACTGTGACATTCTGTTTGCGCATAAGAAAAATAAAACATATTTTTGGGATGAAATAGCAGTCTCTTTCTGCACAAAACATGTACCGAAACCGAACCGAGACCGTGGCCCAAAAACCGAGGTACGGACCGTACCGTGGGCTATCTGTACCGTTGCACCCCTAATGGAAATACACTTGCATTGATGCAGGTATCAAGTATTAAGCTGTTTTACAGACACACAAGCAGCAAATGCTTGCATCAAGATTAATCTGCATGAATTGAAGCCAAACTTCATCTGGATTATATATATATATATATATATATATATATATATATATATATATATATATATATATATATATATATATATATATATATATATATATATATATATATATATATATATCAATTAATTAGTTAGTACAACTTACAACTTACCGAAATCTGTATCATTTCTAGTAGTCTCGTAATCTCTCAATTAGTGTTTCAACCTTTGAAAGATAAAGCTTGTGAACAACGTCACTTACCGTTGCAGTTACCAGTTACTTAAGTCATCCGTTTGTTAGTAAGCTATAAAAAGAGAGAGAGAGGATCTTATTTACTGTTAATTATATATGTATGTTTGAATAAATTTGCCATGAAGACAAGTGCTTATGAAAACGTACACGCTATTTTATGTTTATTTTTTGCGCTTAAAAAGTATTCTCATAGCTCGATAAACTTAAGATCTATCCACTGTAGTCACTTGGACTATTTTAACGATTTCTTTAATAACTTTTCGGGGTTTTCAACTTTCAATCCCTTAGAAGCCTATGGAGGAGTGATCCAGCTCTCAGATTTAATCAAAAATATCTTAATTTGTGTTCTGAAGATGAACGAAAGTCTTACGGGGTTGGAACGACATGAGGGTGAGTAATTACTGACAGAATTTTCATTTTTGGGTGAACTAACCCTTCAAAGATGAGATGGCCACCATTCAACCTGAAAAAAAGTCATATAACCTTTCCAATAACTCCGAAGCTGTTCAGGGGTACGTTTCCCAAAAGCATAGCCTGTTATGACTAACCCGACTAACCTGACTAACCTAAAACTAACCTGTTGGCAACTTAGTTGGTTGGCATTGGGAAATTGCATTGCAACCAACAAATTTGCTAACTTAGTTAGCAACTATGCTTTTGGGAAATGCACCCCAGTTAAGCTAAAAAAATGCATAGTTCCCCTTTAAGGGCATGTGTATAGGTTTAGATGTTCTTAAATTTCTTTTAGGCATTTTTTTTTTCAATATTTAAATTACCTTTTTGCTTTTTGGAGTTCACTGTTAAAATATGATCACACAAATGGAGTGCAAATATTCCATGTAATGTTTCAATTAATATGAGGTCATAAACAACATAATAAGTTTTAAAGAATCAAAATTATATTTAAAATAATTTAGATAGTGTAGCATTTTGATTACAATTCATGTTGGTTGTGGGTTGAATGTGAGTGCACTATGTGGATTGATCTCCCCATCGCTGAACTTGGAGAATGGAGCCCACCTCACATTGATCTAATTGGACAGTGGATGTTAAAAACCATTTGAAGGTTTTTGAGTACCTTACAAATAGCATAAGTGTGTGTTCATTTGCCTGGGGAGCACGTTCACTTCTCTTTTGTATGGCAGCCCTCCAAATCGCCACTCTAAAGTCAACCATAATGAGCTCTAAAATCCTGTGGCACCTCCTCAGGTCTGTGTCTGTTTGCATGTGCAGTCGATGTATAGAATTTCAGGCTGTTCTTTATACTTGTTTCTGCTTCTATTTGCCATGAGTATAAATGCTATGCTCATTCACATATAAAATTGCTGATAGTCAGACCTCTTATAAAGACAAACGCATACTGCTAATTAGCAATCAGCCAAATGTAATTCATCTTTGCTGCTGCATGTGTAATTGTGATTTAGCCTTCAGTCTTTAATGTAGGCTTCAAAGTTAAAGATTATTTGTCCACACTTTCAGTTTTATTTGTAGTATACGCTTAAGCAATGAGATTCATGAACTTTTATTCCATAAACTCTTAGTCAAATGGTTTGCAAGTGTGTATGTGAACGTATGTAAATTTCTTGTGGGTGTGTTTTTGTGAATGTTTGATTAATGCTTTCTGATCCTGAGGACATTATTCACAGCTGGAATACTGTCGGGCCAGCCAGGGCTAAGGGAATGTATGCCAAGCCATGTCTATGTATGTGTGTGTGCAAAAACGCATGCGCCACCCCTACTATTTTTTACGGGTGCAAGCAGAATGTACTGGGAACCTGTTTATTTTAGTCAAGATTGTTGTTATACTAAACTGTAGAAACAATTTTGTCAGAAATATGTGCAGCTTCATATGTGATTGCATTAATTAGAATTTTTTAATTCATTCAATCATTTTTTTCTTTTTTTTTGACGATTGGTTTATCTTTCTCAAAATATAAGTAGCCATTTATATGGTTATCAAAGTGTGCACAATACCATCAGTTCAATGGCTTAGAAAGCATATCCTTTTTCCAAAGCCTTTAGGGCTTTTCACCTTTTTGCGTTCTGTTAAGGCCTTCGCCATTTCCTTCAGATTCATCTACCACCCACAAGTTTTCCATTGCCATGGGAACTACTGCAACGACCAAAATGAGGCTGACCCTGATTGGTTCATACATCCTCCCAAAACTCCCAGTATAAGTCTGGAATTTTATGAATTTGAACTATTGATCTTAGCGACAAGACAAAATTCTGTCGTGCCAATCACATGTCCAGAAATCAAGAAACACTGAGCAGCCACATATCTTTGACTCCATGGCTTTTCTCTGTCTATTTGTGCTACTCTGCTTCCTCCATGCACTCCCTGCATGGATATATCTATCCAGAGTGCTCTCGTAAAATGTGAAGGTCTGTGGTAGGAAATCGCATCCGCAAATCATCAGACCGAGACTATGAGCTCCATTAGAGGGGAAGAGCTGGTCGTGATTCACTTTGTAAACTCATTAGGGATGTGAACATGGCATACTTTCAATGTTCCTCCGCTCTCTACAAAGATTCTGTACCGTCTATCTAGGCGTAATGACAAACCAGGGAGTTGCCGCATACCTACCTGTTTATACATCCTTAAAGGGAGCATTTCACTGGCTTGTTTAAGTGGCGATGTTCGTAGGCCTACGAGTAAAGGCAGGAAAACGATTTGCCAATTGCAAATTGAGGAAACCATCCATTTACCTGCGTGGAATACAAACACGGGATTTATTGTTCTCTCTGAATGTCTGGTCGACATCTGACACATACAAGCGCACATGCATGCATAAGCCATCATTTTCCTTTTTTTTCCCTCTCTCTCTCACTTTGTCTTCTTTTTTTTCTACAGAATGACCTACTGTTTTATGCATTAATGCACCACTAAGCTGCAGTGAGCATGTTAAGCTGCTTTCAGGCAATGCTTAGAGGGACACAGTGCCTTTAACATGGGTGCCATAGAAGTGGGTGCCAAACAACAGGGAGAGGGACAGATAAAGATGCTACAGCTTTGGTGTGATATCTGGATGAGGTTTGTAATGTAGGGAGACAGGGGCTAGTTATCACAAAGCTTTATCTCAGTAACCAAGATTTTGAGTCAAAAGTCCTATTACATGAAAGTGTTTTCTCTACTGGTGGTTTTGTATGTTGGTTTTTAAACATCTATTTCGAAACACAAAACATTTTGTGTACAGTGGTCTCTTAGACTCAGTGGCAGGATGAGATTGCTAATTAATTTGTACCCTATCAGAGTTTGTGCATGCATTGGTGTGTGTGTGTGTGTGTGTGTGTGTGTGTGTGTGTGTGTGTGTGTGTGTGTGTGTGTGTGTGTGATGATTGTGTGTGTGTGTGTGTGTGTGTGTGTGTGGTGTGTGTGTGATGTGTGATGCTGTGTTTTGTAAGTAGTTCGTAGTGTGTGCATGTGTGTTGTATACAGCATCTCTTTTTATAATATCATATATGAAATGTAGTTTAAGCAGCTTATAACCCATTTATATGTTGGACATGCAGTTTGAAATTTTGAATTTTAATTTAACGATTGCGATTCAGATCCTGCTTATCAATTCCGATTCTCATCGATTCCTAATTTAAATTCCAATCGGGTAAAAAAAAGTATCTTGCACTATTCAGTATGAGAGGCGGTTTTGTGTGCGCACGTTTTGAATGTGTGTGCAGCACAGAAAACCACGCGCGAGCCGCCTTGTGCTTTAATGGTTTAAAATCACATTAAAATCACTCTTTTGTGCGTGCTTTGGATGTGTGTGCAACGCAGAAAACAGTGCGTTTCTACTTGCGCTTGAATGGTTTAAAGTCATATTCAAATGCGCACAAAGCAATCGGTAAGAGGTATCGAAACTTTTATTTTATAATAAATATCCGAATCCTGACCTCAAGTATCCTATTTCTGAATTGGAATTGATTTTCGATTCTCAAGCATAGACTTTTCTGTGTTGTTTTGCTGGAGATGCTTTGCTGAATTGCTTTAAGTCAGGGACACACTTAAAGACTGTAAGACTGTTTATGAATACTGTATCCATGCTTAAAGAAGATTCATATGTAGGAGGGGCCAGGTAAAACTTATCTGGTCTGACAATGGTACCAATCTCGTACTGTGGGTGCATGCAGAGAGCTCATAAAAGCTTTCACCAATGTGAACAGCAGTAAGATTTAAAGTCTCATGCTCCAAAGGGGAATCGACTGGAGTTTCAACCCACCAGGGGCGTCTCACCATGATGGCTTGTGGGAGAGATTAATCAGGTCTGCAAGATGGATCTTAAATTCCCTTTTACACCAAGTTGTAGACGATGAAGGTCTTCAGACATTGTTTTGTGAAGTTGAGGGCGGCAATTCTTAACAATCACCACTGCATCCTCTGACCCTTTTGACCTGGAAGCTCTTACACCTAACCACTTTCTCTTGCATAACTCACAACCTTTTCTACCTCCAGGTGAGTTTTCCAAATCTGACTCATACACCTGGCACCGGTGGAAACAAGTGCAATACTTGGCAGTTTTGTTCTGGAGGAGATGAACACAGGAGTATTTAACACTATTACAAGAGAGACATAAGTTGTCTAAAGCAAGAACTAATCTCAAAGTTGGAGATATTGTGGTGGTGGTTGAACCTTCCTCTCCACGATCATCATGGCCGCTTGCAAGAATACTAGAAACGAAACCTGATTCAGAAGGGATGGTACAAAAGTTGATTATAATGGATAAACCGTACAAAAGTTGATTATAATGGATGCACTGTAGCTTTATATATGCACATATATGAGTTTTATATGAATAGATAGCTGGTGAATGTTACCAATGAATGGGACCCTAAACTTAATTTTGACTTTAAGAAAATGTATCAAATAAATTGATCTTTCCGACAACAAAGGACTTAAATGCAACAAGCTCGTAATGTAATCAAGACTACAGAAGTGGGAAGTAGGAAATTTCCGAAAGCATGTGAAGGCAGCATTCTTATATAAGCATCTGTTGCTAGTATGGTGCTTGTTTTGCTTAGGTGTTTGCATATACACTGGCTGGCACATGGAGATGTTTCAATATTGTACTGCAATATTATTGCAAAGATGCAATAGACCTCAAAAACATTTTCACTCAAAAACTCTATATCTGTCTTTGACAGTCAGACACCTCAAAATTATAATTTATCTTATCTACCTGAACATATTTGCATATTGCCATCCTTTCATCCAGTCAATTTAATTATTTATAGTTATGTATTATCTTTTAGGGTTTCAACGAGTATGAGTGCATCAAATGTTATGTTCCAGACAGTAACTTTGGACATATTTAGCAACTACCAATATGTAGAGCTTGAATAATGAATGATCTTTTCCTGTGAGTAATAGATAAAAGAAGGAAGAGGGAGTAAAAAGTGCATTCAGAACAGATGTTAAGGCAAAGCAAACATTTATTTATGTATAATACAATAATAAAATAAATACAATGGACAGTATTTAAAAATAAGAATTATTTAAAACAAACTTGAGAATATTGCTCTTCTACCACCAAATAATTATTCATAGTGTCCTTTACGTGCTTGATACTCACAAAATTAAAAAAAAAATCTGACATCCTCAAGGTATTTAGTTGTAGCGAAGAGCAGATGGTCAGTCAGGAGCATGAGCGAATCAGAGGAATTTTGGCTGAGCTCCAGTTTAGAGTAGTATGGAAAAGTAAAAAGTGTTCTGGGAGAGGTGTTAGGCCTGTACAAGGACTTTTTTTGTGGACCCTGCTTTATGATTCCCCTTGTCTCTGCAATATGCCGATTTATTTTTTGCATTTACTGATTGATGTGTGTGTTTGGGGTGCTGAGTGTTTGTTCATGACGCTGCATAATCAAGGCAGTATCAAGGAAAGCAAAGCTCATCAGCCTCCTAACGTAACTCTAAATTAACAATACAGTCAATCAATCATTTTTATCTAGTGCTTCCTGGCTCAGAGGAGACAAAGAGAAGATGATATGGTAGACATAGAGACATCTGAGTAATGTTGTGAAGTATTAATACAATTTAAAATAAATTGTTTTCTATTTAAATAGATTTTAAAATGTAATTTATCCCTGTGATGGCAAAGCTGAAATTTTAGCAGCCATTAATTCAGCCTTCACTGTCACATGATCCCTCAGAAATCATTCTAATTTGCTGATATGGAAACATTGTTAACTATTATCAATGTTGAAACCGGCTATGCTGTTTAGTATTTTTTGGAAACCGTGATTCTTTTCAGGATTCTATTATGAATAGAAAGTTGAAAAGAAAAGCATTTATTTGAAAGAGAAATCTTCTGTAACATTATAAATGTATTTACTGTGTTACTATACTGTTTAGCAATTTAATGCATCCATGCTGAATAAAATACTTAATCTCTAAATAAATATTACTGACCCTAAAATTTCGAACTGTAGTGTATACAGTGTGTGTGTGTGGTCCTGGCAAACCCTACATTGCAATACCAGGATAACAGTACCTGAAACCTTTGACCTTGTGAGGACATTTTTGGTCACCTGAAACAGTTTTTTGAAAGTGTAAAAATACAGAAAGTTTTCTGTGATTAATAGGTTTAGATGTAGGCTTAGAGTTAGGAAATAGAATATACAGTTTGTACAGTATCGAAATCATCTATGAAAAGTGTGTGTTAACCAGTGTGCTAACCAAATGTGTGAGTGTTTCCATGCAAAATCCATTTGGCTGATATAGTGGCCCCTGACGCTTGATGCTGTTTCTGAGCAATGTCCATCTGGTTTTGACCGAGAAGTTAGGGAACCATGTTGTTTGAGACACATCATCCATGTCTCTCAATGGCTGCCAGGCGTTTTGGTCTTGGCTTCCTGGTACACTCCGCCTGAATTGCTGTCCTCTTACATTTGGTCCTGTGGGCCTTGAGAGACACAAAGCAAACTGATGCCCAGGACTCACATTAGCCGACATTTGAATACTTGGAGCGATGAAAGAGGAGTTTGGCAGTTGTAAAAAGGGAGAAAAATAATAGGTAAAATAAAAGTACAGTGAGAAAAATGAGGAAAACAAAAGCTACTTCTTCTGAGTCATACCATTCCTAGTGAAGGCCACCTTATTTTTAAGAGATATCTGTGATTAGAGGCCATTTCTTCTGAAAGAGAGATGACCCAGCTCTTTTCCCCTCCGCAGTGGTCAGAATGGGGCTCCATTAGAGATGAAATCAATAGCATGTATAAATACCAATCTCCTGCTTGTGTGCATGGTTCACACAGACCACATACACTGCCTGTCTGGGTGAGCTGTGGGAGAATGGCAGCTGGACACTGGCCCATCAGTCAACAGCTACATCAGCAAGTTGACTTTTCCGTTATACCCACTCTCCAATAACAGCTGCTTTTCACTAATGGAGAGATGGGAGGATGAAGGTGAAAGAGATGTCTCTGTTAAGCATGGCAGAAAACAAATACCTTTGGTTTTTGGGACCATCATACTGTATAGAAAGATGTTCTGTTTAGAGTTCACGTCTTAACAACATGTCAATGTCTTTGTGTTATTTTTATATCTGTTTTATATATTTATTTGTTTAGATTTATTTAATTTTACATAAACTAAGCGAAAGAAATATTGCACAATCACAATTTAAATTTATTGAAATTTATTGAAAAGATTTCTGGTACAGGATAATCCAATCCTCTATTCCAGACTCTAAAAGACACAAACTAAATATATATACAATTCACATTTTGATTTAATAAAAAACACATTCATTTCATAATTGAAGTTTTCCTAACATCCTAAATAAATTACATAAAATAAATTACATTAGTTACAGGCAAACTTTATAATTATACATAACACCTTTTGACAGGCAAAATGCATCCAGCCTGTTCTTAAAGGCATTAATAGAAGGGGAACACACAACTTCTTCTGGACGCTCATTCCATGATTTTACCACACGGAGTTTGAAAAAGTTCTTTCTCTTTTCGGACATGCATGTTCTAGGGTAAAGTTTTAACGAATTCCCTTGTGTCTCGTACCTATTTTTCCAGAACTGAAAGATAGGTTCAACTGTTACATTGTATATTACCTGTACAAGTTTATATACTTAAATCATATCTCCTTTATATCTCCTAAATTTAAGAGTCGGCAAACGTATTTTCCTCAATCTATCTTCATACTGTCACGGTTGGATACAGGAGACAGACAGGTGGTAAGTGAAATAGTGTTTATTAACAGAACAGGCAGAAGCAGACAGAGTTATGGTGAGTATTCCAACGGATGATAATGGGATGAACTTAGCCAATGGAGAATAAGAGTCTCTCTTTCAGATGCAGACGGATTGTTGCTGGAGAGGGTTGCAGTAGGACGGCTGGGAACTGAAGATGGCAGACGATGAAGAGGATAATCCAATAGGGTCAGGTGAGTAGCAGGTAAGTAGCGGGTAAGTCTCTGGTTGAGCATAGGTGAGTCTGTGTGTCAGGTATTGACGAGATCAGACCGTGACTGCAGGGAGAGTGAGTGTTATATAGTCCGTGCTGGTGATGAGATGACGTGATGGAGATCAGGTGTGGTGATGAGGGAATCGAGTGCAGGTGAGGATCCTGGGGAATGCTGGGAAATGTAGTGAATACAGATGATGAAGTT
This sequence comes from Chrosomus eos, assembly GCA_036326025.1. Taxonomy (NCBI): domain Eukaryota; kingdom Metazoa; phylum Chordata; class Actinopteri; order Cypriniformes; family Leuciscidae; genus Chrosomus; species Chrosomus eos. Next base: position 13,972,146 of record CM070833.1, read on the forward strand.
AAACGTGAATGTGACATTACACCCCCCTCCGGAAAGCGCGACCTCGCGCTGCAGAGGAGTCAAGGCGGAGCAGATGAGAGAGAACGTGTCCAGGGCGGAGCTGTGGGACCCTCGGGCTTCCATGGCGGTGAGACCCCTTCGGGTGGCCATGGCGGTGAGGCCCCTTCGGGTGGCCATGGCGGTGAGACCCCTTCGGGTGGCCATGGCGGTGAAGACCCTGTAGAAGTTCCCGAATTCCCCAACTGAGCCGAATGGACCCAGAGCCGAGGTGACACCACAGGTCTGGAGGGCCAAGGCAGATCTGCAGGCTCATGGGACCGGAGAAGGGCTCTGGAAGCCCGTGGCGTAACCAGTGCGAGGGAGGACGACTGAGGAGCAGGAGGGAAGATGGAGCCCGGTGGAGCAGAAGGGATGCAGGGCAGAGGCACAGCCGGTAGCACGGAGTCCCGAGGTGGAACCAGGGTGACGGCTGACCAATGTGAGGAAGGAAGGAAGAGTGAGCCTGGTGGAGATATAGGGCTGACAAGACCCGGCGGAGGTGAGGGCACAATGAGCCGCAGAGAGGCTGTAGGGTCGGAGGACCAAGGTGGAGTCAGAGGTTCAGGGTATTGAGGCAAGGACAGGGGATCCACTGACCAGGGCGATGCTGAGGCTTGGAGACCCAGAGGCGGCTCCACAGCGATACTGGGGGGTAGCTGTGGATGGGCAGCAGGGTCGACAGGGCTCAGTAGAGGCGAGGCAGTAGAGCATGAAGACATCAATAGCGGAGGTGGGAGAGGGAGGCAGGGTGGGAATACAGTTTCTGGCTGGACGGCAGTCTCAGGCTGGACGGCGGTCTTTGGCTGGACGGCGGTCTCTGGCTGGACGGCGGTCTCTGGCTGGACGGCGGTCTCTGGCTGGACGGCGGTCTCTGGCTGGACGGCGGTCTCTGGCTGGACGGCGGTCTCTGGCTGGACGGCGGTCTCTGGCTGGACGGCGGTCTCTGGCGGGCAGGCAACGGCTCAGGCTCTGGCGCTGGGTCAACGGGCTCTGGCTCTGGCGCTGGTCAACGGCTCTGGCTCTGCGCTGGGTCAACGGGCTCTGGCTCTGGCGCTGGGTCAACGGGCTCTGGCTCTGGCGCTGGGTCAACGGGCTCTGGCTCTGGCGCTGGGTCAACGGGCTCTGGCTCTGGCGCTGGGTCAACGGGCTCTGGCTCTGGGTCAACGGGCTCTGGCTCTGGCCTGGTCAACGCTCTGCTCTGCCTGGTCAACGGCTCTGCCTGGCTGCAACGCTCTGCTCGTGAAAGTCATGATCAGGGCTGGCAGAGGCCAGCGGTGGGGCTCTGTGCTGGATGGGACCAGCGGTGAAGGTTCAAATGGGCTGGACGGGACCAGCGGTGAAGGCTCTGTGCTGGATGGGACCAGCGGCGAAGGCTCTGTGCTGGATGGGACCAGCGGTGAAGGTTCAAATGGGCTGGACGGGACCAGCGGCGAAGGCTCTGTGCTGGATGGGACCAGCGGCGAAGGCTCTGTGCTGGATGGGACCAGCGGCGAAGGCTCTGTGCTGGATGGGACCAGCGGCGAAGGTTCAAATGGGCTGGACGGGACCAGCAGCGAAGGCTCTGTGCTGGATGGGACCAGCGGCGAAGGCTCTGTGCTGGATGGGACCAGCGGCGAAGGCTCTGTGCTGGATGGGACCAGCGGCGAAGGCTCTGTGCTGGACGGGACCAGCGGCGAAGGCTCTGTGCTGGATGGGACCAGCGGCGAAGTGGGCTTGGTGCTGGTAGGTTGTGTCCCGGGCCGGGAACCGACACTCTCCAGACACCGGATCACGGTCTCCCTCCAGCTGAGTCCGGTGGTGTCTGGAAGGTCGATCCGGTGGTGTAATCTGGCCCCGAGCCAGAATAAGGTACACAACCGCTCGTCAGCCACATTACTGACGAGTGCGATGCGAATAAAGCCTTCAACAAATGAATACCAATTTTGGCTCTCCTGAGCCAGGACGATAATTTTTACCCCATCGTCCATCTTGGGGCGGTCTGATCTTCTGTCACGGTTGGATACAGGAGACAGACAGGTGGTAAGTGAAATAGTGTTTATTAACAGAACAGGCAGAAGCAGACAGAGTTATGGTGAGTATTCCAACGGATGATAATGGGATGAACTTAGCCAATGGAGAATAAGAGTCTCTCTTTCAGATGCAGACGGATTGTTGCTGGAGAGGGTTGCAGTAGGACGGCTGGGAACTGAAGATGGCAGACGATGAAGAGGATAATCCAATAGGGTCAGGTGAGTAGCAGGTAAGTAGCGGGTAAGTCTCTGGTTGAGCATAGGTGAGTCTGTGTGTCAGGTATTGACGAGATCAGACCGTGACTGCAGGGAGAGTGAGTGTTATATAGTCCGTGCTGGTGATGAGATGACGTGATGGAGATTAGGTGTGGTGATGAGGGAATCGAGTGCAGGTGAGGATCCTGGGGAATGCTGGGAAATGTAGTGAATACAGATGATGAAGTTAAACGTGAATGTGACACATACGACATTTTTCATTCCTGGAATTAATTTAGTAGCTCTTCTCTGGACCCTTTTTTTCCCCCACATATTTTAATTTATATGGACACCAGACTGAGCTCGCATATTCAAGATGTGATCTTACCAGGGATTTATACAATGGTAAAAATATGTCCTTGCCTAAATTTTCAAAAGTTCTTCTTATTATTGCAATCGTAGATGTTGCTTTTTTGACTTTTTCAGAAATAATAATAATAATAACCTTTATTTTATGAAGCGCCTTTAAAAGCAGCTCCTCAAAGCGCTGTACACACAATAGACAATCGTTAAAAGCAAACACATCAAGATGTAAATGCAAGTTTAAAAAAGTATGTCTTAAGTTGACCTTTAAAAGTGGCATAAGACTGGGCTTCCAATTCCAAAGGACAGGTGCATAGACGGAAAAAGCCCTGTCACCCATAGACTTTAAGCGAGTTTTAGGAACCACCAGCATGCTCGATTGTGAGGAGCGCAATCTGCGATTCGGAGTGTAGGGGTGTAACAGTTCAGATAGACAATTTGGAGCCAGACCGTGCAAAGACGTATATGTAAGCATCATAATCTTAAAATCGACTCGGAACCTAACTGGGAGCCAATGCAAGGATTCCAAAGCCGGAGTGATATGGTTGCATATTTTGGACCCAGTTAAGATCCTAGCAGCAGAATTTTGTACACGTTGAAGCTTGTGTAGTGTAGATTTTGAAACTCCGGCTAAAAGAGCGTTACAATAGTCAATCTGACTCTGGATACCCAAAACAGAGGCATCCAAAGTCAAAGACAGAGAACCAACTTTTGAGGTTTGATGACGAGAACCAATGAGCATAACTTCAGTTTTATCACTGTTCAAACACAGGAAATTATTACTCATCCAGATTTTTATTTCAGTAATACAGCCAGATAGAAAATCAACATTGGAGCGCTCATCTGGTTTTGAGTGTATATAAATTTGTGTATCGTCGGCATAGAAATATAATGGAGGCCGAGCGATCTCAAGAGATAGCCAAGTGGTGATAGATAGATGTTAAAGAGTAAAGGGCCAAGAACTGACCCCTGGGGAACACCAGTGAGAACAGGGCTAATCTCAGACCTATGGTCACCCATTGAGATGAACTGGGAACGGTCAGCAAAGCAGGACTGAAACCACTTCAAAGCTGTCCCCGACACACCAGACACTCTCTCAAATATGTGTGTGGAATTCAAGTGAACCATCTACCACAACACCTACGTCCCTCTCCTCATGTACAGGATTAACCACTATATCCCCAACTACATAATTGGCTACAATGTCGTTTTTTCCCAATATGGAAATGTTTTTCGGGATTTTAAATTTAAGCGGAACATTTTACTATCATTAATATCTATCATTATTTGCTTGTGGTTAATATCCAATTAGATGTACATGCCTACACATTTTAAGTGTGACATAAGTATTCCATTATTATTATTAATTCCATTTTAATGTTTGTTATTTAACTTATTTTATATAATTTGGTTCTAGACTTAGGAGTTGAATATGTACTGTATTATTGTGGACAGGCCACTCACTACTTTTACTTTTTTTGTCCACAATAATACTGTTTTTACAATGTAAAACAACTATGGCATATTTAGGTACAGTGAAAATCATTCTATATAAACTATTATCTTGTTTTTATTATTATTATATTATTATTGTTAATATATTGAATACATCTAATTTAATTTTAAAAAGTCACACAATGAATTATCTTACCTATATCAACACACTTAATTTCTGTTAATAATATATTATCATTAATAAATATTATAGTTATAGTTCTGTTAATATTATGTTGGATAGGGGCCTTCAAATATGGTGCTGGACAGCGAGGGGCCTTTGAGTCAAAAGGTTAAGAACTACTGGTTTAAAATGTTGAGCATTTAGATGTCTTTTAGACTTACATTACCGCTGCAGATAAATCAGACATGTTGTCGGGTCTAAGTGATTAGAGAGGCGTTGAAGTGCAGGGCTCAGATTTAGCCAATCAAGTGGGTGGTGAAGAGAGGCCACAAGCTTATCCGTGTAACGACATCTTGTCTCTGTAAGCCACATTCTGACTCTCTGCCAGGTATTTCATGGCTCTCTTCACAGATGAATATCTGTGGTCGCTACGGTGATTCTAGAGACAAAGACGCCTCCGTTCCTCTCCTTAAAGATGGTATCTATGGTAACTGCTGGGATCTCACAGCTGTAACAGTGTCACTATTTTCAGAGTTGGTTAATCAGAACAAATGAAAGCATGCTTTGTTTTTTTGCCACTCTCTCTTAGGTAGCTTGTGACTTCAAAATGCATTATGTACCTTTCTGACTTATCGTGGTCCGCTTGTGTCAGCTACATCTTGTCTAGAGGCTCCGAGGCTGAGAAATGAATGACACTAGCATAAAAATGGCAGGGCGTGTGTAATGGATAGGTGAGATGTAGATTACAGAGGCCTAATAATATGTCAAGCACTTTAAAGTGAGACTTAATCGACAAGGTAGGAGTCTTGTTTATAGCATTTCTTTGCGATGGATACAATAAAAGACCTCAAGAATGAGAATGTATTCCTGCTCTGTTAGTGGGGCGGAGTGGAAATCCTGGGTTAGGTGCATGTTCCTGAATTTTGATGAAGCCTGTGTGAAAAAGATTGCCTTGAGTTGTTCATTACATATTTATCTAAATATTTTATTTGTTTGTTTTGTTTTATTATTTTATTTTATTTTTTTGCTTGCTTGTATGTATTTTGCAGCTTTGTTTACCTGGCCATGGTGCACGGCATCCATGGAACCATAATTTCTTTGTAGCTTTACATGCATACTTCACCCCTGACACTTCACAATAAATCATTTCAGCGTACATCTATCAGGCCGACCTTTGGTTTCATTTTAACACAGCTCTGAAGGGCCCTCTGACACCTCCCGCTGAAGTTCCATCAAATTTGCAAAAGAAAGACATTGATTTTCCAAACACACTTTGAAAGACTGCCTGGAATTGAAAGTCAGTGTTTTCGGTCAACATTCATAAAATGAAGCCTGCCTCCCTTTTCAGTTAACACAAATGTATTGGTTGAAAATCTCTTTACATGAGTTAATTGCGGTGTTGGCGCACATTGAGCGGATGTATTGAGCCAGAAATCACTTGGTGTGTCTCTCTCTCTCTCTCTCTCTCTCTCTCTCTCTCTCTCTCTCCTCTCTCTCTCTCTCTCTCTCCCTCTCTCTCTCTCTCTCTCTCTCTCTCTCTCTCTCTCTCTCTCTCTCTCTCTCTCTCTCTCTCTCTCTCTCTTCCCCTTTTTCATTCCCTTGATCTTTAGCGTTCGGATTGCTCAGCTGACATGAAACAAATGACTGTGAGTTGAGATCTGGGTGCACAGCTGAGCCACTGTAGATTGATTTAAAGTGAATTGCTTTCATTTCTACACTGACGATACGTCGCTCTTCGTAAACAAACTTCTCTAGAGAGGAAATGAGAAAATTGTAATCAATGCTGGAGTACCAGCAAGCAGACATTCATTCCTTAGGATTAGGGCAGTTAGAAGAAATTAAACCTCAGGACATACATCAGGAGAAAATATCTCAGTGGGAAGCAGTTTAGCGGGTTTGCGCTAACGTTTTATTGAATGCCGCTTATTGCCTCTGACTTGAGGTGATGGACACTCCTCACATGTCTGGCTGAAAGGCCGTTTTTATGTTCGATAAACGTTGGTGCTTTAACCCTTGTGGAAGGAAAAGCAGACCCACACTTGTCTTCCAGAGACAGACCATTATTCCCTCATTGTTTGCTGAGGTTGTGTGTTGTATAATAATGCACTGCAGCTTTGTAGCTTCACTATGTTTTACACCACGTCACCACCACCAACGAGAGCAGAACATCAGTTGTGATAAACCAATGAACAGAGACCAGCTGAAAGTTTTGAAAGTGAAAGTGCTGGCGTGAGCTTGGACATCTTGCCTAAAGTTTGATGGTCAATAAAAACAACAATCAGTTGTCAGTCTGAAAGTCCAGGTTAAATCATTTAAGACCAGCAAACTATCTTTAAGATTTTTTTTCTCTGCAGTATTATAAATTACATGAAAGGATAGTTCACCCAAACATTTTAATTCACCACTCATCATTTACTCTAATGTCATTCCAACCCTGACTTTTTTTCTGCAGAACACAAACGAGTGCGAGTAAAAAGAACAGTCTCAGTGGTTTTTGTTCATTGAATGAAAGTCAATGAGGTCCAGTGTTGTCTTTTTGGAGCCCAGTTGACTTTCATTGTATTGCCAAAAAAACAGTTGAAACACTTTTCAAATGATTTTCTTTCATGTTCCACAGAAGAAAGAAAGTCATACAGGTTTTGGAACGGCTTGAGGGTAAGTAAAATATGACAGATTTTCATTTTTTTGGGTGAACTATTCCTTTAAGTCACAATCATTCTACCAAGCATTTGTCTCCAGTCTTTATGCCTCAACTCTAAAACGTTGACATTCTGTCCCAAATGGAGTTTTCTAATTCTACCTTCTCATCGTAATGTTTTGTCTGTCATGGTGGCCTAAACTAACCTCTGAACAGCCCCCTGTCCATAAGGAATGTTATGTCTTCCCGTGCCGTAATTTTACCTCTGAGTTTATCACCGGTGACCCCAGCTCAGACGTTACCGTAGGGATTCATCTGCTGGCTGCCCGTAAATCAGCAGAGTGCTGGTGTCTACATCCTTATCTCTTGCAACAGTCCTCAGGGGAGGGTCCAAAGGCCGAGAAATAGATTAGCAGGCTGTTCTAAAAGCAATCTCTCCCCACTTCTCTCGATGGTGTCACCAGCTTTGGTTTGTCTTGGACTCTGGAATGCAATTACAGCAAATTTGGCATTATGTACCTTCTTTATGGTGATAAATGCCCAAGATGCTACAAGTTAGCTCTAAACAGCCCTTGTGTGCAATAAGTGCCGTCTGGGTTTTATTTTCCTTTGTCTTTTTAGCAGCAGAATTGCACCCCAGCTTCCAATTTACATTTCAATTGCGTTCCATTTGTATGTTTCACAATTGAGCAAATCTGTCATACGCTGCAGAAATAACTAAAGTGGCACCATGAGTATTTAACAGACAGTATGGCATTTCTCAACAAGCACAGTATAGCCTAGGTCTAGCAGATCAAGTAATGTGTTATAACTTAGTCAGGGTAGCGCCACGTTTAATTTTTGACAGGAATGAAAACGAGGCTGTAAGGGATAGAAGTAAAATGTGTTCAATGGATTGTACTGTTGTTTAAACATGTGTAAAATGTGTTCAATGGTTCAATGTTTAAACAACAGTACAATCCATTGAACACATTTTACTTCTATCCCTTACAGCCTCGTTTCATTCCTGTCAAAAATTAAACGTGGCGCTACCCTGACTAAGTTATACACATTACTTGATCTGCTAGACCTAGGCTATACTGTCATAGCAACAACATAGCAATTGTTGGTGGGTGGAGCATTCAGTAGACAACCCCCCCCCCCCCCCCCCCCCCTCCACAAAACAGTTTTGTTGAAAAAATGTAAGTTGTGAAAACCATGGTAAACACTAGGTCCATCTCTCGCAGCCTTGTTTTTATCCAGGTCAAATTTTATATGAACCTGACTGAAGTCTATAGCTAATATTTAACGTTGCACTAACCATTGATTTACCATTTGTCTGGTATTTTACTTAATCACATTGAGGCAGAATGAGTCACAATCAATAGCCAGATATTCACTGTTTACCTCATACCCTGTAAATTCTTTTCCTAACTTAGTTACAATAGATTCTGATGCATACCTCACTATAACATGACAATCCTTGTAAAATTATGTTTTTGGGCCATAGTGAAGTAGCATTAGCATCATCCAGCACGAATCCATTCCCCTCCATGTGTCTTTCTGACAAAGCAAGATGCAGAGCAGTGCAGAGCAGTTTGATTAGGAGATAACTTACTCTGGAATTCAAATCATCTTCCTTCTGGGAAGCAGCAGAAGCACTAATTCAATTCTCTCACCTTTACTTATTAATTCGCGTTCCATTTTTAAACAAGTTTGAGCATCTAATGTTTATTGATGCCACATTTTGTGAATCACCACAGAGTAGGAGATTAAAAAGGGCAAAATTGTAAGATTCATTAAGCACTGATGAAAAATACAATAAATTGTTTTAAAACAGTACCTTATTTTGCTGTATGGCAATGCAAATGGAGTTAACTTTCTCATTTTGTGCTTTGCAGTATATGCATATTTATGTTTGCATTTGGCACTGTTGTAGATGTTGTACATGTTTCCCATGTTTTTGTGGGGGTTTTTTTTGGCTGCGACAATTTTCTCAGGCAGATGCACATATTTTGACCTCATCTTGCCAACTCTCACCCTCAAATGCCCAGGCAGTCTGTGCTCAAATGAGATTAATTCACACAACTAGATGACATGAGTGGCAGAGGTGAAATGTGAATCTGTGGATTCACCATTAGGAGTAATTTGTGCAACATTACAGCCATAGAAAGCTGTGGTGCAGATGGGCTTTTAATGGTCATGTGTCAGTCATTATAAAAATGACAGCCCAAAAGTAGGAGTGACTGCTAATTCACATTCTCAATCAAAAGTAGCTTTTGAAAGGCTGTTAATGGTTGTATAGACAACAATTAATACTGTAGGTGAGCTACTAATGGCCACTTGTCAAACATGAAATGCATAAACTTAGCCCAGTGGCCATCATTTATACAAATGGGATGAGTTTGGGGATCTGGGCCTCACTTTATGTTGTAGACAACTAACATTATTTCAGTTTCATAGTTAACCAACTTTGAAAAACCAACCAACTTATGATCAACAAAGTGTGTTGAACATATTTTGGACAAGTACATTTTGTTTTAAGATATATATTTAATTTATACGATTGATTTGGCAATTAATTAATAACACCGCAGTTAGTACTAGACTAGAGCAATATAGTTATTAGGGCCCGAGCACCGATGGTGTGAGGACCCTCTTAGAATTGCTCTGTTTATTTACCTTCTGATTTTTTATCTAAAATTTCCAATTGACTGGAAGAAAAAATATTTGAGGAAGATAGCATATTTAAATGTTGTGACCAAGGCAGTTTCAGTGGGTGCTTTCATGCTACAACATAATTTATAATTTCAGCATGTTTGCAAACAAACCAGAGAACATGTCCACCTTCATCCCATTCACACATTTCCTTCCATAACGACACTGATTTCACAGTCAACAAGTGCTATTGAGGACATGAAAACCAGCTATTGATTGATACATATTTTTCTCTCTGTGCCTTTGAATTTTATATTAAACAGCAAAGCCTCATTTAGATGGTAATTGTTTTACATGGCGACATCATGCAATTTCAGCATTTACAGATGCTAGTCAGTGACTTTATTGCTGCCCAAATAGAAAATGTCTGTATTTTTCTCTCATCACCCAGAGGAAAATTGCCTACTATTTTATGACAAGCGTGTGGTAATTTAATGCCTGTTCGAATTGTCATTTATCAGTTTATATGAGGAATGGATGAATTTATCATTTATAAATCTGTTTTGAAAGCTGCTAAGTCCCACATGGCTGCTGTTTGACACTTTTGCAGGTTATGAGTATTTGGACATTTGGCTCAAAGGACGCTTATTTCAGAGAACTTTGAATTAAATATAACAATGCCCCCTGTATGGAAATCAGAATTCTGAACCTGTGATGGTTGAAAGTGATAACTTTAAAAATTGTGGTGTCTCGTGGCTGTTAACATGGATGCAAATAGTTTTAATTATAGAGTAGCTGTTGTAAAGTAGTATTAGCAAATGGAGAGATATTTGAAGATGGCTTTTTTTTTCTGTAGGCCACCTTAGTTTTCTGAAATTCAGTTGTTGCATGTGGTTATCAGCCCCATAAAGAGCTTAACTAGAACAGTGCTAAATATATAAGAAGTTAATATTTAGTTTTAGTGGAACAATGTTTTACAGATGCTACCCTGGCCTGAATGTGCGCTCACATTCACATTTTCTCAACCAAAACCCAGTAATTTCTATAGGAATCTACACAATCTGGAATTTTGTGTGGGTGCGAAAGATTTCACCACACAGATTTCATATTTAAGACTTGGTCATGTTGACCAACACACTATTATTGCCTGTGAAATTTCAGGCTCATGATATCATGTATCAAATCCGTCTGGCAGTAGCGACTTCCATTAGATGTCTGCAATTGATAACTTTAAGAACACTGGGTAACACTTTATTTGAAGGGGTGTGCATAAGACTGACATGACACTGTCATAAACATGACATAACACCTGTCATAAACATGAAGGAGTCTTTATGAATGTTTATGACTGTTGTCATTAAGTGTCATTCGGTAAATTATGACACTTTCAATGCAAAGTTGACATTGTTTAAAATGTCTTTGTTATGACAACTTGACATTACCCAAGACAAAAATGTCTTGATTATGACAACTTGAAATTAACAAAGACGGAAATGTCTTTGTTATGACAACTTGACATTAACCGAGAAATCATAACCTGTCAACCTGTGACAACTTTGGCCGTCATGACACCATTATAACTGTGTCATGAATATTTTACTTGTCCTCAAGTAAAGTGGAACACATTGTACTAGTTATAAAGATGTCATTAAGGGTTATTACACTGCAAAATGCTTGAAGTTTGATAATTAGACCTGTTATGACATATTTATGACAGGTTGACAGGTTATGATTTCTTGGTTAATATTAAGTTGTCATAACAAAGACATTTCCGTCTTTGTTAATGTCAAGTTGTCATAATCAAGACATTTTTGTCTTGGGTAATGTCAAGTTGTCATAAGAAAGACATTTTTTGTCTTTGTTAATGTCAAGTTGTCATAACAAATACATTTTAAACAATGTCAACTTTGCATTAAAAGTGTCATAATTTACCGAATGACACTTAATGACAACAGTCATAAACATTCATAAAGACTCCTTCATGTTCATGACAGGTGTTATGTCATGTTTATGACAGTGTCATGTCAGTCTTATGCACACCCCTTCAAATAAAGTGTTACCGAACACTGTTTTTCATTCCAACAATCATGGTATTTGACAACGCAAAGCCCACATATAACTGGCCAAGCTTATTGTGTTGCCTTATCAGCAGTAAATCGTGTTGTTGGGGGATTCAGGCAGATTGAGTAGATATCTTCAAAACCCACCTGAGATTAGATGTAACAAGTTTCTGCCGGGTGATTTTTGAAGTCTCTGAGATACAGCAGAGACTTTATAAATCCCTTGTGTTCCAGAAAATTCTGGATTCACCTTGACAGGCAGTATCCAGTGACATTCAGATCTTGTAGAGAGTGCTTTAGTATGGCCCACCATGCCTTCTACAGAAGTGTCAGTAAGGGAGAGAGACCTGTCACACATGTGTATGCATGCGCACACACTCTCGCACACTCACTCTCACTCAATCTCAGTATAGTCCCCCGGGCAGCACTGCATAGAAATAAACTTCCTGTGCATCACTGCCGAGTAGGAGTGGGAAGTATGCTAGAATGATCACAACGTTCCTTCATCCTTCTTCTTTCAAAATCCTTCCTTCCATTAAAGGTTCTCTAAGCGATCCTGGGTGACATCACTTCTTGTTGATGTTCGAACTATTGTCAAACAAAACGGAGGCTAGCTAGACACTCCCTCCTCCTTATCCGCGCACTAACCCCTCAAACCCACCCCCAAACCATTCTTGTCGTTATTGGCTGGAACAGTTTGTTATGTTTCCTAGAGCGGGTCGCTAGAGTTTGTTTTTGTAGCCGTGTGTGGAGCCTGGGGTGGCCGCAGAGACCACGTTTTTTTACAGTGTGTTCAGGGGACAGGCAGCTAGCGGATAGTGAGTAGATGTTTGCTGTATGTGACAAAAAATGTTTTGGCCTTAAAAACGCGTGACATCGCTTAGAGCACCTTTAAATAACAATCTGTTATTGCAGTAGTATTATTTTAAAAACTAGAATTGATTCAGTCTTTGGGCAATTTCAAGGAAATATTAAGGTAAACAGTGAGACAACACAAATCTGCAGTGAGAACACAAAGAGAAACTGGAATTAAAAGACAAATTACTTGTAAGCTACAGTAGGAGTGTGTGCATTTAATGTTATATAATCAGTCACTCACTGGACGAGAAGCGCCAAGACGTGCTGTGCCAAGTTGCACCTAGGACAACTCGCTTGTTTTATTTTATTTTATTATTTGCTTTATTTGCCTGATGTGCAGTTGTCCCCTGGAGCATTTTTAACTATCTTAAACAGGAAGACTTCCTTGGACTATCAGCTTGACAAGACAGACCATGTCAGTTTACCAGCTAAACTAGCTCTATCACTGACCTTTCCGCAGAGGTATTATGTAAATCAAGCTATAAAAGAAAAGTTGTGTGCATATTAACAAGGTGCTTTAAATAATGACTTGTTAATATTATCTATCAGTGCATATTCTCGATCAAAAAACATCACCTTACTACCACACAATCTTGTGATAGTGAAGGAAGTACAGTGGCTTTCATGTAGGTATATAGATTCAGCTGGAGCTGTACTGTATGTCCTAAAAGCAGTGCTGCCTTTTCAAGAAATAGTCTTTTTGGACTATTTTAAGGCTGTATATGGTGTATATCGTAAAAAATAATCTATCTATCTATCTATCTATCTATCTATCTATCTATCTATCTATCTATCTATCTATCTATCTATCTATCTATCTATCTATCTATCTATCTATCTATCTATTTCTCTATGATAATCTACATAATGTACTTTTTCCACCATCTGATGGTTTCAGATTATATACATAAAGCAGATGAGCAGAGGATGGTAATCTAATTTCCTTATTTTCCCACAATTTGCTGGGTTACCAGGGGTCTATCCATTTCCTTGGTATTATTGAATTATTACAAGGCAAAATGATGTTATCTCTCCTCCAATGTCTCCCTCAACAAACATTTGAAACATTTGAAATGCTTATTTCATCACTCAGGTATATTTAGTCCTGCTTACAGTCCAGCACATCAAAAACCTTTATGCAAATTATAGCTCCAAGCTATTTTATTTTCTCCAGTGGATGGTTTGCTTAAATAACTAAATGCAGTAATTAGCATAGAATTGTTTTTCTACGGATATTTGTTCCCCACTATTAGATGTGTTAAATTACATTGCTGTTTCAATACTCAAAGTATTCCTGCAAATTATATTGGGTAAACAAAGAATTGGCTATGTCTGCTGTAATTGCTGTGCTCCAGTCTGCTACTAATGTTAACATTTCATACTATTAGACAAGTCCAAACACAGAAAAAAATGGTACGACAGCGATCACTGGGGCAGTACTCTTTCAAAGAAATAATATGTACAATTTAGGTAATATGTATCCTTCATGAGTTAAATAAGGTACACAAGGTGTACCGCCCAAGAGACTGCTGTTGTATTGTTTTTTTTTCCTCATAGTGAATAGAAGACGGATGGATTTCTCTTGCTGTCCAAAGCTGTGACCCCAGCAGAATAGCTCTATCTTTCTATAAAGTCCAGTGATTTGGCACCCTTTTCATCAGGGTCCATTCAAAGTGTAGCTCACACACCAGATCTATTCCAGATTTAGAGCCATGTGAACGTCTATAGATACAGTAAGTGGATTGAGAAAGTGAGCCTGACAATCCATAACTGTGCATGCTTTCAATTTGAGATAAAACACATGTAAATAAACAGAAATACCCAGCAAAGTTTGATGTTTGATGTCTTTGTCCATTAGTGGCCGTTTCTAGAGGATGTGTTCTTGCATTTCATCTGTGTTGTTTTTTAATGTTTTGGTTGGTATTTAGGTCTATGAAGGTAGCACTCTGCATTGCAGACAAATAGTGCACCACATGGAAGATAATTGATTCCAATAGAGTTTGCATGTTGCTAAGCCAAAGATGTGATTTACCAAAAGACATTCACACAAAGACTCATAACGATAACTATATTAGCATCCAAACCATTATAATGGCATACTGCAGTCAGCTGCCGCTTTAAATGCTCAAGCTCTTTAAAGTCAGTGGATTTTCATTGTCATTTTTTTTTTCTTTTATCATTGAGCAGCTGGAGAAGGAGAAATCATTCTGAAAGTGGTTCCAATTATATCGTTCCTCTGTATCATTAGCGTTTACTTATGGTGTGGACTTCGCTATTATCTCGATATTAAAACTTTATAGTTATTGTTAATTACCGTCCTTGATGTCAATGTGACTTAAGAAAAACAATCATATATAGCACACACATTTTAGGGAAAAGAAACTACTACTTTTTTTATTGGACTTTGCCTCATCTGTCATCTTGGATTTGTTCGCCTGAGCCCATTACAGTGCATTCAAGCCTTTCAATAAAGGATACATGCAAACGATGTTAAATGTAGCTACAATGAGATAGAAGGTAACATAATGAATTCTCTGTTTTGAAACTTTTTGCACTTTGAGTGCACATAACTTTTTGGACAGAGAAAAATATGGTTCAACTCAGAATAATCTGGAGGCACTAGCAGGATTAGTATATTTACATTTGGACAAGCGTATTTAGTGTTTATTAACAATGGTGATTTTTAGATTGTGTCCTAAATAGTCTTTGTTCTCAGTCTCCATTTAGTATTGTAGATCAGTAGGGTAGAGTTAAGAATTAAACCGCTCCAGTGCAACTTATACACTTTATGGCACATTTATTCTGTGCAATAATCCGTCTTCAGACCCGATTAAATATAATTTTCTAGTCAGTACTGGAAAGGTTTTCTTTATTCAGGGTTATTCAGTTTAAGATGGCTCCCTGGTAGGGTCTCTGGCTCACCCCCAAATCCATTGCCTTGACAACAGTAACTCGCACCAGTCACATATTGTCTGCCAAACCAAACTCAAATAAATAAAAGCAACTAGCAGGGACACACAGCAGGAGTGTTGCATCTGTGTTTTGTTAATTGATACTCTTAGTTAGTGAGGATTAACAATAGGATGACCACAACCTCTCCACCTTGAGGATGGTCTTGGACCAGTTTTAATAACTCGACTAAATAGTCAGGTTTAGTGTCTATAATGTCTCGCCTGTCTCAGGGCTACTTTGAGTCTCTCTCATAAAGACCCATTTTTATTTCATATAATCTGTGGCACCTCATTACCTCAAAAAGTGTTAACAGTAATGTTCCCTGCGCCTCATTTGAAAGAATCTCATTTCACGCAAGTTTTGTGACTTCCTCTCATTAATGGAGTAGTCTTGAGTACATCCTGGGGGTTTTGTTGTACAATGAAACATGGCCTTTATATTGAAGTGCTGATTGGTTTGTAGGGGATGCTTGTACCTGTCACTCAGACAAATGACTTGTCTCCTCCGGATCAGCCTGATGCGCATTATAGCCCATTCACTGCATCTGATAATGCCCTTGAAACTGCCAGCCATCAGCTTTAATGCAGCGTGCGAAAAACTAGCATTTGAGTGTGTTTGTACGTGTTTGTGTATTATTGTAAAAAACATGTAGAGGGGTGTGTAGATCTGAACAGTCTTCCAAGTGGGAAGGCTCTGTAGAAAAATAAGTTTCATGCAGAACCGGTTATTTTGTGCATGAATCACCCGATGTGCATATTATGTGAGCTGTAGGTCATGTTTAGGCCAACAATCTAATAAACTGTAATCACATGCGAGGAGCTCAAAGAGTCACACAATCCGGAATGCTGTCATTTATAGACTGGGTTGAGGTCACTGACTGACACGGGGGGCTGTTCACCAGTGGAGATTATGGGAGTCATTTACCTTGAGCTTGACAGGGCCAGTGGTTTAACCTAAAGCCTCCAATCCAATTAGAGCCGGATGCTCAGCCTAGATCTGCCACACACAGACCTCTCGGTGATCTACATATTATGGGCTGTGCAGGGTTATGTTCATTTAAATCTAATGTGATTAAATGCATCTATGGCATACTTGACTAACTGCAGGTGTGTTTGAGCAGTTACCAGCCGTTCTGCATAAGAAGTTATGTTATCTGCATATCAGTTATCTAACTGCATATCTACAGTTCAGTTTTAAACAGGAGGAACATTGTTCTGTGACCAACTAATATGGTGTTATTTAACTCCATTAAAGATTGAGGACTTACACCCACATTTTGTGCTTGAGTCACTCCTGTAAAGCAGACGTTTGAATAGGACAATTAAACATCGCAAACATTGTTTCTTCAACTTTCTTCAACTTTGCATTTTTTATGTTTTATGGGTTGATTTTTATTTAAACTTTTAGATTGTTTTTTGTCTTTTTTATTGTTCTTTTTTTTTTGTAGAAGGTCACATTAAAATTTACTTGGAAACATTTTACAAGCCGTTATATATTTTTTTTGCTACTTTTGTTGCTTTGTTTTACCCTTGTCCCAAAGCCAGACTTAAAAATGGAAACTTCCATCATATAAATGTGAATTTTAAAGGGATACTCCACCCAAAAATGAAAATTCTGTCATCATTTACTCACCCTCAAGTTGTTGCAAACCTGTATGAGTTTCTTTCTTCTGCTGAACACAAAGCAAGATATTTTGAAGAACTATTGGAACTTTGGCACCTTTGACTTCCATAGTATTTTTTTTTTCTACTATGGAAGTCAATGATGCCAAACAACTGTTTGGTTCCAATCGTTCTTCAAAATATCTTCCTTTGTGTTCAGCAGAAGAAAGAAACTCATACAGGTTTGCAACAACTTGAGGGTGAGTAAATGATGACAGAATTTTCATTTTTGGGTGGAGTATCCCTTTAAAACTATGATAATTTAACTTATTAAATTATGTTAAAAGTTAAAAGTGCATAGAAATTTGAGATGTGGTAGAAATTACTCCAATTGTCATTACTTTCTGTGGGGGAATGTATGCAAACAGTACACTGTAATATATCTATCTGAAAATAGAGTATATTTTCTGCAAGTCCAAACGGTCAAAAACACAAACAATGGGTCTTTGAATTCACTTTCAAGATCTGTAGGTGATTACACATTTGTAAATCCCAATGTAAATTGTACTGACTGAGACACGAAACATTTGTTGTCATGTGTTGTGATGTTCAGCATTGTGTGCTCTGTGCCCGTAACCCTGCTGACCTTACACCCTGCCTCTTATTTCTTTATTTGTACCTTTCAGACTTTGTTGACCTTTTAAAAGTGTCTGAAATGTCAGCAGTACATAGACTGTCTGCGATCTCAATATATGGTGGCATTTCCACAGTTAGATGGTATTGGGGACTGTGCTGTTGCTGGCTATTTCAATTTTAACTGTGTGATTGAGTTTAAGAAAGCTTTTTTCACTCCTTTCTTTTCTCCCCCTCTCCGTCCAACACTCTCCCTGTCTTTTCAGATTTTTGGGGAGAAAAAAAAAGTCCTTTCGATATTTTAAGCCTTTGCGACAATGGATCCAAGCTTTTAATTTATTGGTACAGTAGTCTATAAAAGCTGAAACATATTTGGTCTTTTGTAAAGTGTTCACATGGATGAGTAGACCGTCCTGAACCCTTCAACCCATGGCCCTAATTTTCTCTGAAACTGGACAATTTCTTTTGAAGCAGAAAATGTGACGGATAGCAGTGTCCATCTGGTGGATATCCGTCAGCCCTTGACATGTTTACATCGAGAGATGTTTTTGAGAATCCTGAGTTTGTTTGGCTTCGGACAGTGAAATGTTTGCTTTAGGTAATAAATGAATGGAGCATTCTAATGGAAGCAGCTGTCAGATAGGATCTTAATGTTGTCAAATACACAGAATACAAAAGAATCGGATATCAGAATGGTGAATGGAAGCAGCTGTGCGTGAGATGGTTTGGTTGGGGAAAAAGATTTTAGTCAAAGATAAGGCTGGTCCCAAATGTCTGGAGACAGTATTTATGTAGCTTATTTTTCCTTTGGCAACATGGATACAGTTTATTAAAAAAATAGCCTGTAGTAAAACAACAAAATAAATCCATCTGAAATAACCTCAAGGCTTTAATTTTATTATTTAACCCTACTGAGGACAAAATAGTAGTTTATTTTATTTTCATTTATTTTTTTGTTTACAGAGCCTCTTGTTGTCACAGAGACAGGTGTGATATTTCAGAACAACTAATCTAATAGTTAGTGTCAGGCAAGGGAGATATTTTAGTGTCACTCCAAATAGCGTACAACACTTTTAATTAGAATATTTTTTTTCATTAGGTTCTTTAATTATTTTGTAATTTCTGAGCACATCATGTCTTTTGTCTAATTATGTTTAAACAGCAAATTATCATATAATATCTCGTGCATTATTACAATATGTGTAAAGCCTGGTTAATATTCGCAATAATTTCAGCCCGTGACAGCGCACTTATTTGTAATGACAGCTCAGAGTCTGTATCACGCAACACCTGTCACAAACCTGCAAGACTTGCTTTCTGTTAGACCCTGTTAGTGAACTCAACACCTCCTCACTTCTTTTGACAAGTTCCAACTCCCCAATTTATTCCTTCACAAAACCTTCAGCTTGAATAATCTTGTGATATTTCTTAATATAAATAGTCTTGTGAGAAGTGTTTTCTGCACCACTAGTGGTACCAGATGGAATTGCAATATGGACATGTGAATATGTTTCAATAATTATTGTTTCATTCAAATATACTTGAGGTGGTTGATTAGTATTTTATTTTATTTAATCATTTTAGAAATTGTCAAAATAGCTGAATGAAAAGTTGAATTTTTTATTGGAATGCCCAGTGAACAAACACATTTTTATGCATGATGTCCACTATAGTTGTTGTTGTTGTTTTACACTTTTCATAGTCCACTCTATGCATTCTAGTAAGTAACTTTGCAATTGCAACTACAACTTTGTAACACTCATTATTTTTTAACTACATGTCAACTAACTCTCATTAGAGTAGTAATAGACTGTTAGGTTAGGGTTAGTATAATGTCAAAAGTGGACAATCAAAATAAAGTGTTACCTTCTTTCCAATAAAGGGATGTAAACTACAAAAAAAACTAAAATACCTGAATAAATGTATTCCTTACATCTTATTTTACTGAAAAATAGAAGTAGATATAGAGCTACTTGGTGCTTAACTAATTTTGTCAGCCATGTTGAATTTATTCATAAAAAATACACAAATATTTAAAGAGTATGGCCATATAGAATTTTGGGTAAGGGTCACAGATGATCGACAAATTATTATTATTATTATTATTTTTTTTTTTGTTATTTAACATCGTACCCATTCAGTCATTTAATGTATTAATGAAAGCAGACAACATGCATTAGAATTAAACTGCAGTGGGAGTAATTACTTTGAAATACACCGTTACATTTAAAGAATAATAATATAATGTTCAATATTAACATATGCTTTGGAATATTTTGGACAAAATTCACATTTCTATTAGCCTGGCTGCCAGCCCGAACCCCGCCCACAACAATTTTTGGTCGGGAAGTTCGGTCTGGACTCGATCCGTTGAGGAGCTATTATGCCCGATCAAAATTTGTTCGGACCAATCAAATTGTCAGGGCGGGCTTTATACGATGATGGACAGCTGAGCAACCATAGACATCATATCTATGTGAGCAACGGTAACGTAACCATCCACGTCATCGGAGCGCTTGGGTTGAATTCATGGCTGCCGCTGGAGAATTGAGTTGTGTATATTCCGCTATCGCGTGTGTTATAGAAGATATAGACAGCGCATTAATTTTAGAAGAGGAACAGAGAACCGCGATCAAGGCATTTGTCGATGGAAAAGATGTTTATGCCGTCAATCCTACGGGATTCGGAAAAAGTTTAACATGAATCTATCTCTCAACATACGTCACTTACTCCGTTGCTCTGATTGGTTGTAGGTCTATCCAATTGAGTGCAGAGTTTTTTTTCCCTGGTTCGGTTGACACTAGCCCCATAATCACAGCCCAATGGAGCAGTATCAGACTCACATTCTGAATAGAATATGAGTATGACGAAGTCAGGCTACATTTCTATATGAACAACTAATATACAAGATATTTAATATTACTTAATGTATTCAGTACACTGTTAACAGTACACAGGGATCTTTAACAATTAAATTGGTTAATGGTGATGATGATACAGCATAATTCAGTATACCATGAAGCTTTGCTCCCTGTATCCTCTGCTCCTGTTACTTCCTGCCTATAAACTTTGATGATTGTTCATATGCAACTGAAGAGACTTTCGCCCCACACACTCATTCCCGTGAGTTCTGCAAGTCTGTACCACTACCGCTGGTTAAGCTTTTACACCACTTAATGAGATGGAAAGGGGTTGAGAGCGAAAGAGAGAGCCCGGAGACATCGACTTTCATCAATGGCTTGTTTTACATTTGGAACTATGATGAGCACAGAAAGGCAGGAGATAGAATATTTTGTACATTAATGCAATATTTAGATAATGGTGGTCATTCTTAGCTCCCCAACACGAGCAGGATTAATATTATTGTAAATAATATTACATTTGCCATGGGCATAAATTTCAGTCGCTAATGAGTAGGGGTGTAACAATACATTGTTATATCGAGAAATCGCAATATCCGAAACTAAGCTAACTGTATTTATAAGACATAATTAACCCCAAAAAAATTAAATTCTGTCACCCTGTACTCACCCTCATGTAATTTCAAACCTATAAGATTTTCGTTCAATTTCCAAATACAAATGAAGATGTTTTTTATGCAACCTGAGATATTTCTGTCCCTCCATTTAAAATGAATCCCTCTAAAATTCCAGAAAAAAAAATCATAAAGGCACCGTAAAAATAATCAGCGAGTGGTCTAATCCAAATCAGTCTTCTGATGAGACACGATGGCTTTATATGATGAACAGACCTACCTACAACGACTGTAAACACGGATATTCAGATGCTTGCGTGACACGTGGAAACAACATGAGTGAGTTAATGGCAATTTAAACTTTTGGATGAACTAACCATTTACAGATTGGGAATAGTAATTTTGACAAGCTTTCTTGCGATTAGAACTGAGATTGATTGTATTGATCATTTGAAGTGCATATATATACACTGGAAAGGCACTCCTAAAAGTGAAAGCGCAAACAATGTTTAAATCACAATATCTTATTTAGTAGTATTTGGGAGCCTGTACGTGAGCAGCCTGTCTGTGCAAATTAAGTTGGCTTGCTTAGTTGGAGACACTCAATATTTTGCAATATTATTGATTTGACTGCACTGATACTATTGGAATGAGAACTAAGATGGACGGTGACTTCACTTTTCTACAGAACTGCTTATAACTGAATTGAATTCATTTAATATTTTATGATCTTTACACAGTTATTGAACAGAACTGAATAAACACTGAACTAACTCAGTTGAACAATGACTATTTTCTTTTTAGAGCTGCTTTAAAGCATTGTTGGATGTGTTGGCATTCAGGTAGTCTCTCGCACACTCATGAATATTCCTGAGGGAGTGACTGGAGGGACTGCTTGTCCAAGGTAAGAGTGACAAGGAGAGGGATTTAGTGCTGACAGGGGCTATTTCGCTGCCACAAGCCAGATCAATAAGGATTCGGCTGTCTGCTGTTACTTGTTGGCCATTGCACACACTCATGCAAAGAGAGAGTGGAAGAGAGAGATTGAATATATATATATATATTCTCATTTTTTGTACTTTCTGGGGGTTTTATTCGCCATCGACATTCAACAAGGGTATCTGAACTCTTAGCAAGGCTATCAGAGACTTCCAGAACATACCTGTCAGTGCATGTGTTGCAACTGTATACGTGCCGTCCTGAACCGGAACCCAGCCTGACAAGGTCGCTTGGGTCCATCTGTCATCTAACTATAGTTACCAAGTTGCAACAAGAGTATGTTCACTCTCTCCTTGTGCCCTTGTCTTTTTAGAAGGTAATAGGTGAGGAAAGAACAGAACAAATGTTCCTTTAATAGATATAGTTTAACAGGCATAGTACCTAAAAATAAAGAAAATACAAATAATTCGGCCATTATTTACTCACTATTTTGTTTCAAATCTGTGTGACTTTTTTTTTCAATGTGTACAGAAAAAAAATGTTGCTGTTTTCAATGGACTGTT
Organism: Chrosomus eos; assembly: GCA_036326025.1. Classification (NCBI taxonomy): domain Eukaryota; kingdom Metazoa; phylum Chordata; class Actinopteri; order Cypriniformes; family Leuciscidae; genus Chrosomus; species Chrosomus eos. The sequence continues at coordinate 13,994,726 of CM070833.1, forward strand.
AAGCTCCAAAAATGATAAACAAAAAAACAACACCACCATAAATGTTGTCTATGCGATACATGTGCTGTATTCCAAGAACTCTGAAACCATGCAATATGTAAATATGGAATGTACAAACAAATAAAAAAATAAAAGTTATTTTATTGGCATCTATGCTTCCATGAAGAACCTTTAACGTTAATATAACTTTTCCATTTCACAAAAAGTTCTTTAGGTTATATATTTTTTGTTCTTTTTTCAGATTATTTAATATGGCTCTATTAATAAATGTTCAATGTTCTTTGGGAAATTAAAAATGGTTATTGCATTTCTGGAACCTTTATTTTTAATATCAAATATAATTGATTCTTGTATGATTTGTAACTAGTTAAAAAAAATAAAAAAGGTAAAAATAAAAGGCAATAAAGGTAATAAACTAACAAAAGGTAATGTAGCTACATGAATTTTCTGTAAAGCTGATTTGAAACAATATGTATTGTTAAAAAGCGCCACACAAATAAATGTGAATTGAATTGAATTAATAAACTATATAATTATAACATTTTACAAATAAGCTTTCTGTGTATTTCTAACTTTGTAGTGATCTCAAAAGTTTCAATTACAAGTTAGTTAGGGCACATATTTTCACCTTGCAGTAAATAGATGCTCACAAACAGAAATAGTGTTCGCTTGTCTTAAGATGTAGCCATAGCAACAATAGGCTGCATGAGCACTTTTCATTAGGATCATTAACGGATGGAACATAATTATTGCTATTATTTTATACTTTATGGTATATATCAGTGTCACAAATATATCATAGCAACTTTGTTTATGAAATAAAATGTAATCAAATATTTTTTATCTTCCTGGAAGTGTACTCTGCATGATATGAATTACTGTTAATGGTAGGGTGTTTTTTGAACAGATCCTGGCCATCTGTTCAGTTTCATTGTATAAAAAAGAGGAGTCTCTCTTTGTGGTCTACAGAAGACAAGTTTGGAACAACTCGTGAAGTAACTGAAGAATGTTTGGCTGAACTATTACTTCAAAAATAAGAGAGACCAGACAGAGTAACTCATCTCTTCATCACTAAAAGGCAAAACATTGACTAGCCCAAATTGTTCAAAGCCAAGAACACACACAAAAAAAAAAACAATCTAACCTTGAGCATCTTTTGTGATGCAACATTTGAGTCAAATAATGTTCCATGATACAGCTTGGGGTTTCAGATCTCTCATTCAGAGCTCTAAGAGGGAATAATTAATGACACTGGTTTAACTCTTTCATGAAGCTGTCAATGTGCCCATGAAAAAGAACAATGTTTTTTTGATCCCGTATTGAGTGTTTCATCATGAATAAATCGTCCTTTTGCATTTATTTTAAAATAATCTGAGTTCAGTTGATGATTTAATGGATATTACAGATTCCTCTTATGGCAAATACGCTTACACAAAACAGGAGTGGAAGCCAGCAGCTTAGGGAAGATGTTTCAGAAAGGCTTAGAGTTAATGTTTTAGGCTGAGAAGAGAACTATGGAAAGCCTATGTGCATACGTTTGCATCTTTGAACAGATGTGTAATTGAAAGACAGCAGTGAACGTAGTCAGTACCTCAGACCATTGACCACAGTATGCAAGGTCAATACTAAACGCTGTTTAGAGAGAAGCAAAACCAAACCGTATGCTTCACCAGCCCAACACTGACATATCGATCTGCTCATATAAGACCTGTCCTTTAGTGAGAAGTGTGCTGCTAAGTGTTTGCTGTTACTTCTCTTGAAGGGTGAGCCTAGGATCTGTTCGTACTAAGAGGCATCACTGTCAGTATAGAGGAGGAAAATAAGCTCTGTTGTGGAGGGATGGTCCCATTTCCCCATGTTTGCTGAAAATACACACTCCCAGAGCCCTTTGAACACACGGCTGTGTGTGTACAAACACATTGTCGTCATCTGAAATCTTAAAACCTTGTTTGTGCCTTACGGCTTTGGAAAGCCTGGTTTTTCAAAGCACTGATTTAAATGTTCAAACTTTCTAAACCTACAGCATTTGTCCCCTAGAAACACAATGGCACTGTATGTACTGTAGATCACAATTATAGAAGGAACACTTTTGCTCTAGTCACTTTTTATATCCTTGCTTTTATTTGACACAGATTAAATGGCGAGAAAAGTCACAGGTTTTCTGGCAGGTTTTTAGAAGACTCCCCCTATCCCTCTGTGTGTTGTGATGTTCTCCCCCTCAGCAGTCTCACTTTTCCTTTTCATCTCTTCATCATTCACTTGTTTATATTGCTGTCTGTCTCACCCTGAGCTACTGGCAACCGAGCACATCATATTTCACTCATTACGATATTCCCGCTTTCCCCTCTAAAGTATATCTTGCTCTTCCCACAACAACTTCCTCCTCCCACATATTATCTCATTAGCTACATAGAAAAGGGCAAAGGTCATGTGCACCATAACAGTTGATTACACCAACTTGGGACAGTACTTCATATCTTACTGTCTGTTTGTCTATATGTCTGTCTCTCTGTAAGATTAACTACAGTATTTGTCTGTCTGTCTATAGTTTTATACAGGTATTTCAAGTACATTAGGCCTGAATAACCATTGAACTTAAAAGCATATCAAGGGTTTTTACACTTTGCTTTTTGTAAATTTGTCTTTCCATTACCGTTTTAAAAATGTACATTAAAATTTCAGTAATATTTTACACTACAATATTCACAGCATATTTACATATGTACTGGGACTAATGAGACTAATACTAATGAGCTACATACACTTACTGTATAATTATTTTGTGGAGCTTGTGTTGGAGGTTTTATAGAATTTTTTCACATGAGGAAAAACCTACATGACTTTGTAAGGCGCTGAAACAGCTCGTCACTTAATTGGTATGCGGTAATTAGAATGAAACTAGACATTCTTCTACAGAATTTGAAGGACTTTTATTCTGTTTACAAAAAACTTGTTTCTGGGTACCACTACACTGCTTTTTAATTATATTTTTGTGTGCATACATGTGCAATATTTTATTATTATGCTGCATTTTTCTGCTCTTTCAGCATCTTGTGTCTGTAAGCATAAGAACCTTTTAAGTACTTAAAGTACAATAACTTGATACAGAGTGTAAGTGATCCAGACCGCAGTGTGTTTGGTCATCAGTGAACCCGAGAGAGTCCACATTACACCTTCCTTCGTCTCACTCCACCCACTGGCAATAGCTGCCATCATCAAGTTTGAGACACTGATGCTTACGTATAGATCAGCCGTCCGATCTGCACCCTTACACTCACTATAACTGTGTTTCCTGAAAAAAGTAAATGGCACCACTCCAAAATTTCATTTATTGCAGCATTCCTCATTTGCAGGTCGTTTTGGATAAAAGCATTTGCCAAATGAATTATCATAATTAAAAAAAAAAAGCAAACATAACATTAAAGGCATTGAGAGTTATATTATTGAGAGAATATTTGAAGATATGTTTTCATTAAATAATCTTTTATTACTTTTATTAACGTCTTCATCTCAAAACTCTGGTTTATTATACTTGAAAAAATAATTTTAATTTTTTTTTAAAAAATTTGTTCAGAAGAGGTCTTGGAAGCTCATGTACTGATACTCATTTTAGTGGTGTACGACAAATTTCTGTGAACCCACCCATCATAAGTGGTGGTATGTTTGTTTTTAGGGGTGAAATTGGGGTTTTGATGGTATCTACAGTATTGTTTAAAAAAATTGGAGTCAGAAGGATTTTTTTTTAGAAATGTATTTATATTTCAAATAAATGCTGTTATTTTGAACTTTGTTAATCAAAGAATCCCTAAAACTATTTCCACCAAAATATCAAGCAAATATATTTTTAACAAAAAACATTAACTGTTTTAAACAGGGAAGATGATAATAAAAATGAAAAAAATAAGAAAAAACTTTCTCACCACATCATAGAATGATTTATGAAGAATAATGTGACACTGAAGACTGGAGTAATGATGCTGAGAATTCAGCTTTGCCAACACACTAATAAATTACATTTTAAAATATATTATAATAGGAAACACATTTTTAATTGTAAAACTATTTCACAATATTGCCGTTTTTACTGTATTGTTGTTGAAATAATGGCAGCCTTAACTCTAGTCCTTTAATTCATAAAGCACATTTAAACCAGATGCAAGACTGACCAAAGTGCTGTACAAGAGCAGATTAAACAAATACATTTTATTTTTTTATTATTATAAAGAGTGGCATTAACGTGTTTAAAATTGCAGAACAAATTAATTTTCAAGAGCCAAACACTATGACCTCGACCTTTGACTAGACTCTAAAAAATCTTTTAAGCCAAAACTTTTGAACCGCAACTTTTTAGTTTCTACTATCTCTGTGAGAATAAACATTTCAGCTTGCAAGGTTGTGATACATAATTTCTTGTGATTGTGATTTATAGATGCCTCTTAAGATGTTGCTTTTTTGCACTGTAAAGATGGCTCTAGAAAAGCAATTCTTAGCTGAATTGAATTTCCTCCCAGCACCGCAGTGACTGTGTGGGTGTCCCATGCGCTCATGACTTATATCTATGACTTTTTATTGTCTTCTCAAAAGTCACAGAGAGCGTTTGTGACTCCTGTGGCTTACCGTAACAGCAGAGCATATGTCATTAAAATGAGATTAGGAAAAGCTCTTTGCTTGTTGTGCATTTTGGCTCATTGTTTGAGTACGGCTCCGCCATTCTAATATAACACTGGATAATGCGTCTCCCATTGCTCTCTCGCATTCAGCTGACGGCACACTATTCTGAGGAGGGCATTCTTTTACAAAGAGCTGCTAGGGAAAATGTTGAATGGTGGATGAGATCCAAACACACACACACTGCTGTATCTCTGGTGTGAAGATCTCATTCTATCCCATCAACGAAATACACACCCACACACCAAAACGACGGGTAAAATGCTTTTTTTGCACCTGGTGAATGAGATCTTACCACACGAAAAGCTCATCTCGAACAATATGCAAACACAACAAAACCTACTTAAGCTCAATCTGTCTGGTTCCAGATGTGTAAGCAAGACTTATCAATCCTTTTTACATCTGGACTGCTCGTGTTCCTCTCATGGTTACACGTGTTCTCCTATGTTTATTCTCCTTCGGAGGAGCAATTACTGTCAGTGCGCCATGCTGGCTCTCTCTGCACCTGTCCCTGCTTTTCCGAAGATTCCCCTCTCCTGACACAAACTTGTGTAATTACCCAGCAAAGGATTCGGGCTCCAGCCTCCACACTGCCACCGTCGCTAGCCTCCTTGCCGCTTCAATTTTAATTGAATCTCAAGTGCTGATCATGAAAGGTGACTAGCTTTGAAAGCATTAATGGTCTTCCAGACATTTTGTTTCTTTGGAGGGGTGGGGGAAGAGAGTCTTTTATTTGGTTTGGTTTTGATGAAGCGTCTTTAATTGTGTAACTCTTAATAAAGATCATTGGGTTGTTAACCATTTTGATTAGTCATGTCAAGTGATTAATATTTAAAATTGAATTATTTAGCCCTAATAACATGTTAGAATTCTCAGCTGTACTCTGTATGCAGTGAAAACAATGAATGCTTATTACCAGTTAAGTGAAGCGGTATTAATTTAAGGTTTACCCTTAGGCTAATGTTTTACTTTAACAATTTAGATACGTTTGACTCACTTCTTACTTCTCTCATGTTTTTACAATTCCTTTTATTGATCTTAACTTGATGATTTTTTTTCAGAGCAGTTAGTTCTGGGTAATCTTTGCATTTAAGTGTTATTCCAAAATTCCGTTTGTTTGTTTGTTTGTTTGATGATAGGGTTAGTGTTTTTTAATTACATTAATTACCTTTTTTTCTATTTTAATTTTTTTTCTTCCTTTTTATCTTTATTTTTTTATTTGATTGATTTTATATACAGTTAGTTCAAGTCAGCTCAATCACTTAGGCAGCACTGTGATTAAAATTACCAATGAAATATTTATAATTGGCAGCGGGGTGACTGAATTGCAGTATTAGTACTTCTCAGTACAACTATGAGACATTACTGTCACGTGATACTGCTTGTACACAAATACACCTGCAAAAAAACTGTTGACTCAGCACTATGGGGATTTTGTTGCATCAGTATTCAACAGCTTTACAGTGAAATTCCAGAAACCGTTTTGCTAGGCATCATGAGAGATAAAGAAAAAGCACTAAAACATGTCGTCTGTTTGACCTTTGACCTCTGCAAACGTTCATGAATAGATTTAAGCCATAATGATGCCCTCTAAATCACTATACAGTCCAATGACATCCAGCTCTATTTTTTTCTTGTGACCTTCATTTATGTGTGAAAATGTGTGTCCTTCACTTACCCCATTGACCTCTGAGAGTGTGTTTTCAGTGATTCCATAAGTAATGGCAAATTAAATATCTTACACAACACTTTAGAATGTGTTATTGTGTGAGACAGGTACACATAAGTTGCTGTGTGACTAATACACAACTCCTTTCTGCACTGTTGAGGAGAGTCATTCTTTTTGTCCCAGCAGCCATCAAAACATGATGGAATACAAACAACATACGCTGTCACAACTGCCGAGTACGTATTCTGCAGCGGGTCAGTATTGGTTTCTATTACAGTACAATCCCTCTCAGTTAATGGAATCATTAAGGTTTCCGCCCAGCTGGACAGAGCTAGTTCATTTCCGGATTGGACATCAGTGGTTGCAAAGTCATTTTATATTAGCTTTCCTCTGAGCGCTGTCGACAAGAAGATGCTAGGAGATTCCTTTCTCAATGTTTGGTTTAGAGGGAAAAACTCCAATGCTAGTTTGTTCCAGTGGATCTGATTCTGCCCTGTGGCACTGGCCTAGAAGCTTTAATCTAGGTTTTCCATTACAGGGAAAAAAAATACAGAATGCCACAGGCTGGTCATATAGCCTGCTTAAAGGAAACCATTGATTTTCTCCATTTTTAAATTGAAGATCTATGTCTTGATGATGTCGGACACCTTGTGTGGTCAATTCTTGAGCTTGCTGTTTGTGAAAATTTGACTACTGTATGAACAATTTAAGACCTCCTTAGAGCAGGCAAATGTGATGGTCATTTTGTTGGGTCGTTTGCTTCTTGCACTGCCTAAAATCATTTTTAGGTAACCTGTATGTAAACTAATGAGAGCAATTTGCCATAAATGCATGTGGTTTACTCTGTGGGGAAGCAAAATGAGATACAAAATCAAATGTAATTCCTTTGAAATTCGTGAGCTTTAAAGGCGTTTGATCTTTCATGTCTTTTCTGCTATTCTCCAACATTGGCATCTCTTAACACTTTTAAAATGTTTGTGTTTTGAAAATATTGATCTCTTCATATTCACTGAGTAGGTGAGTACTTTAGTAATCTGATATGCTTTCAGTGTAAAAAATGTGAATTTCACATCTTCGTATAGACATGCTTGAAGACAGTGGATCATCAGTGTGATTAGCAAAGATTAGTAACACTTGAAAAGCATGTCCATGTTACTGTACATATGCAGTAATGCGAGGCAGAATGGATAAATGTATAGAACGTTTAAAAAAGTTGCAATCATTTTTCAAATACTTCTTAGATGGATTTTATTGTGTATAGTTGTAGCACAGATTATATGATGTGGATGAGATATGTAGATTAGATTGATTTGTGCTCACCTGCAGTGAGGAACCTCTGTCACTGTCAGTAAACAATGATGAATAGCCTTCCATTTCCTCCTAAAGTGGTTATGATGTTCAAGTGAGTTATTAAGAGTAATTTGAAATGACTCTCTGGCTTGCTGATAAGTAATTCCTGGACACTAAATGACAGCTGTTAAGATGCCACATGTGTTTATGGTGTGAAATAAACACATTGGCGATACATTTGATAGCCGCTATTAAAAGAAAGTCTGATATTACAAAACCATGTTACATTTCATGTAAAAACATTCGGATTACTGAGAGGACAGTTTTTATGCCATATTCTGACATTACAGTTTTTTACAGTCGCTAGGACACATTTCTCAATACTTAGGTCACTTTTTCAAAACTCTTCACACAGTGAGCACAACAGAAGTATATGTGGGCTAAACTGTGTATCATTTATCATTGCTTTGGCACAAAATGCATTCAATGACTACATCTTTCAAATTACATTAATTCTTTTCTCACTTCGACACAACAACCGTTAAAACTCTGTGTACTTACAGGCCAATGTGCACATGCTTACACACTGTTTTCAAAACTGTTAAACTTAAGTTCAAAACAATAACTTATACAAAACTGAATAAGACAGCATTTTTGCCACATTTCTACAGTAATATTGTAATGAAATATATTTTAGAATCTAAAAATTAAATGGTATAAAAACAATTGGACCAACCACAGCTGATTCCTATTGTATGGTACGGTGGATGGTGTGTATACAAATTTTTTGATACTTTGGAATTACTCCAAAAACCTAAAATATAATAACTGCATGATGTCTGATTCATTCTAGTAACATATATTGCAGTGAATTTCTAAACAGTAGGGAGGTAGAAGAAAGAAAGCATTTACATAGGAAAACATTGTATAAAGTAACCTGTTGTTAGTGTTTTTTATGTTATTGTTTTGTGGGTGACAAAGTGTGTTTGTTAGCTGTCAACCTTTGCTAGTGTTATGGAAGAATGTGTTGTTTTGAGATATGTATGAAGTGATTTGGTAGTTTTAGTGCATTTTGAATGTGAAATGAACTGCTGTGCCGAGCTGAAAGTTGGTTAGGAGAACTGTGTGAAGAGTTTTGAAAAAGTGACTTAAGTATTGAAAAATGGGTCCTAGCGACTGTAAAAAAACTGTAAATCATTTTTTTTCTGTAAAATCTACTTTTTTGAACTCACATTTGTCTGATTCTCACAAAACTTGGTATGCATCACCCCTACCCACTTAATACTTTGTTTTTTAGTCCTTATGTATTTAAATAACTTCTTGCAAGTCATGAAAGCAGACCTTTCAGTGTTAAGTGATCTCTCCATTATACTTAAACTATCCCTCAATAACTCTTTAGCACCTATACCATCATCTAGTTTAAATTCAGGGTTGTAGAAACACTTGTATTTGTCAGGTAATTAGGGCCCGAGCACCGATGGTGTGAGGACCCTCTTGGAATTGCTCTGTTTATTATTATTATTATTATTATTCTTCTCCGCAATGAATCGCATTTTTGAGGGCCTAAACATGCACGAAAACTCACGAAAATTTGCACACGCGTCAGAACTGGCGAAAATTTACATCTGATATGCGTTTCAAAATTGGGCGGGCCAAAATGGCTCGATAGCGCCACCTATAAAGGTTCAACGGAGTGCGCCTCGCGTTACGTTTCACGTACGTGTACGAAATTCGGTACATACATGTAATGGCCCATTACCTACAAAAAAGTCTCTTGGACCGTAGCCCTAAACACAACAGGAAGTCAGCCATTTTGAACTTCCTCTCAGATTTTTGTGCAGTTTTTGCCATTTTCAGGCCTCGTACTTTAACGAACTCCTCCTACAGTTTTAATCTGATCATCTTCAAATTTGGTGAGTGTAATCTTAAGGCCTTTGCGACGTTAAATTGCGAAGATCTTGAGTTTTCGTCGAAGGGCGTGTCCTCGGCGGCCTGACAAATTTTGATGTTTCGCCATGAAACAGGAAGTTGCTGTAACTCAGGCAAACAATGTCCAATCTGCCCCAAACTTCACATGTTTGATAAGAGTTCTGTCCTGAACACATGTGCATGCTGATATTCAGTTACAGTCATAGCGCCACCTGCTGGCAACAGGAAGTGACATGTTTAACACTGTTGTGGACTCCTGATAACATATAAAAAAGTGCCAGCAAGTGTTAAACATGCTAACAACATACTTGAAACATGCTAAAACATGCTAGCAAGCACTTAGCTAAGTGCTAAAGCATGCTATTACTGCAATTCAATAGGAATTTGCTGTAACTCAGGTATGGAATGTCCAATCTGCCCCAAACTTCACACGTTTGATAAGAGTTCTGTCCTGAACACATGTCCATGCTCATATTCAGTTACAGTCATAGCGCCACCTGCTGGCAACAGGAAGTGACATGTTTAACACTTTTGTGGACTCCTAATAACATATAAAAAAGTGCCAGCAAGTGCTAAACATGCTATCAACATACTTGAAACATGCTAAAACATGCTAGCAAACACTTAGCTAAGTGCTAAAGCATGCTATTACTGCAATTAAATAGTAATTTGCTGTAACTTCGAACCCCGAAACCCCGAAACTTCACACATTTGATAAGAGTCCTGCCCTGAACACATCTACATGAGAATATTCAGTTATAGTAATAGCGCCACCTACTGGCAACAGGAAGTGACATGTTTAACACTGTGATGCAGTACTAGCAACATATTAAATATGCCATTGAATTATAAACATGTTATAATCATGTTAAAACATGCTAGTAATTCTTAGCTAAGTGCTAAAGCATGCTAATGAAATGAAACAGGAAGTTGTTGTTACTTAAGAAGACAATGTCCAAACTGCCCCAAACTTCACACATTTGATAAGAGTCCTGCCCTGAACACATCTACATTACAATTTTCAGCTATAGTAATAGCGCCACCTACTGGCAACAGGAAGTGACATGTTTAACAGTGTGATGCAGTACTGGCAACATAGTAAATATGCCATTGAGTTATAAACATGTTATAAACATGTTAAAACATGCTAGCAATTCTTAGCTAAGTGCTAAAGCATGCTAATGAAATGAAACAGGAAGTTGTTGTTACTTAAGAAGACAATGTCCAATCTGCCCCAAACTTCACACATTTGATAAGAGTCCTGCCCTGAGCACATCTACATTACAATTTTCAGCTATAGTAATAGCGCCACCTACTGGCAACAGGAAGTGACATGTTTAACAGTGTGATGCAGTACTGGCAACATAGTAAATATGCCATTGAGTTATAAACATGTTATAAACATGTTAAAACATGCTAGCAATTCTTAGCTAAGTGCTAAAGCATGCTAATGAAATGAAACAGGAAGTTGTTGTTACTTAAGAAGGCAATGTCCAATCTGCCCCAAACTTCACACATTTGATAAGAGTCCTGCCCTGAACACATCTACATTACAATTTTCAGCTATAGTAATAGCGCCACCTACTGGCAACAGGAAGTGACATGTTTAACAGTGTGATGCAGTACTGGCAACATAGTAAATATGCCATTGAGTTATAAACATGTTATAAACATGTTAAACATGCTAGCAATTCTTAGCTAAGTGCTAAAGCATGCTAATGAAATGAAACACGAAGTTGTTGTTACTTAAGAAGGCAATGTCCAATCTGCCCCAAACTTCACACATTTGATAAGAGTCCTGCCCTGAACACATCTACATGACAATATTTAGTTATAGTAATAGCGCCACCTACTGGCAACAGGAAGTGACATGTTTAACAGTGTGATGCAGTACTGGCAACATAGTAAATATGCCATTGAGTAAAAAACATGTTATAAACATGTTAAAACATGCTAGCAATTCTTAGCTAAGTGCTAAAGCATGCTAATGAAATGAAACAGGAAGTTGTTGTTACTTAAGAAGGCAATGTCCAATCTGCCCCAAACTTCACACATTTGAAAAGAGTCCTGCCCTGAACACATCTACATGACAATATTCAGTTATAGTAATAGCGCCACCTACTGGCAACAGGAAGTGACATGTTTAACAGTGTGATGCAGTACTGGCAACATAGTAAATATGCCATTGAGTTATAAACATGTTATAAACATGTTAAACATGCTAGCAATTCTTAGCTAAGTGCTAAAGCATGCTAATGCTATGAAACAGGAAGTTGTTTTTACTTAAGAAGGCAAAGTTCAATCTGCCCCAAACTTCACATGTTTGATAAGAGTTCTGTCCTGAACACATGTGCATGCTCATATTCAGTTACAGTCATAGCGTCACCTGCTGGCAACAGGAAGTGACATGTTTAACAGCATGCTATTATACCCATAATAAATGACATTTTTGTAACTGACTTTGACATACTCCCACTATATTTATCTACTTAAATGCACATTGCCCACCGTGGTCTGTCTTCCTAAAGCCACCGGGTGGCGATGGCACGGGTGCGAGGGCCCTTTCAATGCTGCTTGCAGCTTTAATTTGAGTTTGAGACCCCTGTTTCAAACTTTTTTTATATATACTACTTTTCCATTAGCCAAGCAATCATACATGTTTGTCATAGAACTGCTCACAATGCAGGTTTGGTGTGGAATTGAAACCTAAAATGTGCTGAATTGTGGCTAGAAGTTCAGAAAGGTGCTTTGAACCATGGAGCTCACTCTTGACTTCTGAAACCTTTGAACCTAGTCTCCATAGCAACTACAACAATGGGAGCAGTTGCTGTTGGTATCATTATATGCTGCATAGCGACTGGCATTTTGAAGTTGAGATGGAGTTGGCCCGAGTTAGCCCTAGAAGAACAGGCTATACTAATGAGATAGGCATGTCACATGTGTCAAGGCCAATGTTGGCATATGATACATTTACTATTTCTTTTGTGAATTCATCTGCAATATATGATTTTCTTGCTCTCACTTATCCCAATTATTGTGCATATAGGCAAAATCATGTTACTCCCCACTCTAAAAATGAGTGTGAATGAGACGGTTAAAGGCCACAGATGGTTCATGTTCTGCACAATGCAACATGACCCCACCATCACAGTCAATCTTTCTAAACGCATGAACTCACACACGCCATTGCATTGCCTTTCAGAGTGGAGCCAGTGAACAGATGCCTGCTCAGCTGGAATTATGGCTCTTATTGCGGTGAGCTCAGTATTTAACACTGTGGATGATGTCATTGTTGACTCATTTGACTATACACTGTTCACCAATTACATGTTGCAGATGGGTGATTTCAGACATTTGCAATTGTAGATTTCAATTTGTCAACCTATCAGTTTATACATATGTGGGTGGAGAGTCAAAAAAGAGTCTCTCTTGGAGAGAGTTTTATTTGATGTAGTATACCAATACAAACTGAATAATGTTTTCATGTGGAGCATGAAACAATAGGGGCGTGGTGTCCTTATGCCAAGTGATGAGCGGAAGCTGGAAATGAGCTATTCAGAAGGGTGCTAGGTCCACAGGCACAGAGGCATCATCTTAATGGTGGCCTGGATATGTCAAGCCGTACCTTTGTGGGACTTGTGCAAAGAGATGGGATCCTGGATTAAGTTCTGCAGTAACATTTTTCCACATATGATTATGATGAATGAATAGTGTCGTTATATAAATGTATACTGCATGTATGTGGATAAAGTTGGACAGTTACACATTCAAATGAAAATATAAAATATAAACCATGTTGTCAGGGTTGGGTGCAGGTGACCGAAGACGAGGACACGGAAGCTTCAATATAATGGTTTTAATAACAAAATGAAACTTTCAAAATGAAACAAGAACAAAACTCCAGGACTTCAAGGTTTACACACAACCATACATAGACGACAATCGACAAACACTGGGAGAAAACACAGGGCTTAAATACACAAGGAATAATGGGATAATTAACAGGGCACAGGTGATAAAACTGAACACAAACGAGGAGCGGGAAAACTAACAGGACTAAACCAAAAATCACACAAGACAGGGGAAAACAAGATCACAAAGGATAACTAAACACATCAAAACGTGACAGTACCTCCCCCCTCCCCGAAGGCGCGTCCTCGCGCCGTATAACATCCAAAGGGGTGGGAGGGTGGGCGCCCTGGAGGCTGACGAGGGCATGGTGCAGGTCCGGGAAACCTCTAGGGCGGAGCAGGCTGTGGGCGTGGCCACGGCGGTGCAGGCTGTGGGCGTGGCCATGACGGTGTAGGCTGTGGGCGTGGCCACGACGGTGCAGGCTGTGGGTGTGGCCATGGTGGAGCCGGCTGTGGGCGTGGCCATGGTGGAGCAGGCTGTGGGCGTGACCATGGTGGAGCAGGCTGTGGGCGTGGCCATGGTGGAGCAGGCTGTGGGCGTGACCATGGCGGAGCTGTGGGACCCTCGGGCGTCCAGGGCGGAGCTGTGGGACCCTCGGGTGGCCATGGCGGTGCAGGCTCTTCAGGTGGCCACGGCGGTGAAGACCCTTCAGGTGGCCACGGCGGTGAAGACCCTTCGGGTGGCCACGGCGGTGAAGACCCTTCGGGTGGCCACGGCGGTGAGGACCCTTCGGGCGGCCGTGGTGGTGAAGACCCTTCGGGTGGTCGTGGTGGTGCAGGCTCTTCAGGTGGCCACGGCGGTGAAGACCCTTCAGGCGGCCACGGCGGTGAAGACCCTTCAGGCGGCCGTGGTGGTAAAGACCCTTCGGGTGGCCATGGCGGTGAGGACCCTTCGGGTGGCCATGGTGGTGAAGACCCATCAGGTGGCCGTGGTGGTGAACTTTTTTCAGGCCTCCGTGGGTCTTTGGCCGGCCACGGCGAAGGCGTATAGCGCCCCCCCAAAATTTTCTTGGGGAGGACAGGCTCAGGATCGGGAACTGACTTGACATCAATGGGCTCTGGCGCTGGGTCAACGGGCTCTGGCTCTGGCTCTGGGTCAACGGGCTCTGGCTCTGGCTCTGGGTCAACGGGCTCTGGCTCTGGGTCAACGGGCTCTGGCTCTGGGTCAACGGGCTCTGGCTCTGGCGCTGGGTCAACGGTCTCTGGCTCTGGCGCTGGGTCAACGGGCTCTGGCTCTGGCGCTGGGTCAACGGGCTCTGGCTCTGGCGCTGGGTCAACGGGCTCTGGCTCTGGCGCTGGGTCAACGGGCTCTGGCTCTGGCGCTGGGTCAACGGGCTCTGGCTCTGGCGCTGGGTCAACGGGCTCTGGCTCTGGCGCTGGGTCAACGGGCTCTGGCTCTGGCGCTGGGTCAACGGGCTCGGAACTGGACGGGGCCAGCACATCAGGGGACTCGGAACTGGACGGGACCAGCACATCAGGGGACTCGGAACTGGACGGAACCAGCATTTCAGGGAGCTTGGGGCTGGGCTCAGGCTCTGGCGGGCAGGCGACAGGCTCAGGCTCTGGCGGGCAGGCGACGGGCTCAGGCTCTGGCGGGCAGGCGACGGGCTCAGGCTCTGGCGGGCAGGTGACGGGCTCAGGCTCTGGCGGGCAGGCGACGGGCTCAGGATCTGGCTGGATGTGGTTGACGTGAACCCCAGCCTCGGCAGCCATCCTCCTGGCTAATCGCACTGACATCAGTGGGGGATCAGTCATACAGGACATCAGTCGGGGAAGTCCATGGACCGATCTGGCGGCAGGGCTGATGCGGTGTGCAGGCTCTGGCGGGCAGGCGATGGGCTCAGGGGCCGGCGTGCAGGTGATGGGCTCAGGCGTTGGCGGGCTTGGAGCTGGCTGGAGTGGTAGATCTTCTACAAGGTAGCTGGATCCACACGCCCACAGCGTGTGATCCACAAACTCCAGGAAGGATAGATGGAGGTCCTTGACAAGAATTATCTGGGCCAATGGGTCCTTCAGACCACCCCAGAAACTCTTTGTTATTTCCTCTTCCTCCATCGACACATCATCATAAATGTCTAAATAGAGCCCCGCATACTCTTCGAGGGAGCGTTCGCCTTGAAAGAGGATAGGGTTTTCGAAAGGGCTCACCTCTTTCATCTTCCTTCTATTCATTTTCGTTTTAGGGTCGATCGTTCTGTCAGGGTTGGGTGCAGGTGACCGAAGACGAGGACACGGAAGCTTCAATATAATGGTTTTAATAACAAAATGAAACTTTCAAAATGAAACAAGAACAAAACTCCAGGACTTCAAGGTTTACACACAACCATACATAGACGACGATCGACAAACACTGGGAGAAAACACAGGGCTTAAATACACAAGGAATAATGGGATAATTAACAGGGCACAGGTGATAAAACTGAACACAAACGAGGAGCGGGAAAACTAACAGGACTAAACCAAAAATCACACAAGACAGGGGAAAACAAGATCACAAAGGATAACTAAACACATCAAAACGTGACACATGTTATATATAGAAATCAATTTTTTGTTCAATTTTCATATTGTATAATATACATTTGCTGCTTTGCGAGTATTAATTTTGACCATGGTTACTGTGGCATTATTTTTGTCCTTGACTGTAAAGAAACTTCAAACTCCTGAATATGTAGTTTGGCAAGCCACAGAGCACCTGCATATGTGAGATGACCTCTATCTGAATGCATTTAAGAGCATTTGTATTTACCTCTATTTTTATACAAATATTTATCCATTTTAGTAACCCTTTTGACTCCTCTTACATCTTTTTGTCTATCACACTTTTGGTGGGCCCTGTTGAATCAAACCCTCGGTGTACATTACGGTTGTGTGACCTTGACTGAGCTAACCTAGCTTTATCAGCCTCCGTTAAAAGCAACAAGAGCACTTTGGATATATCGTATTCTCTTTCTTTCCCGAGGTGCAGGTGTCTTCCAAGAAATATTCAGCACTTATTGAACGGAAGGATTCCTAGTAATGGACATTGCATATAATCTCTTTCATGGTAGCTTTTGATGGTCATATCTTGGAGTTATTTGTGATTAGATGTTTTTAATTCATATTCTTTAAATGTCACGTCAATCCAAGCCGTTTTGCAGATTTTTTCTTCTTCTTTCATGTAATCACTGGGGGGGGGGGGGGGGGGGGGGGTCTAGGGGCAAAAGCAGGCTTTGCATTCATTTTTTTAATCCTCACCACCACAGACCTAGTATAATCATTCTTCATATGATCAAAGAGAGGGGAAAATGCAGAAACATCCACATGTATCAAAGATCCCCCCGCCCTCTTTGAATCTTTGACTTACACTGCCTTGCTTTTCTTGCAATACATTCCTTGGCGGCTCATTTAGCATATGGCTTTTTAGCTTTTGCCTCATGTAGTGACAGAAGATCTTGTTTATCTAGTGATAGCCTCACTATTAATGTCTAAAAGGCCATTTCTTCATGAGTCATTTGCCGCTAATGTAGACTAGCAGTAACAAGCTATCTTGGAAGCACCCTATAATGCGACTTTTTACTGGTCATACCTGTGGTGACATAGTAGGGATGAGCTCAAAGCCACAAGGTCATATCTATCTATCTATCTATCTATCTATCTATCTATCTATCTATCTATCTATCTATCTATCTATCTATCTATCTATCTATCTATCTATCTATCTATCTATCATCTATCTATCTATCTATCTATCTATCTATCTATCTATCTATCTATCTATCTATCTATCTTACTATGCAAAAGTCTTAGGGACTTTAGGATTTTCACACACACACAAAAAAGGGAATAAAAGGTTGCACTTTGTGTTTTATAGTACGTGTATGAACTTACTACATACCTGTACATACCTAAGAAACTAGGTTCAGGGTTAGTACCTAGTTATTACCCAGTTATTGTAATAACGGTAATGCTTCCTTTTACAGTCCAGTTACCCATGTACATACTCAGTACTTATTTTAGTAATTACAATTACTGGGTAAGAACTAGGTACTAACCCTGAACCTACCCCTAAACCTACCCCTAACCCATGTACTTACCTTATATTAGCCAGTTCTTTCTAGGTAAATACACTGCAAGTACACTTTAAGTACTGTACTGTAAAAGGAAGCGTTACCGTAATAACATAGGGGAACAGGACTGTAAAATAAAGTGCTACCAATAATAATAATGTTTTAGTGATTATTCCAACAAGCACAAGGATAAATCACCACTTTTAAGGAACAAATCTAAAATTACAGTGGCATGTGAGTCTGTGACGCCAATATGGCTAAAATACAAATTTGTGAATTTAACATTTTTTCTTTATTTTATTTTATTTACATCAAGGTTGTAATATATATATATTTTAACAACGCAAGGGTAATTTTATTTTACTTTTATATTCACAGTTTTTTGTTTTGCATATATTTTATATTTAGGTTATAACACAAATATTTGTATGGATTAAAAGGATTTATATTTATTTGAAAATAGAAAATAGTTTTATGAATTATACAAGGCATTTTTACAATAGGAATTATAAATTGTATAATTACATCTAAAAATAGGGTTTTCCTTTGATATGGCATCTTCTGGTTCAAGACCCACCCACTTTGTTTCTATTCAAATATAGTTACAGAAACTGAAAAATGTTTCATTGCAACCGATACATTTACAGATAATGGCTTTGCTGCTCACTCCTAATGTATTGGGCTGCTAAGTATTGAGATGGATGAAGAAATTTGTATTCATTTCCTCAGTGTTCATAGCTTGTTGTTCAGAAAAGAGATTGCTCAGATGTGACTGTGACAAGTCTACCTGGTCTGCTTGACACCCCATTTGACATGTTCCAGATTGAATCTCACTCCGCGCAGCACTGCCTTTTGCGATTGATTAACATCCCGGCAGCCACACTGCAGTGCTTGCAAAACACTGGAAGCTTGCACCAATATTTGGCCAAATGAATAGAAGGAGTGGTGGGAGGGGGAGGGGATGATAAAGCATCTATGTAGAGGCTAAAAATAGCACGGTAATAGTTTCCTCATCTATAGTGAGTCATTGTGTGTTGCCTGGGCCTGCCTGACTTCACACGCATAAACTTGCACGTATAGGCTGCACACAAACACCCAAGTTAACTGACTCAGCAAAAACCTGCCATTGTGCTCCTCCATAGTGCAGCTGCAATAAGGCCACTGTTATAAGAGAGTGCAGGAGTAATGAAAAGCTGGAATGAAAGAGGGAGTGTACAAAAGTAGTGTCAAAAAATAAGCCCTTATAGACTGCGAGAAAAGAGTGGCGGTGCAATGACTTTTTACAATTTTCAACTGCAACATTAGTGGGCCGGTTTACATCAGTCACAGTTTCAGTTAGAAAGCAGAAAAAAAGGCAAAAAACACATTTGGTTTAGCGGTCTAACTGAAATCACAAGCTCTAATTGTGCATTTGTTCCCTGATAAGGCCATCTGGGTAATTGCCAGTCGTGTCGGTTATCAAGCTCTGTCAATAGCTGATTAACAACTGTAACAAGCCTCTGTTACAAGTTCAAGAGGTTTGCGTGTATGCAGATTTGGCAGCTTTGAGAAGTCCACAATCCGCTTTGGCCAGTGGCGATACACTAGTATTTTGCCTTCAAAGGGCAAAGGCCCGATTTCATCAGTAGCTTATCACTATTAGCGTTGGAATGAAACTGCATATGTGCCAGTGTGGCTCATATTCAGCGCTGATATAGTCAGTGCTAGCACAACACACTTGAGTTTATTACAGTTTATGCGGTGAAAATAAAATGTCTACATGTTTTATACATTTTAAAAACATATTGATGTTTGTTGTAGTGTCATAGTTTTTCTATAGTGATGTATAATACGTTTTCTAGATTCACAGAGGGACAGTAGATGCTATTAAATGATTTCACTGCAGGACATACTTGCATGTACGGTATGTTTTACTTGCATGTGTGTTCTTGCACTAACTTAGTGATAGTTCACCCAAAAATGATTCAATAATGTATATGAATTAAGTCATTGGGATCCACAACATTGTTTTAAAAGGTTTTGTGTTGCAAAGAAGCAAAGATTTGAAAAGACATAAAGGTAAGTGATTTTGGGTGAACAATAACTTTAAATGCCATCATTGTTAGTCATTATATTTGTTTCCAGAACCATTTCTAGGAACCAGCAGGAGGGGGTGCAAATGTGTGCCTGAACGACCCATTAACACATTACTAGACAACACTTAATTTTTTCAAACAATTCACGTTAAGTACATTTAAGCGCCTGGTAGTGGTTATAACAGTAGAATTTGTGTTAAATGCCGCTTTTCATTGTAACTTTTATTTTAAAAAGCCATTCACTGTCTAGTCTAAACGGTAGTGCATTCTGATTACTTCAAAGTTTTCATCTCCTTTTTAACTTCAGTATTATTTAAGTAATTAGTTATTAAATGCAGATTTTCAGTAATCTCCTGAAGGCCGGCACTCAACTCACAAATAACTGATTAAAAGTGTAAGTAACATCATCCTCAGTGGTACGGGGGGTAAATGATGTAAAGAGAAATGTTCATTCACTTATCTCTTAATATTCTTTGACCACGAGAGAACACGCACGGCTTTTCGGATTAAACCTCCACAGTGACGCACATGAATAAACAAAAGGATAAATGCACTGATATACGCAGATACACACATAGACATTTAAAAGGAACAATCTTTCATCAACATGAAATCAATTCATCCAGCTCAGGCACAGGCGTATGCAGAAGACCTTGATTTCAACTTCAAAGTGCAAGAAAATGAAATTGCTCACAGAAGAGGAATTTAAAGGAAAATAAACGAGAGAGGGAGAGCAATGTTCTTGTGTAGATGCTGTGCTTGCCAACACCAACAAATCATGCTTCCATTATTGTGTCAGTCAAAGAGATTAGGGCATTTTCAGCTTTCTATGCTTGAGGAACTTGATAAATAAAGAAATATCCCTGAACATGGACATCAGCTTGTTCAAAAAGTACTTTATACAGTAGCATCTCTATTCAAATGCTAATGCATGCTGGATTCAAAAATAGTCATTCTTGTATATTGGGGAAAAGGCTTGTTGGTGACTGCAGTTTCATTTGCTATTTAGAGACCGTGTTTGCATCAAAATGGCTACTTTGTGGGATTACTGCATTGCTTTTTGATGAAAATGTTTGCATTATTTAGATATGAGGAGCTGAAAATGAAATCGCTTTAGCAAAGCGTTTGCTTGCATAAACATGAAGCCTAGTTTCCCTATAAGGGACTCTTCCCATATTCCCTTTTCAGTAATTCAAACTTTACAACTTTGTCTTGGTAACCAGGATAAATACTGAGAGGAAAACGGCAAGCGGCAGTGTATGCATTCAGATGCTCCCAGAAGTTTATGCCAGGTTTTTGTGAATACGCTGTGATTTAAGATACTTCACCTTTATTAATTATACCTTTATTTACAGAACATTTGAAATAAAGCATGATAGATGAATGTTAAATGAGAGTTACATCTCACATTGTCTTATACTGATATTTTTTATTTACTGATTGCTTTCCAAGATTATGTTAATGAATTGGATTTTGTTTGCTAGAATTATTTTATATTTGATATTGAGGGCAGACTATGGTTATCAATTTAAAATATTATTAAGAAAACATGTTTTTTGTTTTCATTAAAGAAAAGCAATTTGAAATAAAAAAAACATCTGGAATGTTACATAATAAATGCCTAAATACCGCAAGTTTTTAAGTTCAAAGTTAGCGTAGCACCAGGGGACATGGCAAAAAACATATGTTCAAACAAAGTAATGCAGTTATTTAATTAATGGATTACTTAAAATATGTTCACCTTGTGTGATTGTGTTTAATATTTTATTGAAGACATTAAGACGGGGTTTATTTTATTTTATACTTCATCCTCTAAATGACGAGGACATGAACATGTACTGCATTGTAAGATTGAGCATGAAGACAATACTTGAACATGCCATCCCAGAATCCTGCAGTGAGTCAACCTGCTCAAACCCTCTGCTAAGACAAAACCATACTTCAGTTTGTACTCTCACCTCCCTCAGCAAACAGCTTGCTTCATCTCCCTTCTTTCTCACACAAATCCTCTCAAACTGTCCAAACTACAGGAAGCAGATGGTGTTCTCGGTTTTTAGTGGGTGCTTTTCTCTGTCATGTCTCTGCTTCCTTATTAAAGCGATGTGGTTTGATTTATGGTATCGCTGACTGTAAGACTGTCGAGTTTAAGAAAGGACTTTGGGTGATATGTCATGTTGTAAAAGAGGCAGGGTGCCATTTTGTTGCCCCTGTCTGGCATGTTTGGTGCTGAGGGTGGCTTGAGGAATATTGGGATGTCAAGATCGTAAATCACATGTATTGTGCTTTGGTGGGATGTAGGAGTTGTCTTAAGTAGCTGAGTGTGAACCATCCCAGCTATCTCCTCACATGCTGATAAGACTTTATATGCACAGTTCTGCCAAGAAAGCATAATTGGAAATGGGGAGCATGCTGGTGTGCATGTTTAAAGGCACACATTCAGACACGCTCTCTCTCCCTGTCTCTCACATAAACTGTAAATTATGCACAGGGATGTTAGTATGCGCATGCTGAATGCCAGTTGCCCTTCTTGATAAGAGTGTTTTCACTTACATATTTCCTTTCCTTCAGGTTGATTTATCATCAGTTAATGATTCACATATTTTACATCACGTTCTTCCATAGCCTGGACTTTCGGTATAAGGTCTGGGCTGAGTTTCCCGAAACCTTCTTAACGCTAGGTCGTTCTTAAGTTACACCTTAAGCTGTACCTTATCGTTAATACGTGTTTCCCGAAACGCTCTTAGTTAAGTATACCTTCTGTAAGTCATACTTTCGGAAGGTTGGTCTGGACCACTCTTAGCCTAACCTTATCACTGTTAAAGGTCTATATGAATATAATTCTGAAGTTTTAGTACCCAGACAGTGTACAATTAGGCTAATTCAAGTGTTTTCATGCAAAGAATAAAATTGTCATTACACTGATTGTTGTTAGAATTTTAATTCTATTATTATATATAATAAAATTGTATACATTTATTTTAATTAAAGAGCGCTTTTAAAGGCCAGTGAAAGCATAGGCTACTGTCAGTTAAGACTTATTCGGACGCTAATATTGTTTATCATGGGCTCGTACGGTATTTTAAACATTTACAGGGGTAAGTCGGTTATTTTAGTGCCGTCCGAATCCATGATATCAGTGTTTTTTCTCACCCAACCCACGTAAAAATCTCTGTCCAAATTAGTACCTACTGATTTTTGACAAACAGGTCGTGTGGTAATTTAATTGCCGTCTGAATCCACATCTCTGAGTTTACAAGAAGAGATTCAAAATTCACTGTTTAAATCCTTTTTGATCACTGCCGAGCACCGTAGCTACGTGACGTACACTTTTATTACTGAAATGCTTGAAAGTATTCACAAGAACAATATTTCATCGCAGCTCACCTCAGCGAACAAAATTGGGAAAGAGAAGAAAGCACATAAAAAAATGTAAATGGTTGTTATGGCAGCAATATATGATACAATTTTAAAATATGTAGGCAAGGCTATTATAGGCTGTTATAGTTTGGATTATTTTTTATAATATCCCATGAGTCCTAGTAAATGCAATTTCAACTATTTCTGAAGTGCTTCTTTTATAAAGAACAGCGCTTTCTCACATAAATTCACATGATTCTCGAGTCATCGATATCAACAGATTCAGCACCACGGACAGCACCCGGTAACGTCGCACGTAAGAAGGTATATCTTAAGCAGCTTTCTAAGGTATAGTTCGGGAAACATGCCTAGAAATGGTATACCTTCAGTTAAGTTATACCTTAAGAGTCTTCGTAGCGCGCTAAGAGACAACGTTATCGGGAAACTCAGCCCTGGTCCGTATTGCATAGTGTTAGTTCTCCCAATTTTTTTTAATTCTGTCACAATTTACTCACCCTCATGTATTTCCAAACCGGTATAATATTCTACCTTTTGTGAAACACAAAAGAAGATATTGTGTATAATGTGCGCAAACAAACCATTTTGGTTACCATTGACTTGCATTGTATGGAAAAAATGACATACAGGTGAGACAATTCTGTCAGAATTAAAGTTTTTAGGCAAAATAAATCCTTTAATCACAGCCTGTTTCGCAAACTGCCATCAGGCAGGCGGTACAAGAGCATTCAATCCAGAAGAAGCAGATTGAAGAACAGCTTCTACCTGCAGGCCATCAGAACTATTAACACACTTTAATGCAGATTTTACTCCTTCCTTGTTGCACGGTCTGTTCATGTACTATGACAGCAATCTTCTACTGTTTACTTCAGGTTTCTGCACTGCATACTTTGCACACAAACCTTAGGTATCAATTACATCTACTTCATGATATATACTTATATACTTCATGATATATACTTCATACTTTCCACTGTTTATAAAGAACATTTGCCCTTCAGAAAATACTGTGCACATACTATACATGCTATTGCATGCTGGACATACAAAGCAAACATACATACATTTTTATTGTGTACAAATTTTCACTGACATTTCTATGTCAAACTTAATCTTAACCTAACTTAATCTGGCTGCAAACCACCTTGCTAGACAGGAAGGAGCAATTTGATTGACACCTAAAGCTACCTCAACCACATTTTTTGTTCTCAGATGTGGTTTATTGATAAAACAATTATAGACCGGCAAGATGGATGGAAATAGAGTTTATTTGTTTAAACATGTTATTCCACTTATATGGCAAACATTGGCAAATCCAGTGAAAAATTCTTACAAAAGCTTGAACTGTGTCCTTGTAAATAGGACTTTACTTCTTACTGCTGCATCCCGACTTCCGATCTGATTAGAACTGCACATTTTTTTAGATTTTTCTTGCCAGTTTTGTGAGCAGCATGCATCAGAAGGTCATCAAACAGACTGTGGGCGTGCCGTCTGAGACTATTTTCATCCTCAGACAACAATTTTCTATTTTTTGTTTTGTTTTTTTGCTTGTGATTTAAATATTTTAGTACAGAGGAAAGAGATTTATTCATTTAGCTTTTTTTTGGGGGGGGGGGGGGGGGGGTAAGTTTAATGAAGATTAACAGACTGAGGGGCTGAGACGCGTCCTGCTTTCCTCAAACTCAAATGTGAGTCTGCTTTCAAACATTAGGAGATCTGAAGGATGAAGGAAGGAGGGAGAAAGATCAGAGAGTCTGGTTTGTCTAGTCTAGTTTGAATCTCCTGTGCTAGTCACATCCCTATCTTTGTTTTTGTTTTGTTTTTTGGTTCTGGTTTTCTCCATCTGTCGACTTGTGTCCAAGTGTGCAATGTGCACAGAGACACTTCTGGAGCAACATTCCATGTGGCTTTAGTTGACAAAAAACATGAATTTCCCTAGAGCTGGTAAATAAAGGGCCAATTTCTGTCTTCTAATTAACTTTAATGTTAAGTTGCTTATCAGTTATCATTCATATGTATTGGTGCTGATAGTTTCAGTGCTCTGACAAAAAAAAAATCTTTGTGTTTGCCAGACTTCTTAATTTTCTATTCATTGGTGTGCAGGTCATAGGAGGCACCCAGCCGTGCATGTGTCCGCCTGGGCCTGTGATTCTACAGGCTTTTTCTCTGGCTAGTCTCAGCCTCTGATGTCTGATCAAAGCCTTTTCTTGCTCTTCTCTACTCTGACTGAATAGGAGCCCCAGGAGTCCAAGGCCCACCTGCCTAACAGACTAGAACACAGAGAGAAGGCGTGATGGATCAAGGAAAACAATGACCAAAACTTGAAACAAAACAAAAAAAAGCACACATTTGTGTAGTCACAGTAAAAAAGAAATTAAAAAGTTGGAAGTAAGGATAAAGTTAGTGTAACGGTTCTGTAACGGTTAGTGTAATTAGACTGGTCAGTCGTAGTGGCGCCAATGTCAATCCCACACTCGCTCTCATTTCACTCAACCCATAAAACAAATTATCAGTACTGCACTGTCTGAAATGACATTTACCACACACACTTATAGCCATTATCCTGTCTGTGTACTGCACCACATCACAATAAATGAGCAGGCCTTTTCCCGCTGAATGCTTAGACCAGCAAGAATTTCTAGGCCAGATGGTTAGTCTATAAGGTTAACGAAAATAGCCATGCTGTTCAAAACATATGTGATGAACATAGTAGACTATATAGAATGATCATTCTGGTGAAGCTGGTTGAAGAAGGTTTGGCACGCAATGCTAGTTAATTAAGAAGCCTGGTGGGGACACCAGCATACAAAACCTGCTGTGGCAAACTATGCTGGTTTTTGGATTCCTTGAGGCAAAAAAACAGTTAAAACCAGACCATTCTCAGTAGTAACTGGGTTATGGTCTGGCAAAGCTTCATAGACAAATCATTTCCAAAGGGGTGTCACCAACGGACGTCGCTCAAATGCCTCTGGGGGCAATTGGATAGACCTAAAACCAATCAGAGCGATGAAGGAGATGACGTATGTATGCAGAGCGGAGAAACATCTCAGAGTGTTGTTCTTTGCTCGGGTTTTAACAAAAAGGAAACGTTCAAATCGCTTAAAACAGACGAGATAGCTGATTCAAATAGTGATGTTCCATCCATCTAATGTAGGCTACAAAATCTGCTTCGCCGTCGCTGCGCTGTCGTCATCGTGTAAAGCCCGCCCCAACGTTTCTGATTGGTGCCTCGATTTCGACGGATTGGAAATGGGCTTGAATGAGCTGTTTGCCAGACTTGCAGGGCAAATCTAAATTTGCTGGAAGTTGTCTGGGTTTTCCCAGGCTAGGCAAAAAAATTAAAGGGGGAGCAAATTGATCACTTGTTTAAAATTTTAATTCTTAAAATGGTGTCTGTAAGAATGGATCTGAACATCAAAATCTGATAAAATTGTCAGACAATACATTGTCATGTCAAACATGTCTAAATGTATACATTTGTTCCCATTAATTTCTACATAATACATTTTTTCAAGCAAAGATTAATTAACAATAAAAATTAGTACACACTATTTTGTGGTCAAAATTAATTACATGAGTTAAGTTAATTAAAAAGTAAAGACAATTATAATGTTTCAAAAGATTCCTATTTCAAATAAATGCTGTCATTTTGAACTTTCGTTTCATCAATGAATCCTGAAATGAATTTCCCATTGTTAATAAATGTTTCCTGAGCACCAAATCTTGATATAAGAGTGATTTCTGAAGACTGGAGTAATTAGGCTGAAAACGTCTCAGGTTACTATTGTAACCATAGTTCCCTGAGAACAGGGAACGAGACGATGCGTCGAAACGCTGCGGGAACGCCTTCTGCGTGAATGCGTCTGAAGCATCTATGCCAACTAGTCCAATGGAAAAAGGGAATGAGCGTCACGGGCGGGTGACGTCATGACCAGGAAAGGATAAGAGCACTTCCGCTGCTCGCCGGCATTTAGCTTCGACAGTGCCGAAGCAAGCCGATCGCAGGGACGCCAGAAGTATGGCAGAGGGACGCATCGTCTCGTTCCCTGTTCTCAGGGAACTATGGTTACAATAGTAACCTGAGACGTTCCCTTTATCGAAAAGGGAACTTCGAGATGCGTCGAAACGCTGCGGGAACGAGAATACCCAATGCGCCATAATTCAAGTACCTGAGTGTCAGACTGTTCAGCTAAGCACTAAGCACCTGAGAACCTGGGGCAGCATCCAGGTCCAGGCTGTAAAACCTCACGAATGTGAGCGGAGAGGACCAGCCCGCCGCATCACAAACGTCATGGAGAGAAACCCCATGCAGCAAGGCTTTAGAAGCCGCCATACTCCTGGTAGAATGAGCTCGGACCACCAAAGGACAAGGCTGGCCCGAGTACTCATAAGCAAGTGAAATAGCCTCGACTATCCACTTACTGACTGTCTGTTTTGAAGCAGGAAGACCTTTTTTAGGTGATCCAAAGCAAATAAATAGTTGATCGGACTTCCTGATTGAGGATGTCCGATGTACATATGTGTCCAATGCTCGCACTGGACACAACAAGTGCAGTCTTTCCTGGTCCGCAGTTGCAAACGGAGGAGGACAGAAAGCCTGCAGCACGATAGGCCTCGGAGTCAAGGTCGGCACCTTAGGGACGTATCCCTGTTTTGGATAAAGGAACGCCTTGACCATCCCCGGTGAAAATTCAAGGCAGGTGGGGGAGACCGAAAGAGCCTGAAGGTCACCAACTCTATTGAGGGACGAAATAGCTAGGAGAAAGATGGTCTTAAGAGTAAGGAACTTCTCTGAGACCGAATCTAAGGGCTCGAATGGAGCCCTAGACAGGCCTACTAGAACTACAGTCAAATCCCAAGCTGGCATCTTAGTGCGAATTGCAGGCCTCAGCCTCAAAGTGCCACGAAGGAAACGTGTAATCAGGGGGTCTCAACCCAAAGATATACCTCCCACCATGGTATGGTAAGCCGCAATGGCTGCCACGTAAACTTTTAGTGTGGAAGGACATAGACCTGACACAAAGCGCTCCTGCAGGAACTCGATTACTGTGTTGACAGAACAATTAACCGGATCCCACTGATGTCGGTGACACCATAAGGAGAAAACTCTCCATTTAAGCGCATACAGTTTCCTCGTAGCTGGAGCTCTGGAGCTTAGGATGGTCTCAACAGCCTCAGCTGAAAGACCACTATCTACAAGTTGGGCCCCCTCAGAGGCCAAACCCAAAGATTCCATATCTCTGGCCGAGGGTGAAATATTGTGCCCCCGGCCTGAGACAGAAGGTCCCTCCTCAAAGGGATCTACAATGGAGGCCCGTCTAGCAGAAGGATCAGGTCCGCAAACCAGATCCGACTTGGCCAGCGTGGTGCTACTAGCAGCAGGCTTATCCCACACTGACGGACCCGCTCCAGAACTCCTGGGAGCAGAGCAACAGGGGGAAAGGCGTACAGACGTAGCCTCGGCCACGTCTGCACCATGGCATCCAGCCCCAGGGGGGCCGGGTGAGTAAGTGAATACCAGAGGGGACAGTGCGTCGTGTTGTGAGACGCGAACAGGTCCACCTCTGCTCTGCCATATGCCTCCCAGATTTTCTCCACCGCCTCGGGGTGGAGTCTCCAGTCCCCTGGCCTCAGCTCCTGCCTCGACAGGATGTCTGCTCCTATATTCTGGTCCCCAGGAATATACACTGCCCTCAGGGAGAGTACCTTCCCCAGGGACCACAGGAGGATCTGGTGCGCCAGTTTGCAAAGCGGACGCGACCTCAGACCCCCCTGGCGGTTCAGATAAGAGACCACTGATGTGTTGTCTGTTCGAACGAGCACATGATGGCCTCTTAGGTCCGGAAGGAAATGTCTCAACGCATTGAAGACAGCCATCATCTCCAGGCAATTGATGTGCCACGAAAGATGATGGCTTTTCCACAGACCCTGAACCGAGCGGCCTTCCATTACTGCTCCCCAGCCGGTGAGGGAAGCATCTGTCGAGATAGTAGCTCGATGGCAAAGAGCTCCCAACACCGGGCCCTGGGTTAAGAACCAGTGTTTCCTCCATATCTCTAAGGCACGAAGGCATCGCCGCGTAACCTTGATCATACGGAAAGGGTTTCCCCTCGGGGAGAACCCTCTGGTCCTGAGCCACCACTGTAAAGGCCTCATGTACAGCAGGCCAAAAGGTATCACGTTGGACGCTGCTGCCAGTAGACCCAACAGTTTCTCGAACTGTTTTACAGTGCGTGACTGACCTAGCTTTAGCTCTTTGGTGGCTGCCAGGATAACAGCTACACGAACGGGCGATAGGCTGGCCCTCATCGTCACTGAATCCCATACCACACCAAGGAAAGTGGTTCTCAATACTGGAGAAAGCACACTCTTCTTGGTATTGAGCATCAACCCCAACATCTGCATAAGAGCGAGAACGACACCTCGGTGCCGAACCGCCAACTGCTCCGATTCCGCAGAATCAGCCAGTCACCGATGTAGTTCAGAATACGTACGCCCTGAAGCCCAAGGGGGCTAGAGCTGTATCCACGCATTTCGTGAACGTGCGGGGTGATAAAGCTAGACCGAAAGGAAGAACCCGATATTGGTATTCTTTGCCCCCGAAAGAAAACCCTAGGAACTTCCTGTGCTGAGGGAGGATGGAGATATGGAAGTATGCATCCTTTAGATCTATCGTGACAAACCAGTCCTCGGATCTGATTTGGGTCACGATCTGCTTGAGGGTCAGCATCTTGAACTTGAGTTTCTGAACTGACCGAATCAACAGGCGAAGATCTAAAATGGGACGCAACCCTCCATCCTTTTTTGGAACAATGAAATAACGGCTGTAAAAACCCGACTCTCGGTCGGGTGAGTACACCTGTTCTATAGCCTCTTCTGCTAACAGGGCCCTTACTTCTTGCTCCATTACCAGAGCCTGCTCGGGATGCACCACTGTGGGTAGCACCCCGCTGTAACGAGGAGGACGAGAGCCAAACTGGATTCTGTATCCTTTCTCTACAATCTGCAGGACCCAATGAGAAATATTCGGCAGAAGCTTCCACGCTGCCAGAAAATTTACTAAGGGAACCAGCCTCTCGAGGCTGGTCTCTGGTGTTACTGAGAGAGCCAAATCTGGAGCCTGAAACATACCGGCAGGAACTACCTGACCTGACTGCTCTAAAACCCCCCTCAGAGGGCGCAAAACCGATGCTGTGCCGCAGCATAGCACCAGCGACTCGCTGGAGACCACTGCGCCCTGAAGCACCAGAGGTGGCAGGGTTGGCAGGAGGGTCTCGTGAGGACCCCGAAGTGGAACGGGAACCGTATAATGAGGTGAACACCGCTCCACTCCGGTCGGGGCTGTCCTCACAGGCCTGATGCCTAAGCATCAGGACCTTTTTTTTTTTTTTGAACCGAAGCTTTCTTCGCCTGAAGAACGGTCCTCAGATCCGGCTTAGGCTTAGACGACTTCGGTTGAGAGGGTTGCGTCTGTCTCCAGTATCTACATGGAGGAACACGAGACGCAGCACTCTCTTTCTGTGCACATAATATGATGAACTCGACGGCTGGGGCTGCTCACGCCCAGCAGCCCCAGGGGGGCTGGACACAGCGAGGGAGAAACCTTATTATATATATATTTTTATATATATATATATATATATATATATATATATATATATATATATATATATATATATATATATATATATATCTTGTATCACCTAACAACGACCGCATGGAATGCGTCGCTGAAGAGACCCGAAGGCTCAAATTTCGCTATATCCAGAACCCCAGCAGATCGGCCTGATAAGCCTGGAGCATAATAATATAGATTTCTATAAACATTCTCCAGCTGACCTGCTGCCGTATAAGCTTTACCCATAAAACCAGTAGTTCTGCTTAAACCTACGCGCTGCCTCGGCAAACGCGAGATCCCAGCCACAGAATCTTATTTTTGCAAAATACACTCGAAATCTAAGCGGTGCCTCGGCAAACGCGAGATCCGAGCTAGATTCTGATTACAACATTAAACCTACACGCTGCCTCGGCAAACGCGAGATTCTTTAGTATAGGCTTATGAGCAAAGCAGAGGCTTAAATGATGATACTGGACCAGGTGAAAAAATAGCATTTTCCTATTTTTATTTCTGTTCAGCCTGGGGCATCATATCATAACCGTAATCTTTCAACCCTCTAATCTTGAATAAACATTTAACACGAGGGCTGAAAGTAGTGATAAATACGGTTTATTCCATAATTTAAATATTCAGTGTGTAAATCAGGGAAAAAATGGAAGCCTCGTGGTGGAGATAATGTGATAGAAATAAGAAAACGCTCGTCAAGTTTCTTAGGACGAGCGTTCCTTTTTCTCAGCTGGCCATTAAATATTTAATTTACTAACAGCACGGGACAAAACCTCCACCAGTTCATCATATACTGGAAAAATAGATGGCGAATCTAATTCAAAAGTGTGTGTGCTTGCTTTCACTTTCAACATTCTCAAACACAAACCTCCTCGGAGGAAGAATATGAAGGGAAAAGGGCTCTCTCTCCCCGAGCGGAAGAAACCGCAGAGCGTGCTTCCAACACCGGGGAGATAGAGCTGGATCTTCCGGGCAAGGAAGAAGAAAAGGCCCTCGGACCGTTCTCCCACCCCTCCAAAAGATCCTTTTGCGATCCCCAGGAATGCATTCTCCGCGCCGCCTCGGCAAACGCGGGTCCTGCATCCCGTGAGAATCGCGAGCCTGCCACTATCATAGTGACAGGCGAGAGCAGAGCATGCTAATCTGGTAGTTTCACTTTCACAATGTTAGCACTCAGCATGCTCTTACTCTCAAACAAAATGACACAAAGCTGTGTGTGTCCCCACCCGTTTAAATAAACGCGGGCAGGGAGGAACACACTGTTTGTATATTTGTTTCGCCATAACGATACCAACAATATTGCAACAGACAACAATAAATAGACAGGGACAGTTTGACACAGATCGCTTGCTGAGGCACAGAAGCTAAATGCCGGCGAGCAGCGGAAGTGCTCTTATCCTTTCCTGGTCATGACGTCACCCGCCCGTGACGCTCATTCCCTTTTTCCATTGGACTAGTTGGCATAGATGCTTCAGACGCATTCACGCAGAAGGCGTTCCCGCAGCGTTTCGACGCATCTCGAAGTTCCCTTTTCGATAAAGGGAATTCAGCTTTGCCATCACAGATATAAATACCATTTTTAAATATATCACAATATAGAACAGTTATTTTAATTTATAATATTTCACACTATTACTGTTTTTACTGTATTTTTGATCAAAACAAATGCAGCCTTGGTTAACAGATTTCTTATAAAATAAAAAAATCTTAATGTGGCCAAAATGGTATGTATTTATAGATTAACATGCATCTCTAGATTAATAAATGCTGTAAAATATTTGTTGTTCATTGTTAATTCATGATATCAAATACATTAATGTTGAGTACACTGAAAATGGCTTCCTGCTCCTGGTTGTTACCAAGATGTCCGCTGAGTGGAATAACTTGCTTTGAAGGGACTTTTTTTCCAATGTAAAATAATTGGATGTATTTTCTGTAAAAATAAGAAAAGTCAGCTGTTAGTTGTGAAGCTGCACACAAAACACTCATGATGTGGAGTTTATAGGTTTATTTACCCGTGTGAAGTGCATCAGAGTGTGACTCAGTGAGTGTGCGTGTGTCAGCCGTACATTGGGGACACTAGTGTATGCTGGTAGGGTTCTCAAACAGCTGCTGATCCATGAAAAGATTAAGTACCTTGGGACACCTGAGCACAGCCACTGCTCAGCATAAACAGGCTCGGATAAACTGAAACACACTCACCCTGTGCCTGTTCACACACACATACGTAACACCATCTAAGTAAAGCTCTACACTTATTTACTAATGCCCTTATTCGCTCTGCTGCTCACAAACACACACAGACTCTAGTTTAGTGTTCGCCATATAGACTTTCTGCTTTGTATTCTCGGCTTGTTTTCAGTGTACTGGTTTTGTGGTTTGTTTATCACTGGAGGTTGTTTCTGTTTGCTCCCTGGTGAGCAGTACTAATTCTCAAACAAACTCCTTTCCCAATTACCGCAGGATCCAGAGATGAGGCCTCACAGGCAGCTGAAACCGCTCTGATCCTGTTCACCAAACAGATTCACATTCACCCTCTTACTCCCAAGATACACAACCCAGGCCTGGACCTAGAAACAAAGCACTTTCACAGATTACTAAGACTCTGCACCCCCAGGAATGATTTCCAACTGCAATTGCTTGCTATTTAAAGTTGTTGTTAAATGTAGTTTTCCTAATCTGACTGCATTGTTTTTGCGATTTTGTCCCCGCTGAAAAGACAAGCGTGAACTTCTATGGTTCTAGGGCTTGGTAGCTGATGGACCAATATAGGCTATACGTGCTTTTGACTTACAAAGCTTCAAAATTTGTTAGATGAGCATCATCTTTCCGGTGAAGTTGATTGAGCTAGTTAACCCTTCACTCTTAAAAGAAATGGTTCTATTTAGAACCAGAAATGGTTCTATCACCCGCTTCATATATGGAACTCCAAAATGGTTCTATATAGAACCATTTTAATGGGTTCCATAAATAGAACCCCAAATGGTTCTTTGAATCCAAGTTAGATGGTTCTTTATAGAACCATTTAAGGGTTCTATATTTTTAAACCATAAAATGATATTTAATAAAATTATTATTATGAATACAAAAATATAACCAATCCAGAAAATTCCAAAAGTTTAAATTTATTCAATTGATTATACAAAAATATTAGTGTCACATTTAAAATTGCACATCTGTATACTCTGTATTTTACAGCAAAACATTTTTTACATTTAAGATGTTAAATTACATTCAACCATTTAGTTTGAATTTAATTTAAGCAATTTTCACTTTGCAATAAACATACATAAGCTTGTTTATGTACTGTATGTACATGTACAGTACTTAACTTTTACATGCATCTCTGAAATGAGGAAAAACAAATCTTTGATTTCATATTTTTGATATTCAACAATGCAGATAAAAAACAATACATGAACAATTAAAACATCTAAATAAACAGCACTACAACTTACACAAGTTGACAGTAAATTTTTTAGTACAGGTATTGGTGTTCTTGTGTCATGCTCTTGTTTAAGTTTATGCATATATTTTTGAATAAAAGTCATTGTGTGACTGCAAACAGGCATTCCACAGCCTTTGTCATGTCAATGTCTGCCTCCATGATAATGCTGACACTTTCAGTCTTGAGGGGATCAGGACAGCCGTTAAACACCATGGTTGATGTAGGACCTTTGGGTTCCTGTAAAACAAACATTTCACCTTTTGAGTGCCTTTCACCAATTAACAGAAGTCATCAAATAGACCTAAAATTAATGTTGGTAACCGAACAATGCTGCTACCCATTCACTTAAATTATATGGACAGAAAACCAATGCAGCAAGTCAATGGGCACCGCCATTGTTCGGTTACCATCCTTCTTCAAAATATCTTTTGTGTTCTGAAGAAGAAAGTCAAAGATTTGAAATGACAAGAGGTGAATAAATTATGACAATTTTCATTTTTGGATAAACTATTCCTTTAATACTTTCATTATTGTAATACATGTTTTCACTCATACAATTTATAGAAGCTACAACCTTTACATTGACAATGCAACTTTACACTGGGCATGGAACAGATAGGTTGGATGGGGAAAAATATATGGTGTTACCTTCTGTGGTTTCCTCTTCCTTCCTTTTTTTGCACTCCCTATGATGTTTTGGGCCATTTCATTAGATGTTTCCATGTTCTTCACCAAGTCTGTTCGAAACCTCATCGTCATTTCATGCAGCATCTTTAAAAAATACAAAACATTTGTTTACTTCAGGTGCTTATATCCAAATTACACACTTTCAGCCAAACAAGTTCCGGTAACACTTTATTTGAAGGGGTGTGCATAAGACTGACATGACACTGTCATAAACATGACACAACACCTGTCATGAACATGAAGGAGTCTTTATGAATGTTTATGACTGTTGTCATTAAGTGTCATTCGGTAAATTATGACACTTTTAATGCAAAGTTGACATTGTTTAAAATGTCTTTGTTATGACAACTTGACATTAACAAAGACAAAAAATGTCTTTGTTATGACAACTTGACATTACCCAAGACAAAAATGTCTTGATTATGACAACTTGACATTAACAAAGACGGAAATGTCTTTGTTATGACAACTTAATATTAACCAAGAAATCATAACCTGTCAACCTGTCACAAATATGTCATAACAGGTCTAATTATCAAACTTCAAGCATTTTGCAGTGTAATAACCCTTAATGACATCTTTATAACTAGTACAATGTGTTCCACTTTACTTGAGGACAGGTAATATTCATGACACAGTTATAATGGTGTCATGACGGCCAAAGTTGTCACAGGTTGACAGGTTATGATTTCTCGGTTAATGTCAAGTTGTCATAACAAAGACATTTCCGTCTTTGTTAATTTCAAGTTGTCATAATCAAGACATTTTTGTCTTGGGTAATGTCAAGTTGTCATAACAAAGACATTTTAAACAATGTCAACTTTGCATTGAAAGTGTCATAATTTACCGAATGACACTTAATGACAACAGTCATAAACATTCATAAAGACTCCTTCATGTTTATGACAGGTGTTATGTCATGTTTTATGACAGTGTCATGTCAGTCTTATGCACACCCCTTCAAATAAAGTGTTACCCAAGTTCCTTAAAGTTAGCATGAACTGGAGGTTGCAATTGACTACCATATAGTGATGTATTTCGAGAATGTTCAATAAGAAAAAAACTGGGCGTGGTAAAGTAATAAAAATTATTACATGCCTTGAGTCTCACTGCTGGCCAAGGTTTGGCAACAAATGAGCCCTCATTCTCACAGGGTTCTTGTCTGTTAACATGAATACAATGATGAAGTCTTTTTATACAGGATTTTCATTTTACTTGCCACAATAAACAGTCTGTTTAAACTTCAAAACAATGATACATACCGAGTACAAGATATTTGAGGCACTTCAGTTTCCAGGCTGTTTGAGGAAAAAGAAAAATATAAATTAAGATAAGGATTTTAAGCTTGCTTTAAGTTTGTTTATTTAGCATCAAGTCCGTTTAAACGTCAAAACAATGATACATACCGAGTACAAGATATTTGAGGCACTTCAGTTTCCAGGCTGTTTGAGGAAAAAGAAAAATATAAATTAAGATAAGGATTTTAAGCTTGCTTTAAGTCTGTTTAAACGTCAAAACAATGATACATACCGAGTACAAGATATTTGAGGCACTTCAGTTTCCAGGCTGTTTGAAGAAAAAGAAAAATATAAATTAAGATAAGGATTTTAAGCTTGCTTTAAGTCTGTTTAAACATCAAAACAATGATACATACCGAGTACAAGATATTTGAGGCACTTCAGTTTCCAGCCTGTTTGAAGAAAAAGAAAAATATAAATTAAGATAAGGATTTTAAGCTTGCTTTAAGTTTGTTTATTTAGCATCAAGTCCGTTTAAACGTCAAAACAATGATACATACTGAGTACAAGATATTTGAGGCACTTCAGTTTCCAGGCTGTTTGAGGAAAAAGAAAAATATAAATTAAGATAAGGATTTTAAGCTTGCTTTAAGTTTGTTTATTTAGCAACAATGTTTAATATTTAACAACACAGACTTACTTTTTTAACTTATTAAGCTCTTTTTGTCAACCGTCGTTACATGGGGGGAAATAAAACAGAGCATAAATAACACTTCACAAACCAACTATGCAATGCAAACACACCTACACATTTAGCCATGTGCTATCATCACTTTAATCCAGCGCATGCATCAGTAAACCGCAGTAAACGATGTTACGAACGCTGCACTGACTGCAACCGTGCAGTAATGGAGACCGGCCGGAAGTTCTCAACTGTAGCAGTGTCCAGTCTGTCCACCTGCTGAGTTTAGCTCCCAGCCTGATAAAACACACATGAACAAGCTAACGTTAATCAAGATTTTCGGGATTACTGAAAAGTAACAGTCTGATCTGGGTTGGAGCTAAAAACTGCACGAAAGTGGACCTCGCGGGCCAAAGTTAACAGTTAAGAACTTCTACACCTGTTAATATAGGCCTGGGGAAAATACTCAACGCAAACTGAGTTAACGTTATGTGTATGAAACTGCGACAAACATTCACATATCATACACCTCCGTCTTCCACCCGGTTCGCTTTTATTTCAATCGGCGCCTATCGTTAACTTAACGTGAAATTACCATTAAAGAAAAACGAGCGTGCGCTTCATTGAGATTAAAATTCACGCTTCTGTCTCGAAGCTCGTCTCCTTATAACACAGCTGTCTTATTGTTATTGACCATTTCATTAACTATAACAAGGAAATAATGGGAGATTGTAACTTTATTACTTTAAAACCCGGAGCAAATTCAATTTAACAGGGCTTTCTGAACCTACGGCTGACGAAGCCCATCGGTGCTAAGTTGCACAGCAGTGTTTTTAACTGAGGTGAAAATATTCCATTTTGCTTCTAGTATCAGTATTTAAGACAAGGACTATACTCTAACCAATAGAAATATTAACTGCAATACTAAATATTTCAGTAAAATGATTTCAAAAATGTAAAAACTTAACTTACCTGAGGGTATGAACGGGCAGAAATGGCGGACTCCTCAGTTTGAAAAATTAACTGTCACTTGTAGGTTCGTCTTCGCCAATCCACCAATAGGAATTCAAGGATGATGCAACGCATATACGCCACTAGAGGGCATTTTTACGATTATTATTTTTAATGTTCCCTTCAATAGATTAAAAGTTAACCATCACTATATGGTACACACAAAATAAAGAAAACACTTTGGTTGTTTATTATTAGGCCTATAATGTTTTATTACAAAATGATTGGTAAAAAAGGCAAACTTATAATGTATTAGGTAATATAAGTTGCATGCTAATGTACAAACGTGCATAAAGAAATCTCAAATCATACATTGACTAGATATGAAAATTTTGTTAACTCTGGTTTTTGACTACACCAGTCATTCTCATGCGTCTTGACTCAAACAGCTTTGTGAATGTGTTGTGTATAATTATTGTGTAACATGAATCTTTAGTTTACACTTCAGTAATAGAACATGAATTATAGAACCATTTTAATAAAAAAGGTTCTTTGCTCTCCAAGGGTTCTACATAGAACCATTTTGTCGTTAAAGGGTTCTATTTGCCAAGTACGGAACCCCAGGGT